>JAZGUH010000401.1:1200000-1726459 GCA_037893225.1 Hippasteria phrygiana | reverse complement strand
TGAATAAAAGGCAGATGGCAATCATGATTTCAAAAATTCTGATAGGCATATTTGAATTTAAATAAAGCTGTAAGAATGTTCAAAAAAATAAATCACAATTTCCTATTCAGAAAATGAGTCACCAAACAAACAGCACCCTCACACATTTATTATGTCCTTACCTAACATTAGGTCTCCGAGACTGAGACTGAGGCCTCAACTTCCGAGACCAAGACTGAGACCTCAACTTCCGAGACCAAGACCAACGTGAGTATGCATGGTGTTGGTGTTGAAGCTGATTTTCCTTATTGAGTATGTTGTCTGTTCCTTGCTCTATGGTTGAGTGTTGTGCCCTGCTTTAGATAAAAATGTTCAAAAAGATAACTTCTCCTGCCCGTCGATGATCATTTGTGCCAATTTAATAAGTCGATTTTTTAAACGTACTACGTGCAGTCGTACTCGATCGTTGGTAAAAAAAAATATGCCAATCCTAAAAGTATGTACCAGGGGCCGATTTCACTAAAGAGTCAATTTGCGATCATCGCTATTCATCCAGCAATCTCATCGCTAGCCGCAAATCCATCGCCGTTGCGATTGCGTCGTTTTTTTCGTTTCACTAAATCCATCGCTGTTGCGATAACGAAATAAAAAAGAAATGTATTGTACGAGGCTGATTCACGCAGAGTACACGTGGGAATGTGGTTCGAGCATGCGCAGTTCGCCAAAACCGGATTCCCGCAACATGTAACCCATTGCCATTTATAATGGAGATCAATGATGGATGTAACCCGAAACCACATGCGAGCTTGCGATTCGCCCGCGCGTACTTCACTAGTATATGCAACACGTATGCAAAACACTCATTCATAATTTTTCCCGCGAAAGAAACGAACTAAAAAGAAACTTAGTTTTGATTGCATTTTGGAGTTGTTTATGTAAATGTGTTTCCCAGCACTTCACAGCCCCTATATAGTTCCGGTAATTTTCCCAATAGGCCCCTATGTCATTACAAAGCTGATTTTTTGCTGAGCAAAGGACTTGTACCCCCCTGTGAATGATCTGACAGGTACTTGCCTCAGAAATACCGTGATGTCCCGAGGTAGTTGTATGTAGACACATCCAGTCGCGAAAAAAACGCAGAGTTACAAACAGTCAAACACTTGGTTGTTGCGTCAATCGCTTGACTTCTCCAAAGTATCTCGGAACACCCTCTCTCTAGGGCTCGCCTTATTTACAAAACGTCGTCCAACGTATGTGAATAAAAATGGCGAAAATGTTTTTTGCGATGAAAAATAGACTTTGCGGACACTAATAACGCATCGCAAAATATCAATCGCTAACTTGATTATTTGCGATGAACAAATTCATCGCAAGTATTAGTGAAATCGTTTTTCAAAATTCATCGCTAAGTTGCGATGGATTTTTAGTTTAGCGAGCGATTTCGGCATTTGCGTTGATCGCAAAGCGTTAGTGAAATCGGCCCCAGGGGTGAGATTTGTCAGGATTTTTCCTGATTTCAGGATTTTTTGTCGGGATTTAATTATAATTTACATGTATTTTGAAAAGATGGTGTCCGACATTCTAGTAATTTCCGCTCCCTACATTGTAACTACAAATGTACATGTACTTGTGATACATAAGTATAGTGTAAAAAGTCCATCCCTCCTATCAGTGATTTTGTAATATCTTTGTCGACTGAAAATCCTGTCACCAGTGAACACGGTTTTATATGTAGTTTTCTGAGTGGTCATTTTCAAATACTAAAGGATTCATTCCCTTTCTTCTTAAACACTCATCGGCTATCCTAAAAATGTTTGTCCAAGTACATCAACCATCTTTTGACATTTATTTTATTTTACTTTTGTACTTCCAAAACTTTTCACAAGGTTTAAGAATTTCCTAATATTCCCAAATAAATCACAAATTTCACAGTTGATACCACTTTCAAAATTAGTAGTAACCCTAGTGCTATACATTCTTTGTGGTAAGACCATAGAGGATGGTAAGACCATGGAGGATGGTAAGCTCCATGGTAAGACCTACAAAATGTACATGTACAATGTAGTTTACATGTAGTTGATGCAAGCAAGTGGGGGGTCATCAGTCCTGATTACTTAACCCTAACCCTGCCAGACACAGCACAGTGCATCTGTGGTGACAGCTTGACCTTGCTGCACTCTGAAAGTATGCAATCTGATGCTCTGGCAGGGTTTCTAGCCAAAATACTCTGGAGGGTTGTTAGGGTTAAGCCTGATAAGGTTTTATGAGCAGGCCCCCATGAGCATAAGCCCCAAGGACATTTTCTGTTGTGTGACAGGAATCATGGTGGTTTTGCATGTGTGCACATGTACAATGTACATTACAATGTACATGTACATGTTTTTTTAGTTTGGTTTGAGCGGCTTTCCTTGCTCTATGCTTAGTATTATTTGTACATGAAGGTGGTTTAAATTACCCTAGTACCTACATGCATGCATGCTGTGGGTAGCATCATCCTACCTCCATGGTAGCATTGTAGATATTGTACATGTACATGTACTTTAGAACCCTTTTTGGAAAAATTTCACTTGAATCATGGAGGTACAATGTACATGTACATGTACATGTAGGAAACACCCCATGATAAGAAGGGTCAAATGAACTTGAAAAGAAAAGAAAAAGGAAAAGGAAAACAAGAACACACACAAAATCTCTGAGTACCAACTCTTCTACTGTCCTAACAAACATGGCATGCACAGCCTCTTATTATTAGTTCAAGATTTAAATGTAGTATACAACATTTGCAAACATCAGAAAACAAAACTACTGAATTATTACGAAATACCATACTAGACTGTAAGTAAATAGCAGTCTCATCAGGCATCCTGTGAAATCATGGCACATGGTGTGCTGTCATTTTTCAAGAAAGGAAATTTATATTGTTTTCCAATGACTGTCTGCTGACAAGCATTGGAAATAGTGTATAGTTCCCCGACCTGATGATTCCCTGACTCTATAAATTGATCTGTTTGGCCAAAGTACGGTCAGGGAACCAGACTAGTAGAACCATGGACTACCTCCATGGTAGAACATAATTTCCGTCTCTATTTTCCTAGCATCTACATGTATGCACACGTTAAACAGGTCGGTGCTAGAGTATTTGCCATTATCATGCTATGAAATACTAACCGCAAATCCATTGATTTTTTTTAATTACACCAAAGTAAATGGTGTAAGTTCTATTGTGTTTTTAAAATGATTTTGATAATTCAATGTTATTGTTTGCAAAAGTTATTGTGAAAAAAATGGGCTAACTCCTGTTAACATGTTTTTTTTTTATTCTGATGTTGAAAGAAATGTTAAATCGCTGCATTAGACAACCCCTCATAAACCTATGTACATCGTACAATACCCAAAACAATTTCAATATTCCTGTCCAACCATCTCCAAAATGATGGTTATTAAAAACAAGGGGCTGCATGCGTTTTTGCAGAAGGGGGTGGTTGCGTAGGGGTTTGAGTTGTCTAACCAGCCCAGGAATGTTTGCCGTGAATTTTCTGGCAATCTGGGCTGGCTTCTTTCTAGCTTTAACCGAAGACAGGAAATCAATGAGTTCAGATTGAGATAGTGGGCCTTTGGTTAGTGGGAAGACTTTAGACGGAAGGTCTTCGTCCGTCTGTGTGTCCTCCCAGTTCACGGAGTCGGTGTCGGCCTCGCCCGCGGTGGACGCCGGAGTCGAGGGCATGGGTGTTTGGGAACCACCGAGGGGGGTGGGTGGGATGGAGGACTGGGAGTTGAGGGCTTGGGAGAGGGTGGGAGAGGCTGTCGACATGGGGCTCGGTTGTTTCCTGGCCAGTTTTCTGCGAGGAGAGGGTGAATGAAGGGGAATGAGTTTGGAGGAGTCATTCACAGGAGTGGGGGAAACCTGTTTGCGTTTAGCAACAACGTCCGAGAAGGATCTGGAGGGGGGAGGGGGGGAGCCCCATATCGGCAGCACTTCGGGGGAATTGGAGGGAGGATTGGTAGGAGGAACCCGGACTCCGCCCCCGCCAGGGGTGCGCGCTGCATCCGCAGCGAGCGTGCTCGGGCCGGCCGAGTCCGACGCGCGGGGCGAGCCGGACGAATAACGGCCGTAGCCCCATGATGGCCGAGGACCAGCATAGCTCTTGGGGGGCGCGCATGCTGCGGCCCAGGGCCGGGACCCCTCAGGGACCCCGCCCGTGGGTGGGGGTGGCGCGGCGGTCGGAACTTCCGACCGACGCGCCGACCCCGCAGGCGCAGGGGAGGCGGGGCCGGGCGGGTCGGATTTGGATCGTTTGGGTGGGTGTTTGGGGTCGGATTTGGAATTATTGTTTGCAAAAGTTATTGTGAAAAAAATGGGCTAACTCCTGTTAACATGTTTTTTTTTTATTCTGATGTTGAAAGAAATGTTAAATCGCTGCATTAGACAACCCCTCATAAACCTATGTACATCGTACAATACCCAAAACAATTTCAATATTCCTGTCCAACCATCTCCAAAATGATGGTTATTAAAAACAAGGGGCTGCATGCGTTTTTGCAGAAGGGGGTGGTTGCGTAGGGGTTTGAGTTGTCTAACCAGCCCAGGAATGTTTGCCGTGAATTTTCTGGCAATCTGGGCTGGCTTCTTTCTAGCTTTAACCGAAGACAGGAAATCAATGAGTTCAGATTGAGATAGTGGGCCTTTGGTTAGTGGGAAGACTTTAGACGGAAGGTCTTCGTCCGTCTGTGTGTCCTCCCAGTTCACGGAGTCGGTGTCGGCCTCGCCCGCGGTGGACGCCGGAGTCGAGGGCATGGGTGTTTGGGAACCACCGAGGGGGGTGGGTGGGATGGAGGACTGGGAGTTGAGGGCTTGGGAGAGGGTGGGAGAGGCTGTCGACATGGGGCTCGGTTGTTTCCTGGCCAGTTTTCTGCGAGGAGAGGGTGAATGAAGGGGAATGAGTTTGGAGGAGTCATTCACAGGAGTGGGGGAAACCTGTTTGCGTTTAGCAACAACGTCCGAGAAGGATCTGGAGGGGGGAGGGGGGGAGCCCCATATCGGCAGCACTTCGGGGGAATTGGAGGGAGGATTGGTAGGAGGAACCCGGACTCCGCCCCCGCCAGGGGTGCGCGCTGCATCCGCAGCGAGCGTGCTCGGGCCGGCCGAGTCCGACGCGCGGGGCGAGCCGGACGAATAACGGCCGTAGCCCCATGATGGCCGAGGACCAGCATAGCTCTTGGGGGGCGCGCATGCTGCGGCCCAGGGCCGGGACCCCTCAGGGACCCCGCCCGTGGGTGGGGGTGGCGCGGCGGTCGGAACTTCCGACCGACGCGCCGACCCCGCAGGCGCAGGGGAGGCGGGGCCGGGCGGGTCGGATTTGGATCGTTTGGGTGGGTGTTTGGGGTCGGATTTGGAATTATTGTTTGCAAAAGTTATTGTGAAAAAAATGGGCTAACTCCTGTTAACATGTTTTTTTTTTATTCTGATGTTGAAAGAAATGTTAAATCGCTGCATTAGACAACCCCTCATAAACCTATGTACATCGTACAATACCCAAAACAATTTCAATATTCCTGTCCAACCATCTCCAAAATGATGGTTATTAAAAACAAGGGGCTGCATGCGTTTTTGCAGAAGGGGGTGGTTGCGTAGGGGTTTGAGTTGTCTAACCAGCCCAGGAATGTTTGCCGTGAATTTTCTGGCAATCTGGGCTGGCTTCTTTCTAGCTTTAACCGAAGACAGGAAATCAATGAGTTCAGATTGAGATAGTGGGCCTTTGGTTAGTGGGAAGACTTTAGACGGAAGGTCTTCGTCCGTCTGTGTGTCCTCCCAGTTCACGGAGTCGGTGTCGGCCTCGCCCGCGGTGGACGCCGGAGTCGAGGGCATGGGTGTTTGGGAACCACCGAGGGGGGTGGGTGGGATGGAGGACTGGGAGTTGAGGGCTTGGGAGAGGGTGGGAGAGGCTGTCGACATGGGGCTCGGTTGTTTCCTGGCCAGTTTTCTGCGAGGAGAGGGTGAATGAAGGGGAATGAGTTTGGAGGAGTCATTCACAGGAGTGGGGGAAACCTGTTTGCGTTTAGCAACAACGTCCGAGAAGGATCTGGAGGGGGGAGGGGGGGAGCCCCATATCGGCAGCACTTCGGGGGAATTGGAGGGAGGATTGGTAGGAGGAACCCGGACTCCGCCCCCGCCAGGGGTGCGCGCTGCATCCGCAGCGAGCGTGCTCGGGCCGGCCGAGTCCGACGCGCGGGGCGAGCCGGACGAATAACGGCCGTAGCCCCATGATGGCCGAGGACCAGCATAGCTCTTGGGGGGCGCGCATGCTGCGGCCCAGGGCCGGGACCCCTCAGGGACCCCGCCCGTGGGTGGGGGTGGCGCGGCGGTCGGAACTTCCGACCGACGCGCCGACCCCGCAGGCGCAGGGGAGGCGGGGCCGGGCGGGTCGGATTTGGATCGTTTGGGTGGGTGTTTGGGGTCGGATTTGGAATTAGGTTTGACGAAGACGGGTGGGGGGTTGAGGGGGTTGGTGTCGCCATTGGCACCGTCGTCCCCGCGGGCGGGGTTCTGCTTCTTGCAGGCTCTGCTTATGTGGCCGAATTCGCCGCAATTGAAGCAGCGCACCGACTCCGTGGATAGAAATACTCGATAGTTAGTACCGTTATAGTGGAAGTTGATATGATCGGGAGGGGTAACGTTTGGGTTGAGAAGAATTTGAACCTGCCTTCGGAAGCTCATTATGTGATTTAGACTTTTACTCTTGAGTCCAAGGGGAATGGGCCGGATTTGGGACACCACCTTACAAAAGGACGATAGGTTGGCTGCAATGACTCCGTTCGGGATTTCAGGGTACACGTTGGAAAGTGTAAGACGGGTGGTGGGTCGGACAAGGGGAGTCAGCTCGAGAAAGGAGCCGTCGTATGCGAGTTCCTGTTGTTGAACTGCATCGACGACCGCCTCTCTCGAGCTGAGGTATATGGCAATGCGGCCATTGGAAATTCTGGAAGCGGAGAGTATTTCTTTAGGATTCAGGATTTTTGTAATGGCGTCCATGTAAGATTGAACGGAGACATTGTCAGCCGCTTTGAATGAAATGCCATTGTTGCGGGTAACATTCCTGAAAGGCTCATTACCCTCAACAATGGGCTTAGTAGGCCCAGCCGAGGGCACGCTCGGGCCAGCCGAGGGTACGCTCGGCTGAGCCCTTACAGATGTGTTCGCTTGACTGGTCATGGTGACCAGCCACAGCGAGAAAACAACGAAATGAAATGCAAAATGAACGTAAAATTACTCTTAAATGATAACACCCGACAAAAGGAGGAGGGTCTAGTAGGACCTATAAACAAAACCGAATACAACAATATAAAAACTAGGACCATACGCGGTCTAAAACGCTAGATATTCTTACTTTTCCGGGAGCTCGATCGAAACACGTCCGAACACGAAGAAGAAGAAGAAGAAGAAGAAGAAGAAGGAAGAAAAAAAAAATCAGAACAAAAACAAGGCCTTTTCCGACTGACTCTGTCGGAAAAGCCAATGATAAATTCAAAACTATTTTTACAATATATGAAAACATGCATGACTGTCTATTGAAGAAAAGTAAGAAAAAATGTTTGACCTGAGCATCATACAGGTTGCAACGTGATTGGCTCATTGTCGGGAAGAGAAAGCCCGGCCCCCAAAACCACTGCACTGCATCATCTGGCGCTGCGGACGTATAAGTGAACGTACCTACATAAATTATAGGGGACGACCGCCTTTACTGCATGGTCTACGCTATTAAGACTGCGCGTGAACCAGAACAATGGCGAATGACGTACGTATGACGAACTAGACTTTTTCGTTCTCCTTTTCCCTAATTTGATATATCGTTCACATTTTATAAATTGAAATGAAAAATTGGATTTTGCTAAAAGTTTTATCTACCTTTCAGTAAAAGGAACAGCGTCAAAACAAATCATTTCAAGAAAACTACTCGCTTTACACGTTGAAGCTCCTATTTGAGGTGCCCGGAAATTCGGTTTCTCGTAAACTCTCGTACGTTCTCGGGGTCAACTTACACGCTCTATTACAGGCCTAGGCCTACTGAGAGATACAAAACCCCTTTTAACAGACGAGTATGCTCTTACCAATGACTTAAAGGAAACATGCTTCTCAAATTGACCGGATCACATACTATTTCATAAATAAATTCATTTATATGTATTAAATGTGAATTAAAAGCCAAACTGGTTCAAGTGAAGTTTTAGTGTGATTATTTGCCGCTCAAAAATTTACCCCCCCCCCCCTTTTTGAAATTTGTTGAGACTCAAATTGAGGGCGCTGTTCGTGACGTAGCCCGAGGCACCGAAATTCATGGATCGACTCGATAGTCTGGACACTAGGTCTACACGTGCAATTTCGTAAGTTGCAACAACAACTAACATCGAACTTACCCTGATTTTCTCCCTTTTAGCGAAGGCTCCTCGGGGAATGGGCTGTTTAACTGCTTTCGCCTATATCTTACTCACATCTGGGAACTTTGTTGGGATGGCAGTGGACTTGAGCATATTTGTAATGGTCATCCCAAAGTGGTCGCTACATAACGCTGAAAGCTGCTGGGGCCGGACCACTTTGCTCTTGTCACCTTCACTTTCGCCGTCCAAATTCTCCGATATTTCGCATCAGTTGGAAATAAATGAAGGCTTACTCCATCCGTCGTTGTTTTGCTGCACCCAGCAGCCACACACCTTGTCGGCATGGCCGAAAAACACTATATTTTGCTTAGATTTTGGACGAAGAATTTTCGCCGTACAATGTACACACAATGCATACCCACCCGTGATGAATGGGTAATGTGCCTCGATCTAAGTCACACACTTATGTTAATGAGGGTCCCACTCAGGGGGCGGAGTAGCTTGGACAAACATTTTCAAAAATATTTTTTCTGGACACAAAATATCATTGTCAAGATAATACTTTATTGTTTTAAGCAGGAATAATGCAATATAAATCCTAAATCATGTATCCTTTAATGTAATGTGAAAACTGTTATTGTTAAATACTACCCTTTCTCACCATATAACTATGTTTTCCTACAACAAGATTATGTAACTTGGGTTAGTTTATGGTATAATACTAATTCATAATACATCATGTTCGGTTACAAAGATATTAATCATGTAAGCCTACGCGCAGTGTATTTGAGGTCATTTTTGTGAAGCTTGGTTTTACCATTATTCGCAATAAACGCCGACAGCACGCAAGACACCAAGTTGCCAGAGCAGATGCGTCATGTCACCATTTGACCAAAACTGAAAACAAAATAGCGTCCGAACCGTTGATAAATTTTCAACAAAATGCCATTCTTGAAAACCGAAAGGAATTTCGATAAAGTTTAATTGTGATATATTTTAGTGATGGTCTTTTTTCCCAAGTCAAAGGGATAATTAATTATGAGCCATATTCGTGGCACTCAAGCGAAAAATATTTGACGCAGATAGTCGGCAAAATGAACTGAACGTAGCCCATTATGTTCGACTGTCTCCGTCCCAAGGGCGGCGGAAGCTGATTTTTATTGGGGTGGCATCACCATTTATAAATCTTTGCATTATGAAATGTTACTGCTTAAAACTGCTTAGAGCGTATTGGGGTGGCACTGCCACCCCAATACGCTCCACAAGTATGGGTGGCACCTGCCACCCCTGTCCCGCCGCCATTGCGTCCTGTGCCCAATTTCGTGGCTCTGCTAACCACAACTTTCCGCGCTTACGATCACCATTTTGCGCTAACAGCGCTGGCGGGAAAATTCTGCGCTAACCCTGTAAGCACATAATCCTTAGTTACGGGATGTACGCATGTTCAGGAGCCAAAATCAGGCGCGGATCCGGGGGGGGGGGGGCGCGGGGGCACGTGCCCCCCCCCCCCCCCCCCCCCCCGGTAAATTGAGTTAAAAAACGGGGGGGGGGGAAGGGAAAAGAAGAAAAGAAATGGGGGGGGGGGGGGGGGGAGTGAGAGAAAAGGAGGGCAGGAGGAGCAAGCAAGCTAGTCTGGTTTCCTGACCTGATTCCTCGACGTCTATAAATTGCTCCGTTTCGTCTGAAGATCTTGAGGGTCAGGGTACCGTATGAAAATTGCAATTTTCTGTTGGACTCGACGCCAGTACACATAGGCCTGGGCCTACAAAGTACGATAAGTCTTGCAGCCGATCTGCCGATGGTTTTAACACAGGGCAAGAAACAGTCTGAAATCAAGCCCCTTTTTGAAAATTTCAACTGGACTGAATTAAAACCAAGAATGATTCCAAATAAATTAAAAATGAAGGGTAAAAACTGCAAATTGAACGCCAAAAATGGGGGAGGGAGAAATTTAGATTTTTGTAGTCATGACATGGCTAAAAATAATGGCTAAAATAATGATATATTCTCCATATAATCTTTAAAAAACTTTTGTTAAAAAACAGTCAGGTGAAAGTGGTCAGGAATCGCCTCAGATTGCACCACGGAGCATCCACAATCCAAACATTTTCGGGGCCCTCAAGCGGGCCCCGGACCCCACGCCGTAAGGGCTTCGCGCTCGCATTTGTCCGTTTTGGGTGTTCCCCTGTCTAGATTTGTGTAGTCATGACATTGCTAAAATAATGGCTAAAAATAATGGCTAAAATAATAATACATATATTCTCCATAAAATCTTAACAACTTTTGTGTAAAAAAGTCAGGTGAAAGTGGCCAGGAATCGCCTTAGATTGCACCACGGAGCATCCAGAATCCAAACTTTTACGGGCCCTTAAGCGGGCCCCGGACCCCACGCCGTAAGAGCTTCGCGCTCGCATTTGTCCTTTTCGGTGTGCCCACCGTCTACACAATTCCTAGATCCGCGCCTGAAAATTCCCCGCTAACGCGTGATGAAATACGCTTGCCGTAAGCACAGAATTGTCTGCTACTTATACAGTAAGCGGGGATTTTTCGCTTACGGTAAGCAGAGCAATGGAATTGGGCCCTGTTTGCGTCCGTCGCGACAGAACGTTTCCAACTTGCAGAAGCTGTCGGTGATTATAGGTAGAACTTAGAAGCCATGCTTAGGCCACACTACAGTAGAGCGTTTGATCGCCGAGTGCCTGGTTATCGTCATGCTGGCTGACTATGGAGACCACGACAATGGGTTTGATACACTCGGCCGGCAGAGAAAGTTTAGAGAACATGTTATCCAAGCAGATTTGAAATTTGTGAGTGGCAACTTCACCGTGATGCCAGTTGATGTGGGCTTTCTCCTTACAATAACGAAACGGCTCCGCTGGATCCTCTGAAACAAATCAAAATGTGACTTATCGGGACCAGTAAACGAACGTAAAATGTAAAGTATTTTAACCTATGACAATGTAGATTTGTGTTTGTTCTCTTTAAATGTAGTGTACACGATTGGTAATCCTTCAGGTGTTTTTACTGAATTATTACGAAATACCATACTAGACCGTAAGTTAATAGTAGTCTCAATCATCCTGTGGATTGATGGCTGTCGTTGTCAAAAAAAAGTGGAAATTTATATCGTTTCCCAACGATTTCCGGCCGGCAATCGTTGGAAAACTGCCCTATAACCTTTAGTCAAGGCGCGCGTGGCTACCCGGCCGAGTGGCGTGCCCCGTTGCTGGCATATTCGGGACTCATCCCGCGTCCAGGTAGCCACGCGCGCCTTGACTAAATGATATAACCCCCCCCCCCCCCCCCGACACTCGGAAAATGAACGCCGTTTTTTCTCTCCTTTTTTTCGCCATCCAAAAAGCCAAACCTTTAAACAGGTCAGTGAAATTATATTTCCTGTAAAATACTAACCCCCAAATCCGCCCATTTCTGAAAATTGCAACAATGACCAATCATGTACACTACCTTTCAATGCTGTGTCCTTGATTTTTTGGTGTAGGCCTCCCCCGAAAACAAATTTCAAATTGAATTGCTATTTTTGTTAGCACTACCAAAGTCCTAATACGAAAAATCAAAATCGGCCTTCGATTGGTAATCAGTTTATTAGTTCCAATTAGCATTTTAGCTCGTTGTCGCTATTTGGTAATTACTGGTATGATAGGAAAACTAGAGACCATAATGGTATCACAAAAGTTAGGAGTGGTGGTTTCGCATGATGTCCCTTTGACCTTAGCTGTGAAGTATCTCGAGATTTTGCGTCGGAAATGGGCTGAAACCATGCCCAAAATCATCTTATAGGTGAGTGATATGTTCGTGAGGTTGGTGCTGCGTAAATTCAGTGGTAAGCAGAAGAGTACAGTTCGATTTGCAGTCAAAACTGGAATATGTGCCATTGGCCATTTTACGATATACCAAATGCTTTTTGGAGCTGTTTATGTTGGGCGCAATCTGTTGATGTGCGCGATCGGTCAATCGTGCTGCGCTATCGGTCGACCGGGACGCTATTGGTCGATGGCGCTGCCACCCGTACCAGTCGAACACATTTTCTTTCTAATTCACGGCTCTGGAGGATTTTTTTAAAAGGTAGGCCTAAGTAATGTCCAAGATATCCGTCAGGATCGACTGATAGCGCAGCACCATCGACGGATCGCGCACATCGACCGATCGCGCCCAACATTTACATTCAGGACATGTTAAAAACGGTTACACCCCTATGTTTCGACACACCTATGTTCCGACACCCCTATGTTTCGACAACTAAACCTATGTTCCGACACCCCTATGTTCCGACGTCCCTATGTTTCGACAACCCTATGTTCCGACACCCCTATGTTCCGACAACTCAACCTATGTTCCGACACCCCTTTGTTCCGACACATATACGTATGTTCCTTCACCCTACCATAACGGGAATTGAGTGACCAATCCACTGTTTGTCATCTCTTCTAAATACTGTGAGAAAAATCCTTTGTTCCCCGCTAGCCATTGACTTCTCTGTGTTATTCCTGTGTTATAAGGCCCTCTTTAATGAGAAAGGAAAAAAAGTATGGGCTCAACCCGTTGTCTGAGTGAGGAGAAAATAGTGAAAAACAAACCACTCCCACCCCCATGTGCATTGGCTACCGGGCCTGCAAAATAATATCGGGACCCGCCTGCAGATAGCATAGACTTATACAAAATGACGCAATATGCCTTTGCCAACAACATGGTGGACCCATTTTCATGGCTGCTTACCGCAGAATTGTGTGCTTGCGACCACCATTTTTCGCTTAAAAGGCAAGCGCCGAAATTCTTCGTTAGCTGTGTAAATGCCTTGTTACGTTAAGTGCACACAAGCCAAAATTCCTTGCTAACCTTTGAAATACGCTTACAAGCATTCTGTAAGCGTCGATTCCATGCAGTGCACACGCGCGATGTGCAATTTACATTTTTCATGAGAAAAGCCCATTCTTCTTTTTGCACCCGAATCTAATTAACAAATTATCCAGACAGTTTCCCCTTGCGGATTATTGCTTTATTATTTTAGGTTGCACTGAGAAAGTTTTACAGAAAACTAAGCACTATGCAACACTCAACAACTGACGTAGCCCTAGCCGTGCAGCACATAAAATTAGTCCTGCATAGGGCCACAACTGACGTTGACCTTTGTTAATCCACTAGGCCTAATTGAGAACTCGTTTCTGGCACCAAATGCATTGCTTTCCTCAGCCAGCTTGTCCCCGTTTCATGGCTGAGTCAACTGCGGAATTCTGCGCCTGTGTTTACCATTCTGTATTAAGCGAAAACTTTAACGCGTAACACGCATGCGCACTGACAAAAATGTCTTGCTAACTGATGTATAAAGCGCAGAATTTCCTTCTTCCGCGAGCGTCGATAGGGACGTCGGAACATAGGTGTGTCGGAACATAGGGACGTCGGAACATAGGTGTGTCGGAACAAAGGTTGAGTTGTCGGAACATAGGGGTGTCGGAACATAGGGCTGTTACCGTTAAGATACATATTAACCTTGTCCATCCACAGATAATCTAAACAAAATCACCATGTGTGGACCGCCTTAGAGTGATGTATTACATGTATCGTACGGAACAGGTCAACCACATGCTCGCACTCGGCACGCTTGACTGGTTTACTTGGATAAGCACTTCATAACATCACTATACACTATATGCAGTCCATGACGTGTCGTGAAAAAGGTCGAAAAAGAGGATCGAAATCGAGACTAAGCAATAGCGTATACTCTTGGCAGTCTTCCCTCACCTTGAATGAAAGTGTTCTTCCAATCTGTTAAAGCGACTGATCCTCTGTAGTTGTACTTGGCTGGCTGTTCTGTGTATTAAAAAGAGTCTAGGAACAGAGCATTCAAACTTATTATACGTATTTTTTCGGGAAGGCGTGATAGGAATTACAGTATGAATACTACTTGCAACTTTGTCGCATACGATACCTTTAAAAACAATTTTTTTTTTAAATATATAGGCCTATATCGCACTACTGATGTAAAAAAAAAGAGAGAAAGATTTACGTAAATATACGCCCTCTGAATCACTCCCCATGTAGTATGCCTGGCATTGCGTTCCTGTGTCGTTGCAAGTCATATTCATCATGGAAAATTCCTATAGATGAAAACATTGAAAGGAATCATAAGATAGCATTGTATAATTATGATTCGGAAACATGTAGGCCTGACACCTTTCTATCCATGTTTCTTAACTTTCCACCTCAGTTGTAGCAATTCTAGGAAGATATTTATACAGTTTGGTTTCAATGCTAATGACTTTGTTTCTGCACCACTGTCGATTTATGACACACTACTCAGGTTACTGCAAGGTTCATCAACTAAACTCCTAAAATAGTTTGTCGTGATAACGCCCTCTCGTGGCGGCCGGTTATCGCGTATATACGTAACAACGTCTTGAACCAAGACTAGCTGGCACCCGGTTCGTGAACAGTATGAAGAGGAGGTGCCAGGCTGTTGTGGCTGCATTCGGATCGTCCACCCGCTACTGAGGCTCTTTACTTAACACTGTTTAATGAAGAAACTGTTCAATGATTAAACCAGAAAAAATACTTTCCTGACGTCTTGTTTTTTCTTTTGTTAGTGATAGAGTGTTGCATTGTACTGCGAGAGAGACTTCTTGTTACTGATAGAGCATTACTGGGTGTTTGAGTGCAGAAAATGACAAATTCTTTTACTCTGTTTGAAACGCAAGCACATTAACAACAGAGTTGCTATCCCGGAGGCAATTTATTGTGACAGGCCATGTGGATTTCTAACTTTTCTCGCACATTTATTGCTCACAACCTTTAAATATTGGTTAGTAAGCAGAGAATCATTCAAGACACACCAATCCTCCAAACAGCTCCAAACAGGAAGAGTCAATACACTTTTGGACAATAGCAATGTATTTTGTAACATTTCACTTTACACCCACCCCCATATTCAGCTGTGCTGCACATCCCCCAATTGCTTAATCATAAACAAATGACACATCATTGTAAAGAAGAATAACAGGCCTTCCAATGATACCAAATTCAAGGAAAAGGAGTTGGAAACAAGAGAGAAATCGTCTGTCAAACTTGAGTTTCCGAACTTTTTTTGAGGAGTTTATAAGGTAATTTGTCTGACTTTATACGCAAGAGGGTTTAACTAAAATCCGGTACCGTACTTGGGGGGTGGGGGTTGGGGTGGGGGAGGGGAAACACTCGCCGCTACAGGAACTTAAAATTCGGCTTAAATGATCAGTTTGAAATCAACTTTGCGAACACTAATGGTGGCAAATTACTCGATCACCCGATCTGTTGTCAGTTGCCGCGTATAATTTGTACTGAGGGTGCATGGCCCCCTCCCCTGGATCTACCCTGGATCAATCAAATTTTCAATCAGCGTGCCTCCATTATCAGCTGTTATACATAATAGAGTTATCTCTATTGTTGTAAACAACCCTCTATAGACAGTGCCGCTCGCAGGCAGGGGTTTTGTTATCAGATCCACCAGTCTTTCTGTCAGCCTTGGCTGTCATTTCACACCAAGAAATATATCCCAACAGTTAGCAACCATGAATTCAGTAAAATTACTCATTTAAAATGGAGACGGCCATGTTGGCAAGATAGGGCAAGATAGCGCCGGTACGGTATTCCGGAGGTCTCAGGTTCGAATCCCGCTCCAGCAAGTTTTGTTCACTTTGAAATTTATCCTTTTAAGCCTTAAAATGTTAAATGCTTACCATGTTTGTATGGCTGGGATCCATGTTGCTCGCCTTCCAGTTCCCATTGACACGGCTAATGAGAAACATCCAACACAACGCGATTCCAACATGAAGCATGATGGGGCAGAAGTCCTCAGTGCGGTGCTGGCTCATGCAACACTCTGCTCTCGTAGCCCAGAGTGTTGGACTAAAGCGACGAGTACAAGTATCACAAATAAGCGGAATGACACACGATTTGGATTATTATAGCTTACGGTAATAGGAACTAGCTTTATTTATTGCTGCATTGCAAATACAATTTTTTTTGGGAATAGATGAATTTTTAAACCAATAATTATACTTGAGCTACAACGACTGTTTAGTTACGATTGAGTGGCATATAATTTTATTCTCAATGGGGATTACGTTTGGTCGTCTATAGATGGTGCAAACTGACCTCAGCCTACAACGGAATTTTGCCAGAATAGGAGCTGCAACGTGTGCCACGAAATTATTGTTTTCTGACTTGGCTGGGGTTGGAAAACTACAATAATGTGGTCTTGTGAAACAAACTTGAATCGACCTCAAATTCCGAAGTAATGACAGACTAGGGGTTTTCGAAACCCAGGCTTCGTCTTGGCTTCGACTTCTGAATAAATGAGAAGCAAACAAATATAAATATTCTAAATTTAGGTGCATGTTCTGCTTCAGAAACATTCATTCGATTGATTATGCATATGGAAGCAAACATTCTAATATGTATTTACATTTGGTTTGCTTCTCAGTTATTAAGAAGTCGGAGACGAAGCCGAAGCCAGACAAAGCCAGAGTTTCGAAAAAAACCTAAGAGTCCGTCGCCAGACTATAGTCTGTGTTTAGTATCAAGACGTTTACATATAGAAAGTGATAAGTGATTGTGAAGTCGCGAGACTTTACCCTCTATATTGGTCGCTCCCGTGTTTTGTTGTGTGGCAGAACTTTGGGTTGTGAGCTTCTCGTGGTTGGTTTGATTACGATGGGAAAACAAAAGCTATCCTCGTCGTAGATATGACGTCATTTCAGCATAAACCACGCCCACTTTAACACTGATTGGATCCAACCATGATCTGCTATGGTAACCTGCCTGCAAATTGGAAACGGCAGAGCACTTAGCAATTTTCAATTTGTTGCGTTAGTTTGGCATCCTATACGCACGCCCATAAGAAATTTTACTTAAAATGAATTTAAGAAAATGTCAAAAAAGGACACAACAAGATGCAATTTTAAAGACGGTGTTATATGCCATAGGCATTGGCTTACAGCTATCAGTGCCACACAACACGCAAACCATATGGAGTCGCAATCATCGTACTCGAATTATTCATGAAGGGGTGATATAAAAAATATGGATAGTTAAAACGACAATATAATAATATAACTATTATGTAAAACATAGTCTATAGTAGCAAGAGTAGTAAGCCTGCCCAGCTGTTCATTTCAACGTAATAGGGCAATATTATATTCATGTATGCAAAATTCTGCATTCCTGTTGTTGGTCAGTAGAACGTAAATTTGCTTTAATTTGCGAAAATCATTAATAACCTTTACATAGCAACCAATCAGAAAAACGAATATTCATCAGAAATAGTCAGAATATTTGCGTTCAGGAACCAAAAGTCGAGGTACTCTCCTAGCCTTTCCCAGAGGTTAAAAGTATTGCACATGGGAACGGGACTGTCTCAAAGTGGCTTGTAAAAGTTTCTTGTGTGCCTTGCGCAAAAATGGGGTGGGGGGGGGGGGGGGGGGGGGGTACTTGTATACAATTCGCCAATTGGTGGCGCCCTACTATATATGGCGCGGCGACCAGTCAATTGGGATAGTCTCTCATTCGCGCCGGGTTAGGGTTGGGGTTGGGTAGGGGTAGGATTGGGGTAAGGATTGTTGTTGGTGTTAGGGTTAGGGTTGGGGTTGGGGTTGGGGTTGGGGTTGGGGTTGGGGTTGGGGTTGGGGTTGGGGTTTATATTATAATAGTTTGGACTTCATGTGTACAAAGCTATAGGCGATTTTTGGCGTTCCTTTTATTAGTTACATTCAAAACAAAGTTACAATCTGTCAAAGAGATTTAGAGTTTTACATGTGATTTCAATTAACATTGCGGCACTAACGCGTGAAAAGCGCAAGCTGAAAGTTCTATTTTTTGGCTGTTTCGAAAGTTTTTCGAAACAGCCCTTGTTTTCGTTAAGATTTTTTGTTTGGCTGTTTCGGAAACTTTTCCGAAACAGCCCTTGTTTTCGTCAAGATTTTTTTTTTTTTTTTTTTTTTTTTTTTGGCTGTTTCGGAAGTTTTCCGAAACAGCCCTTGTTTTCGTTAAGATTTTTTTTTTTTTCTTTTTTTTTTTTGGCTGTTTTGGAAACTTTTCCAAAACAGCCCTTGTTTTCGTTAAGATTTTTTTTTTTTTCTTTTTTTTTTTTGGCTGTTTCGGAAACTTTTCCGAAACAGCCCTTGTTTTCGTTAAGATTTTTTTTTTTTTCTTTTTTTTTTTTTTTTCTTTTTTTTTTTTTTTTTCTTTTTCAGCCAAATGCCCATAGCATTTGTACACGTTTTCTTTCTTACCGGCACTTTGGCTACTTTTATGCTGCCGATTGGCTTTAAACTTGGCAGACACTTAGACTAACTACTCAGAATGTATGCCGAACATTTACGTCATGATGACGTCATCACGTGATTTTTTATGAATTTTTGAAATTTGAAAATCGTAAAATTCTTTTCAATATATCTGGCGAACAAAACAAGATATTTTCAAAATTCTTTTTGGTATAGCTTTGGTACGTCTCAGAGATATCCCCTAAAAGGGAGAAAATGTGTGACGTCATGATGACATCATCAAAAATGTGCTTTTTTAAAACACATATAAGGATAGGTCCGATCGTCATGAAAATTGGTGGGTAGGTAGATAGTGCCACTAGCATGGAAAATCCAAAGTGACGTCATGATGACGTCATCGGCTGATTTTCTATGAATTTTTAGTTCTATCCCAAATCCCATAGACTTTGTACACGAATTTTGTAAGAGCCACTTTGGTCACTAAACAACCTCAGATCTTAATCAGGTTTAACTCAAACAGAGACCCTAAGCTGAAAATGTATGCCGAAGAGTGACGTCATGATGACGTCATCACTTGTCATGTGACGTCATCTTAAAGGTGCATTTTTCAAGGGCACATATCTAGAGAACCGTAGGTCCGATTGCATTCAAACCTGCTATGGTGGTAGACAAGTACGTGTTATAGATGGAAATTGAGGTGACGTCATGATGACCTCATCATACGATTTTATAGTAATTTTAAAGTTTTTTAACCTTAAAGTTTCTTAAACCCATATCTCTTTAACAGAACATGCTAAATTCAAAATTCTTTTTGTAATAGCTTTGTTAGCTCCTATACTTTTTCACATAAATGGGAAAATGTGTGACGTCATCATGACGTCATCAAAAATATGCTTTTTTGAAACACATATAAGGGTAGGTCCGATCGTCATAAAAATTGGTGGGTATGTAGATAGTGCCACCAGCATGCAGAAGCCGAAGTGACGTCATGATGACCTCATCGGCTAATTTTCTATAATTTTTTTAATTTTTGAAAT
The DNA here is from genome assembly GCA_037893225.1 of Hippasteria phrygiana. Classification (NCBI taxonomy): domain Eukaryota; kingdom Metazoa; phylum Echinodermata; class Asteroidea; order Valvatida; family Goniasteridae; genus Hippasteria; species Hippasteria phrygiana. The sequence goes on along the minus strand of JAZGUH010000401.1, from coordinate 1,706,802 downwards.
TTTATTGAAATTTTTGAAATTTCATTTTAATCACCAAATTTTACACACAAAAAACCGAAACAGCCCTGTGTTTGTCCACAAACACTATTGGCTCTAGTTTTTTCTTTTTTTTGTTCTTCTTTTTCAGCCAAAATGCCCATAGCATTTGTACACGTTTTCTTTCTTACCGGCACTTTGGCTACTTTTATGTTACCGATTGACTTCAAACTTGGCAGACACTTAGACTAACTGCTCAGAATGTATGCCGAACATTTACGTCATGATGACGTCATCACGTGATTTTTTATGAATTTTTGAAATTTCAAAATCGTAAAATTCTTTTCAATATATCTAGCGAACAAAACAAGATATTTTCAAAATTCTTTTTGTTATAGCTTTGGTATGTCTCAAAGATATGCCCTAAAAGGGAGAAAATGTGTGACGTCATGATGACATCATCAAAAATGTGCTTTTTTAAAACACATATAAGGATAGGTCCGATCGTCATGAAAATTGGTGGGTAGGTAGATACTGGCACTAGAATGCAAAATCCAAAGTGACGTCATGATGACGTCATCACGTGATTTGTTATGAATTTTTGAAATTTTGAAAATCGTAACATTCTTTTAAATATATCTGGCAAACAAAACAAGATATTTTCAAAATTCTTTTTGTTATAGCTTTTGTAGGTCTCAAAGATATGCCCTAAAAAGGAAAAAAATGTGTGACGTCATGATGACATCATCAAAAATGTGCTTTTTTAAAACACATATAAGGATAGGTCCGATCGTCATGAAAATTGGTGGGTAGGTAGATACTGCCACCAGCATGCCAAATCTGAAATGACGTCATGATGACGTCATCACGTGATTTGTTATGAATTTTTGAAATTTTGAAATCGTAACATTCTTTTAAATATATCTGGCAAACAAAACAAGATATTTTCAAAATTCTTTTTGTTATAGCTTTGGTAGGTCTCAAAGATATGCCCTAAAAAGGAAAAAAATGTGTGACGTCATGATGACATCATCAAAAATGTGCTTTTTAAAAACACATATAAGGATAGGTCCGATCGTCATGCAAATTGGTGGGTAGGTAGATACTGTCACTAGCATGCAAAATCTGAAATGATGTCATGATGACGTAATCAGCAATTTTTTAAATGATTTTTGAAATTTTTGTAATTTCATTTTAATCACAAAATTTTACACAAAAAAACAAAACAGCCCTGTGTTTGTCCACAAACACTGTACCAGATGTCTAGTTTTTCTTTTTTTTCCTTTTCAGACTATTGCCCATAGCATTTGTACACGTTTTCTTTCTGACCGGCACTTTGGCTACTTTTAAGCAACCGATTGCCTTTAAACTTAACAGACACTTAGACCAACTGGTCAGAATGCATGCCGAACTTTTACGTCATGATGACGTCATCACGTGATTTTTTATGATTTTTTGAATTTTGAAAATCGTAACATTCTTTTCAATATATCTAACGAACAAAACAAGATATTTTCAAAATTCTTTTCGTTATAGCTTTGGTATGTCTCAAAGATATGCCCTAAAAGGCGAAAATTGTGTGACGTCATGATGACGTCAACAAAAATGTTTTTTTTTTTAAACGCATGTAAGGGTCAATCCGATTACAAAAATGTATACATTGAATTTTCCTGTACCTAATTCCAAAATTTCATGATCGTGGCTCACTCAAGTAAGAAATTGGAGCCATTTCAAAATTTAGACCAAATTCAATATAACACAAAGGAATTCTGGGAAGGACAGATAACCATGGCTTAAATGTGCTTGCTGTTTATAAAAGGGGTTGATTTCTGGTCTTTTTTCAAGTCGCTGAATTTTTGAAGTTCTAAAATCGTAACATTCTTTTCAATATATCCAGCGAACAAAACAAGATATTTTCAAAATTCTTTTTGTTATAGCTTTGGTATGTCTCAAAGATATGCCCTAAAAGGCGAAAATTGTGTGACGTCATGATGACGTCATCAAAATTTTTTTTTTTTTTAACGCATGTAAGGGTCAATCCGATTACAAAAATGTATACATTGAATTTTCCTGTACCTAATTCCAAAATTTCATGATCGTGGCTCACTCAAGTAAGAAATGACAGCCATTTCAAAATTTAGACCAAATTCAATATAACACAAAGGAATTCTGGGAAGGACAGATAACCATGGCTTAAATGTGCTTGCTGTTTATAAAAGGGGTTGATTTCTGGTCTTTTTTCAAGTCGCTGAATTTTTGAAGTTCTAAAATCGTAACATTCTTTTCAATATATCCAGCGAACAAAACAAGATATTTTCAAAATTCTTTTTGTTATAGCTTTGGTATGTCTCAAAGATATGCCCTAAAAAGCGAAAATTGTGTGACGTCATGATGACGTCATAAAAAAATTATTTTTTCAAGTTGATAGAATATTGCCCATAGCATTTGTAAACGTTTTCTTTCTTACCGGCCACATTGGCTACTTTTAAACTTGGCAGACACTTACCCCAACTGCTCACAATGTGTGCCGAACTTTTACGTCATGATGACGTCATCACGTGTCACGTGACGTCATCTTAAAGGGGCATTTTTCGAAGCCATATATCTACAAAAGTACAAGTCCGATTCAGTTGGAACGTAATATCTAGGTATGCCACCGGGTGTTATAGATGAAAATTGACATGACGTGATGATCAAGTCATAACATGTCACGTGGTGTCATCTTAAAGGGGCACTCGCTAGATTATTGCCTATAGCATTTGTACACGTTTTCTTTCTTACCGGCACTTTGGGTACTTTTAGACTTGGCAGACACTTAGACTAACTGCTCACAATGTGTGCCGAACTTTTACCTCATGGTGACGTCATGACATGCCACGTGACGTCATCTTAAAGGGGCAGTTTTTGAAGCCATATATCTACAAAAGTACAAGTTCGATTAAGTTGAAAAGTAATATCTAGGTAGCCCAGTAGGTTTATAGCTGAAAATTGACATGACATTATCATGATTGATGTCATCACATGTCACGTGACGTCATCTTAAAGGGGCAGTTTTTGAAGCCATATATAAACAAAATTACAAGTTTGATTAAGTTGAAAAGTAATATCTAGGTAGCCCAGTAGGTTTATAGCTGAAAATTTACATGACATTATCATGATGTCATCACATGTCACGTGACGTCATCTTAAAGGGGCAGTTTTTGAAGCCATATCTACAAAAGTACAAGCTCGATTAAGTTGAAATGTAATATCTAAGTAGGCCAGCAGGTTTATAGATGAAAATTGACATGACGTTATGATGACTTCATCACATGTCACCTGACGTCATCTTAAAGGGGCAGTTTTTGAAGCCACATATAAACAAAAGTACAAGTTCGATTAAGTTGAAATGTAATATCCAGGCAGATCTGCAGGTTCATAGATGAAAATTGACATGACATTATGATGACTTCATCACATGTCACGTGACGTCATCTTAAAGGGGCAGTTTTTGAAGCCATATATCTACAAAAGTACAAGTTCGATTAAGTTGAAAAGTAATATCTAGGTAGCCCAGTAGGTTTATAGCTGAAAATTGACATGACATTATCATGATGTCATCACATGTCACGTGACGTCATCTTAAAGGGGCAGTTTTTGAAGCCATATATCTACAAAAGTAGAAGCTCGATTAAGTTGAAATGTAATATCTAAGTAGGCCAGCAGGTTTATTGACGAAAATTGACATGACGTTATAATGACATCAGTTGTCACGTGACCACTCATCTTAAAGGGGCAGGTGCATTTTTCAAATCCATATATCTACAAAAGTACAAGTCTGATTGAGTTGAAATGTTATATCATTGTAGGCCAGCAGGTTTATAAATTTAAATTGACAGACATTATTATGACGTCATCACATGTCACGTGACCCCTCATCTTAAAGCTGCAGGTGCATTTATTTGAATCCATATATCTACAGAAGTGCAAGTGCAAATAAGCTAAAATGTGCTATCTAGTTATTATTTTTTGGGGTTTGCTATAATGTTTAAGTATTTGGACCTTTCAGCCATATCTCATCAACGGAACAAATTAATTTCGAAATTCTTTTTACAATAGCTTTGTTAGGTCATAGATACATACATATAAATGTGAAAAATGCGACACGTCATGATGACGTCATAAAAAAATGTGCTTTTTTGAAACACGTATAAGGGTAGGTACCATCGTCATGAAAATTGGTGGATACGTAGGTATTGTTACTAGCATGCAAAAGCCAGAGTGACTTCATTGGTTGATTTTCTGTTAATTTATAAATTTATAAAATTCACAATCAAACTACCACAAAAAAACCGAAACAGCCCTGTGTTTGTCCACAAACACTATTGGCTCTAGTTTTTTTTTTTTTTTCTTTTTCAGCCAAATGCCCATAGCATTTGTACACGTTTTCTTTCTTACCGGCACTTTGGCTACTTTTATGCAGCCGATTGGCTTTAAACTTGGCAGACACTTAGACTAACTACTCAGAATGTATGCCGAACATTTACGTCATGATGACGTCATCACTTGATTTTTTATGAATTTTTGAAATTTTAAAATCGTAACATTCTTTTCAATATATCTGGCGAACAAAACAAGATATTTTCAAAATTCTTTTTGGTATAGCTTTGGTATGTCTCAAAGATATCCCCTAAAAGCGAGAAAATGTGTGACGTCATGATGACGTCATCAAAAATGTGCTTTTTTAAAACACATATAAGGATAGGTCCGATCGTCATGAAAATTGGTGGGTAGGTAGATAGTGCCACTAGCATGTAAAATCCAAAGTGACGTCATGATGACGTCATCGGCTGATTTTCTATGAATTTTTAGTTCTATCCCAAATCCCATAGACTTTGTACACGAATTTTGTAAGAGCCACTTTGGTCACTAAACAACCTCAGATCTTAATCAGGTTTAACTCAAACAGAGACCCTAAGCTGAAAATGTATGCCGAAGAGTGACGTCATGATGACGTCATCACTTGTCATGTGACGTCATCTTAAAGGTGCATTTTTCAAGGGCACATATCTAGAGAACCGTAGGTCCGATTGCATTCAAACCTGCTATGGTGGTAGACAAGTACGTGTTATAGATGAAAATTGAGGTGACGTCATGATGACCTCATCATACGATTTTATAGTAATTGTAAAGTTTTTTAACCTTAAAGTTTCTTAAACCCATATCTCTTTAACAGAACATGCTAAATTCAAAATTCTTTTTGTAATAGCTTTGTTAGCTCCTATATTCTTTCACATAAATGGGAAAATGTGTGACGTCATCATGACGTCATCAAACATATGCTTTTTTGAAACACATATAAGGGTAGGTCCGATCGTCATAAAAATTGGTGGGTATGTAGATAGTGCCACCCGCATGCAGAAGCCGAAGTGACGTCATGATGACCTCATCGGCTAATTTTCTATAATTTTTGTAATTTTTGTAATTTTATTAAAAAATGTGAAATTTCATTTTAATCACCAAATTTCACACAAAAAAACCGAAACAGCCCTGTGTTTGTCCACAAACACTATTGGCTCTAGTTTTTCTTTTTTCTTTTTCTTTTTCAGACTTTTTGCCCATAGCATTTGTACACGTTTTCTTTCTGACCGGCACTTTGGCTACTTTTAAGCAACCGATTGCATTTAAACTTAGCAGACACTTAGACCAACTGCTCAGAATGCATGCCGAACTTTTACGTCATGATGACGTCATCACGTGATTTTTTATGAATTTTTGAAATTTGAAAATCGTAACATTCATTAAATTATATCTAGCGAACAAAACAAGATATTTTCAAAATTCTTTTTCTTATAGCTTTGGTATGTCTCAAAGATATGCCCTAAATTGCGAAAATTGTGTGACGTCATGATGACGTCATCAAAAATGTGTTTTTTTGTTAACGCATGTAAGGGTCAATCCGATTACAAAAATGTATATATTGAATTTTCCTGTACCCAATTCCAAAATTTCATGATCGTGGCTCACTCAAGTAAGAAATAACAGCCATTTCAAAATTTAGACCAAATTCAATATAACACAAAGGAATTCTGCGACGGGCTGATAACCATGGCTATTATGAGCTTGCTGTTTATAAAAGGGTTGATTTCTAGTCTTTTTTCAAGTCGCTGAATTTTTGAAGTTTTAAAATCGTAACATTCTTTTCAATATATCTAGCGAACAAAACAAGATATTTTCAAAATTATTTTTGTTACAGCTTTGGTATTTCTCAAAGATATGCCCTGAAAAGCGAAAATTGTGTGACGTCATGATGACGTCATCAACAAATCTTTTTTTTTAAACGCATGTAAGGGTCAATCCGATTACAAAAATGTAATCATTGAATTTTTCTGTACGTAATTCCAAAATTTCATGATCGTGGCTCACTCAAGTAAGAAATGACAGCCATTTCAAAATTTAGACCAAATTCAATATAACACAAAGGAATTGTGGGAAGGGCTGATAACCATGACTTAAATGTGCATGCTGTTTATAAAAAGGGTTGATTTGTAGTCTTTTTTCAAGTCGCTGAATCTTTAATTTTTTTAAATCGTAACATTCTTTTCAATATATCTAGCGAACAAAACAAGATATTTTCAAAATTCTTTTTGTTATAGCTTTGGTATGTCTCAAAGATATGCCCTAAAAAGCGAAAATTGTGTGACGTCATGATGACGTCATAAAAAAATTCTTTTTTCAAGTCGATAGAATATTGCCCATAGCATTTGTAAACGTTTACTTTCTTACCGGCCACATTGGCTACTTTTAAACTTGGCAGACACTTACCCCAACTGCTCACAATGTGTGCCGAACTTTTACGTCCTGATGACGTCATCACATGTCACGTGACGTCATCTTAAAGGGGCATTTTTCGAAGCCATATATCTACAAAAGTACAAGTCCGATTCAGTTGGAACGTAAGGTATGCCACCTGGTGTTATAGATGAAAATTGACATGACGTTATGATCAAGTCATAACATGTCACGTGGTGTCATCTTAAAGGGGCACTCGCTAGATTATTGCCTATAGCATTTGTACACGTTTTCTTTCTTACCGGCACTTTGGGTACTTTTAAACTTGGCAGACACTTAGACTAACTGCTCACAATGTGTGCCGAACTTTTACCTCTTGATGACGTCATGACATGCCACGTGACGTCATCTTAAAGGGGCAGTTTTTGAAGCCATATATCTACAAAAGTACAAATTCGATTAAGTTGAAAGTAATATCTAGGTAGCCCAGTAGCTGAAAATTGACATGACATTATCATAATTGATGTCATCACATGTCACGTGACGTCATCTTAAAGGGGCAGTTTTTGAAGCCATATGTCTACAAAAGCACAAGTCCGATTAAGTTCAAAAGTAATATCTAGGTAGCCCAGTAGGTTTTTAGATAAAAATTGAATTGACGTTATGATGACGTCATCACATGTCACGTGACGTCATCTTAAAGGGGCAGTTTTTGAAGCCATATATAAACAAAATTACAAGTTCGATTAAGTTGAAAAGTAATATCTAGGTAGCCCAGTAGGTTTATAGCTGAAAATTGACATGACATTATCATGATGTCATCACATGTCACGTGACGTCATCTTAAAGGGGCAGTTTTTGAAGCCATATATCTACAAAAGTACAAGCTCGATTAAGTTGAAATGTAATATCTAAGTAGGCCAGCAGGTTTATAGATGAAAATTGACATGACATTATGATGACTTCATCACATGTCACCTGACGTCATCTTAAAGGGGCAGTTTTTGAAGCCACATATAAACAAAAGTACAAGTTCGATTAAGTTGAAATGTAATATCTAGGTACGTCTGCAAGTTTATAGATGAAAATTGACATGACATTATGATGATGTCATCACATGTCACGTGACGTCATCTTAAAGGTGGATTCTTCGAAGCCATATATCTACAGAATTACAAGTCCAATGAAATTGAAACGTGATATGTAGGTATGCTAGCAGGCGTTATTGACAAAAATTACATGACGTCATGATGACATCATTATACGATTTTCTAGTAATTTTTAAGTTTTTAAACCCCAAAGCCATATCTCATCAAACCTACATGCTAATTTCAAAAAACAATTTGTAATACATTTGTTAGGTGATAGGTACTTACATATGAATGTGCAAAATGTGTGACATCACAATGACATCATCATGGTCACAAACTGCAAGTATGCTCACATTTCCAAAACAATTATGATTAAGGATACGTAATTGCTTGAATGTAAAACAAGATTTTGTTTCATCTACCATTGATATCTCATCAAGAATTAGAATCATACTACCACAACAAAAACAAAAACACCCGAAACAGCCCTGTGTTTGTACACAAACACCACTTTCTAGTTTTAATATTGTTTTTTCCCTGCCAAAATGAATGAAGTTTCTATATAAACACCATGGATCGTAAGAGTTAATATTCCTTTTGATATCAGGGCACTTGCTAATTGCCATGCTAATAGGCCCTACTTATTATCACTGTTTGAAATTGACTTCTTTTGAGTAGGCCTACGCTATGCACAACAAGATTCATGGCGCGCCCACGTACATGGGTTTGTTTATCCAATTTCTATCCCACAATTCCCAGTCATCAAAGGTCATAGGTCACAAAGTAACTCTGATGTGATGCGGGTATCCGTTTTGTTAGCCTTGATCAAGGCTGTCAAGCTTGTTCCCCATTAACGAGCGAGCGCCTCGTACTGGCCTAGCCTGCATGTACATGTACGTACGTCCCCACACACATTCGTAAACAGCACGTAGAATACAGTATAGTACATGACACTGTACATGTACGTACGTGCCCAGTCCCCACCATACGTACACGCATAGTTGAGGCGAAAGACAGCCTTGACCCAACCGGACGGTGTATGCTCACTATGATAATGAGTACGCGCTATGGTAAACAGTTTCTCTCGTTAGATAATGGCTGACAGAAAAATGAATATTTATTACTACTGCATAATGCTTTAAAGGTGAATAAACTTTGTACACGTGCGCCTGTTGCAAGTTTGTTGTTTATAGATTAATACAAGCTGTCAAATGAGCGCCATCGGACAACTTGTATTAATGTGACACGATCTACAAGTGGCCTGCTGCGTCGACGCAGCAGGCCACTTGTAGTTAGTGTCACATAATACAAGTTGTCCGATGGCGCTTTAATTAATATGGATAATAATATTATTTGTTGTGTCTGTACATGTTAATTATATTTGTGTCATCATGGATGCCGATAAAGAAATACCAACAAAAGTTTACAAAACCAAGATTCCACAAAGGTTTCTTCTGTAGGGGTAGCTGCCTATATAGCCCGTCCATAGCTAGCCTAAGTAAGATGGCTTCTGGGCTGGCGAATGCGATGGAAATACGCCTTTCTTGATTCAAGTTGCTTGCCTGGTGGTTGTGGATGTGTCCTTATAAGCGGCTGCCTTTATCCCTTTGAGATTTAGGGAATCCAACTGGTCTTTCATTAAGGCGGTGATGAGGGGTGCAATTACAAGGGCTATGCATGTGCTCTCGTCGGCATGGTCGGCTATTTGCCGAAGGAATTCACAGTTTAGTAGGCGCTGCTTGAAAAATCGCTGATTTCCCGAACCCGATCGGCAAATTGACAAAGACGTCGTGTCCTATAAGGAAATACTGAAGAGCAGTCCGTTGCTCAGGACGAAAATCTTCAATCTGTAGCTTATCGGCCGCAGACTTGAGACTACCATTTAGGTACATGCATGCTGGGCCTCGAAGGAGCAAGATCGAGCCCGCGACGGTGAAACCGCCATTTTCCACTTCAGTATGCATCCTATACGTGTATCATGCAAACAGCTATGCTACATGAATAGGCATATCCGAGTCAAAGTTTACGGGGTTTGATTGGCTCGGCCAGTTTTGGCCGAAAATATATAGAAATACATAAGAAATTCGGCACGGTTGGGTCAAGGCTGTCTTTCGCCTCAACTATGCGTAAACGTATGGTGGGCACGTACTAGGCTGTTTACAGATGTGTGAGGGGACGTACGTACATGTACGTGCAGGCTCGCACTAGCACCGGGCGCTCGCTTGTTAATAGAACACCGAAGTGATGACGTCAATGCAATGTTTGGAACCAGAATACTTTTGTTATGTGTTTGCATGACTGGCTGTTTTAAGTGTTAACAAAGGAACAGTCGAAATTTACATTTGTTTGTAACCAGTTGTCATGCCAACTGACGTCAGACTTCGGGTACTCTATGAAGAACAAGCTTGACAGCCTTGATCAAGGCTACCGCTTTGTCGGAGTATAACGATCCAGATCCAGATCCAGATCCAGATCCATTCCCTGCGCGCCCGAGACATACATCGAAACATGAAAACAAAACAACCACGAAATTCTGACACATTTTGACGACTGAAAAAAGGGCTAATGTGGCTCAAAGGATTAGGATATGACCGGGATTGTGGGGAGTATTGATCCACTTCCCATCCTTGAAATGTCCCATATGGTCTGCGTCTCAAATAGCCTCTACTAGTCAAACTCCTACTGCTTGGCTGTTTTACCCGATGGCAGAGGTGTGAAAGGCGAGTTTCTGGCACCTCAAAACCAGATTGCTCCGGGCAGGTGATGGGGTTCGACAGCCATGGGAGGCAATTCACCTAGGATATGGTACTCTGATTCCAAACCCGGGCAGGAGGGGCTCGTTAACCTGAGAAGGTTGCCCTCCTAGGAGAATGAAAACTCCAAACCACATGCCTTAGGAGTGGAGTTGCGACCACCGGAGTACTACTTTCGCAAATGAAAAGCCTAATCATGATCCTAAATCCAATGATGAATCAGGGAGGACAAGAGAGCCAAGGAGTTAGTGGAAAGAACGAGGAGACATAGAATGGCGGTGTGTGGGATCCAGGAGCACAGGAGGGTGCACGCTGATTGCATGAGGGAAATCGTGGTTACCAACATGATTGAGGGATATTACCTTGTCACGGCATCAGCTTGGAGAAACGAAGCTCAGGCGGCAACTGGTGGGGTCGGGCTCATGCTAAACAGGGAGGCACAGAGGACGCTTGTCAGTGTTACCCGGACTTCTGATAGGGTAATCACTGCCTCCTTCAAAAGCAATCCAATCTTCACCACCGTAGTGGCCTACGCGCCAACTCTCCTAGCACCTAAAGAGGAGAAGAGGAAGTTCTGTGATGAGCTAAGACAAGCAGTAGAGGCTGTTCCCCAGCATCACTTCCTCGCCATCCTTGGAGACTTCAATGCCCGACTGGGACAGGGGGATGCTCCTTTCACCTTTCATCAAGTCACGAATGACAACGGGGTGCGTTTGCTCGAATTCTATTGAAGATTACTCTCTTCTCGCTAACAACACGCTGTTTGAAAAACGGAAGGGAAGGCTGTGGACGTGGTTGTCACCATCAGGGACGAAGGCCCAGATCGACTTCATCCTGACCAGGAGGAAATGGCGTAACACCATTGTCAACTCTTGCGCCCACAGTACCTTCTCTACGGTGGGATCAGACCATAGAGTGGTGGTGGTGACGAAGGTGCGTCTCAGCCTCCGAGCACCGCGCAAATCAGTCACGGGAAGGGTGAAGTACAAGTGGGGGAAGCTTAAGGGAAACGGCGATCTACAGGAGAGGTACGCCGTAAAAGTTCGCAATCGGTTCCAGATCCAGGTTCTGACAGAGGATGGGGAATCTGCAACCAGCCGCTATGACAAGTTTGTGAGAGCGAACATGGAGGCCGCGGAGGTTTGCATGGACAAGGTCCCCAAGGTGAAGAGGAGGGCGAAAGCCTCATTGGATCCTCGTGTCATCAGAGCCAGGGAGGAGATGGAAGTGGCCTACAGTTCTCTGGTAGCAGACCCATACTTCACCAACCGTGAGGAGTACTCAAGCTGAAGATTGATGTTTAGGAACTGGACATGTAGCTTCTAAACATGTTTACTGATAGCAAGATTGTGTTTAGTTCGGTCGATTCACAACTCAGTGCGCCGCCAGCGGCAAGCCGGGAACGGCAAATTTCCCACTTTCGGGGTCGACATTGCGTCTATCTCGTTGTATTAGATGGTGGACAGTACAGCAGTATGGATTTCGCGCGAATACGAGTGGATGAGTTAAAGCATTTTTTGACTAATCAGGGAATACCTTGTGCAGGAAAGAAGAGAGAGGAGTTGATAGATTTAGCGGAGAAGGGGTGTAAGAAGTACGGTCAATGCATTGGCGATACCCACTTCCGGTTTTGCGAGTCGACCTTTTCCCATGATGCACTGTGTAATTTGGCCTCTCCCCGGTTGCCGCTGGCGGCGCACCGAGTTGTGAATCGACCGAATTGCTAAACACAGTTTTTAGAGTGTTGTCAAAACTGAAAGACTTCCATATTGCTAGGGGAAAAGAATTGAAAACAGGAGAATATGCTTTTAGGTGAAATTTGACAATTGCGCGGGGAGTGCATAGGGGGAAGGTGGGGCTACTGGACCACTTAAGCACATTTTCAATTCTAACAATACACAAAGGATCTAGAACAGGGATAGAACCATTTTTATTACATGACCAAAACACTTACTTGTTTATTGCAAACAGTTAAAATCAATCACATTCATTCAAACTTATGAATATTAATTAATTAAAAATTCGGCCTCTAGTGGGCCACTAGCCCCACTCATGGGGTAAGTGGTCCGCATCATAAAACCATAATATTTGTCATCAACAGTGTAAACATTAAATACAATAAACAGTACATGGATCATAAAACACTTTAAATATGTAACTGTGAATATCTTAGAAGCACCAAAGTGTTCAATACATTGTTTAAATACCATTTAAAGAGTTTTTATTTTTTTCAGAAAAAAATCCTGTAATTTCTATTCTCGGAACGCTGTTGAGTTCAATATGGAGTTATTTGTCACAGGTATTTTGTATTCCCTAAACCATGATTTGAAGTTTTTCAAATGTATCTCACATGGGCCACACTTTATACATGCCTTTGCTTTTGAGAAAATTCTGTATTAACTTAAGTGACCGAAAATTTGTTGTTCTTAAACGCTAACTATAATTTTAAACACTTTTCACAAATGCTTACCATTCACATTTAATAAGATTTTGATGGCTAAATCACGTACTGTCTGCTTAATATTTTTAAACACCATCAACTGTTTAACTGATCAGAATGCCTCCCCGTTTGTTTTACAGTACACATGCATTACTTCAATTGGATTCACTCTCCAAATTATACTTGTCGCTACAGTCAGTGCATACGAACAAGTTCATATCACCTTGTCATCCAGTACAGTCCTCATGAAACCATTCGCTGCACACTCTACATGCAACCCATGGCTCTTCCGCCATCCAAGGCGCATAACACTTTGTACAATAAGTATCATCCTCCTCATCCATGTCCTCATCTTCACTGTTTAAGCCTTCAGCTGACAATGTAGGAGGGAAGCTAGTAACCGGGCACATGTTTAACGCGATCGTGTCGGCCGATCTTCCTTATAATTAGCTTTGATGAGGGGTGTTGGCTCGTGTGCTGGTGCATCCTTGTCTACCAGGTTCTTGCACCTTCTAGTCAGCATTAATTTAGGAACATTGAATCGCTTTGATGCTTCTCAAAGACTGGTTTTTTTGCCACTTGTGATCGCAGCAACGACTCTACTCATCGAATCTGCCTCCCATTTATGTTGAGGCTTCGTAGCACAATATGTCCGTACCATTCTGTAATTAGGGAGACAACAAAAAAGTGTTTATATTCTGCAGCCTCATCACAGCAAGAATGAACAGTATAGTTAACAACTAAAGCTCTTATAAAGCAAAGAAAGTCAAATGGGAATGCGATTTACACTGTCGGGGCAACTGGCCCACGCGGTCCAGTAGCCCCGAAAAATGGTGGTCCAGTAGCCCCAAATATTTAACATGGAATTAATTAATCAATTACTCTAAATATTTTAGCATAATTTGCATTCATATCATTGGAATATATTTCTTCAATTGCCTCTGAAACAGTTTTAAACAAGCAATAAATTTAATTAGCTATAAATCTCACTAAACAAATAATTCACAGATTTTACAAATAGCGGCAGCCATTTTGTTATTTTAAAACAAAAGAAGTTAATGCTGCGACATCAAGTATGCATACAAAATATAGGCTTCCAGTGCAAACAAAATTTACTGATTTTCAGGTCAAACATTCATTTACTCCTTATTTTTCTTTTGGGCAACTGATTCCACCATATAAATGATTCAATAACAAGTATTCTGGGGTATTCAAAGCATTATTTTGTTAAACAGACGCCATTTTGAAAATGTCCAGCACTAAACACCGGTAGGTCAACAATTACCCCGATGCTCCAACATAACCGTCCAACACGAAAATAGGCATTCATGTGGCGTACTGGATGTCCATGCTTCACATTACCACCCATTTTAAGTCACTTTTCCCAGGTTAAATACCTCAAATTGTGATGAAAACTTACCTAGGGTAGGCACTTCTACTAAGCAGAAAACAGCACGTATTTTTGCGTTTTTGATGAACAGCAAACGGAAGGAAAGTCACTATTATTCTGGGTAAACCCGGTGCAGACACGTAAACAATGCGGTTTTAGAAAGAACACGAATAGGTCAAAGGCCACGTGGCTTTGTTTCGTCAATAGAGGGCAGCAAAGCAGAAAATAACAAAGAAAACCTTAAGAGTGGACCACTAGCCCCGCTGGCCCAGTAGCCCCACCTTCCCCTAAGGAGATGTATTAATACTTACCGAAGGCATAATGGCCAGTCGTTCAAGCGCAGATATGGGTTCTCTCTAGCCCAGGTTGGACTCCTATATTGTCTCTATTACATTGCACTACAACGGAATGGACGTCCAACCCGGACAACGGTTCTCTCGAGATGCAATGTTTAGTGATTTCCGGCTCAAGCCAAAAGAGCTAGAAGTTGCCGAAACTGCTCTCTTATACACGGAAATACTGTCGTTTTCTTCGTGAAGTTGAAGCTCATAGGCCCCATTTTCTTTCCTGCTTTGAAGGATTTCATGGACTTACACCCGGTGATTTCTTTTTTGATTGGAATTAATTATTGTTCTTTAAGCTGCAGCTACAATCAATAGACGCATTTGATTTTGCCGGGTAGCCAGTTTTCATTTTCCGACGTTGCTAACGAAATTCCCTGCGCATACTTTACGTATCTATGGAAAGGTAAATGACGCGCGCAAAACGCATCGCAAATGCAACGTTTACGCAACGGACGCAATATGGAAAATTTAGTTTGATTCGGTTGAATGATCAGATCATGGGTCAATCCTTCCCGCGTCGTGGTCATGGGATTCGGGAGTGTCCTCCCGCGGGTGATGGTCATTTGTCTTTTACCCATTCACTGAACCCAATGATGCGTACTACTATAAAAGGTAGTGTCTTGTGAGCAACAAATGACAGTTCAGGTCCAACAATTCGAGTTTTGCGGACAGCTTGAGATCTATTTAGATAAGATCAAAGTTGCCATACTTAAGACAGGGGACACGGAGAAGGCTAGTCTTGGTTCCAAGACGTTACTGTCTGATACTTGTCATCAACAGAGGGCGCAATTTACAGGCTGTCACCGGCGGGCGAGCGCGCGATCAATTACGGAGTTACAGTAACGTCTTGGATATTTCTACTTTTGAGGGCGGGACCCGACTATGGAAATCGTGGCTAAACATGCATCATTCATATCACGTGACTGGTCTGACCTCCATGGTTAAGTTTGACCGATTGCCCCAATTATGCAAAATGCGCCTGCGGTCGACGGGATGTGTAATATAGTACCGTTTGAAAAAAACGTGGATGTACTGTACTACTGTGTACAAAAGCCACTTGTACATACAATGTACATGTATATGTATATGTACAATCATGGAGGTTGTGTTTTCTTCCTCCATGGTACAATGTACATATCCAAATATGATCACTGTGGATACATGTATAGTGTACGTATGTATAGGTACTTGAACTTCAGGTTTGAATAACTTGGAGTTTCTGATCTTTCTTGCTACGTCCCAGAATGAGATAATGACAACTTACCTGCAGATGTGCACTTTAATCTGGGATATTAATTAGCCAATGTAAATGAATAAATGCAGAATAGTCAAATTTTTAAATTATTTTTTATCAAAGATTGATTTTTGCCAGTCTTGTTTAATTACATGTACAAACATGTGGTGCCGTTTTTTGCAGCCAGCCATGGCCAGGCCCAGTATTGTATTGGATATTTCAGTCTAGTTAGTTGCATGCACAATATATTTAAAGGACGTCTTTGGTCAACTTTTGAATGAAAAACGTTTTTACTCACTTTGTCTTCAAGGTGGAGCTTAAATTCATCATTGTCTTAATTATTTATATTTCTCCCAATATAAAATTCCTCCACTAAATACATTACAATCCTACATGTGTATAGTAATCCATGTATACTAATATTTAATAAAGTGAACATGAAGAAGAGAAGTCTGAAATAGCAAGCCCAGCAAACCACTTAAATGCAGTGGATTTAAAATCAAAGTAGATGGTTACTTCACTCAATTATTCTAATTCTTGAGGTAAACATAATTTTTCACTGGATAAAATGTATTTCTGTAAAGATTTAAACCATTATTGTAAAGTTACATTTATGTTAACATATACTTTACCATTGAAGGTTAGAACTGCCACAGAGTTCATCAGAAATATGAAACACACCATTTGTTACATCTCTTTTTTCATGTATTTTCAATTTCCATCCTGAAAAATTAAATTGGCAGATGTACCGGTCATTTACTACTCAGTGTAAAATAATCGACATTACATGTACATGTACATGTTGCATTTAAAAAAATGTATAATACATTTACTTCTACAAACTGGCTGGGACGTCCTCCATTCTGAAGTCTTTTTAAGTTTATCACCTCACATGTTTATACACCAGTGTTCTAGCTCGTACAGTGTACATGCACAATATATAATGTACATGTCATCGGGTAATACCTTCTCATAATTTTTTACCTTCACTCAATTCAAGCGCGCCTCCATGATTTGACTATGACATGTGTGAAGACCGGGAAAGGGGAGGGGGGGGGGGGGGGGGGGGGGGGGGGGGTTATCATGAAATTTCCAAAACCAACCAACTGAAAATTTCGAAGGGGGGGGGGGGGGGGGGGGCGGGGGAATGGACACTACGCTGTTTATTACACATGTATTAATTATGGTCCATACACAAACCCAAATTTAACCCTCTTTCCGACCAATATACTGTAATTTCCATGTGAAATTTATAATACCTCCTGGTCTATTTCAATTTTTTTTCTTCTGTCTGGTTTTATTGTCTAGGGGTGATCTTGTCATAAAGTGTGTGTGGGTGGAGATATATTCCCCATCCCACAACCCCGAAATCTATGTTTTTGCCTTCAATTTATCAACACTTCTTCTTGTCGAAAAATTTTTGGGGATTATATTTAACTATAAAAGTTGGGCTATTATGTACGCCGTATGTATCACCATTTGTTAATCAATTCTGATGTTTTTCTTTGCATAAAAATTGTTGTTTAAATTTTTTTTTTGAAAATGATCAATTATGACTGTAATGAAATCAATTGTGATGTAGTTCTTTTAACCAATATATGTACACCGACTACTGCATGTATTTTTTCTATTACATGTGGAATAGTAAGCACGTAAACACACTGGCTGTCATCGAAGGTTATAGTTCTAAATGTACATTCGGAAGTATTAAAATATACCTCACATGTTCACTCATCATCCGCACAAATATTTCGTATAGGCCTACACTTTATTTAATGTCTAAATAAACTTCAGCTGCACTACAGAAATCAGTTGCACTACAGCATAGAGGAATGGAGATACTTCGCGGATTTTAACGACACATACCTCGTGCCTATACTACACGTCAACTTAACAAAAATTTCCCACAGACATGACAGACTGGGTCACGCGGATCGCGTATCGCGCAATCCTTCATTCAAAACAATACAACGGTCGACGCGTCGGGCCCGGGCGTGGTGAACTTCAAATTTCCAGACAACACAACACACATACACAAAAATGTGTGATGACCGCACCGCGTCCTATTTAATCATGAATGCTCGCCAAGTTATGAATAATTCATTTGTCAAGGTCAAACTCAATCGCTGATTGGCTCCCCCGGAAAGTCGGGGGAGAATGTCGAAAAAGTAAAGAAAAAGTTAAGACCCGCGGACAGAAATATCCAAGACCTTCGTGGAAGTGAAGAACCGAGCAAAGAACAGTAGAAACGATTCTTGTCAGAGTGCGTAATATATAAAACATTATCGAATATAATCCGAATCGATTAACTGAGAAACAGCGCCCTCGTTCGGAAGGAAAAAAGGAACACGAAGGTCTTGGAACCAAGACTAGGAGAAGGCCATTGACGCCATCCAGCAGGCTGAGGACCTCATAAAGGACCGAAAACAGAATCGCTGACAACAGCAAAGCCGGCTGGAGTACCATCCAGCATATGGAGAAAGGTCCCGGCGACCTGACAGCAGATCAAAGAAAACGAGTGCAGGCAGCCGGGGACGCAGCACTGAAGGATCTGGAGTCACAGAAGAGGGCAAGGTCTTCCTTACAACAAAACGATGCATTTAAGCAGATCCATTAAACACACCCCCCCCCCCCCCCCCCCCCCCCCCCCCCCGGCTGCCCAGTGAAATCGTGATGTGCTGAGAAAAAATAGTAAAGTAGCACAGCTAGACACAGAAGAGATGGTCAAGCGCTTTGTCAGGGCTTATCCAAGGCGTCTCTTCTGCAACTCCATCTTGTTTGACTAACGCCATGCAATAAACTGTTAATCAGTCACTGATGTATTTGTCATCAAAGTGAGCCCTGGCAGGCTGTATACTTCTGGCAACATAAACTGATGGTTTTGTCAACAAGCCAATTCTGACTTATAATCATACAAAAAATGTTGCCTCAAATTGCTTCATTCCAACCCCAAATTCTCTGAAAAGATGCCCCAAAATGCAGGAGAAAACATCTAGATTTCAATTTTTTCCGGGGCGCATGCTTTACGGGTTTAATTTCCCGGACCCCCCCTAGCAAGGCGTGCCTTCGGCACGCTGGGGTGTGTAGGCCAATCACCTCAGGTAACCCCCCCCCCCCCCCCCCCCCCCCCCCCCTTAGTTAAAACCTAGATCCGCCCCTGGTAGCCGCAATGTGACGGTCCCTTTCCCATGCTTTTAATACAACTTCTGAGATTCAAAATGTCCGTGTTTTCTTCTCATTCTGTGATCTTTTCGTTCATTAGAAATATACTGCTTTTCATGCGTATGAGCGCAGCGAGGTAGCATGAAAATTTAGTTTGATTCGGTTGGATGATCAGATCATGGGTCAATCCTTCCCGCGTCGTGGTCATGGGATTCGGGAGTGTCCTCCCGCGGGTGATGGTCCTGTGTCCTTTACCCATTCACTGAACACAATGATGCGTACTACTATAAATAGTGTCTTGTGGGCGACAAATGACAATTCAGGTCCAACACCATGCGCTGAGTGCTCCTTTGTATGCCATCACAATGTCTCGAGAAGATCAGTCCAATTCGTTTAATACTGAAGCTCTCTTCGATAAATTTAAGAATTATTTCAACGACAAGTTTTCCGTTCCCTACAGCCCACCCTCACCCATACTTTAACAGACTTCTAATCTCCTTCAATGTACATTTTGCTTATCAATTTGTTTGCTCCTTTTACGGCGGGCGGCTGCTTCTAAATCATGAGCCTAACAACGATTGTGCTTCACATACATTTTCGTCTGCCTTTGTATATATATTAATATATTTAATTTTGCTTCTGTTCTGGCTTTCCTTTTGCTTGCTTTTGCTTCTAAATATAATTTCTTGTTCAGGCTTGCCAAATCGTGACACAACATGCTTCAGCTGCGGGATGTCAGGCCACTGAGCCAGGCATTGCCCCCTCAGATACAACACAGGCATGCTATCAACCCGAGTTAGACCTAGAGCTCGAGCCAGTCCCGCAGTTGGCTACAACACCTTCCACACCAGGAACATCATCCATTGGCAAACCCCCATTTCACAACGACCTTCCACCCTCGCCGCATATTCATCTTCCTTGCACACCGATACCACCGGTTCCAGCGCCAGCAAACTCTACTCCGCAGGCACACCCAGTACCGATCAAGGATCAGCGATCTCCTCAGGACCAATCCAGTCATCTACCTAATGTCCGGGTAAAGAATTTCGAAGCGAAGTTCAACGATGTGCTTGAGGTACGATGCAATTACGATTATCATGATATCAATAGTTTGTGTTCAGACCAAATTCAGATAAAAGGCAGATTAAATCAGCATTCCAATTTCTGGTCAAATTTTGGGGCTTCTCCAATGGTCATATCGATTATAAATTAGGGTTACAGGATCCCTTTCACTGACGAACCGCCTCCTATGTTATTTTAGAACAATATATCCGCTAGAAGTTTTTGTTACTGAATCGGTTTTAGAATTACTGTCATCTAACAGGATCACAGAAAACGGTCAACCTTCATATGTTACTAGTCCTCTATCAGTATCTCAGCATGCTTCAGGAAAGAGGAGATTAATCTTAGACTTAAGTAAACTAAGCAAGTCTATTCAGAAGACACACTTAATTCAAGCTTGATGATTGGAAGATCGGATTACAATATATTTCAAAGGGCGCCCTCATGTTCACATTCGATTTGAAATCGGGCTACCATCACATAGACATCTCTCCCGATTATCAGAAATACTTAGGATTTTCTTGGATCATTGATAGTGTTTGTAGATTCTTTGACTTTAACGTACTCCCATTTGGCCTTACATCAGCTCCTGTTTTGTTTGCCACTGACATTCTCGCTTTCAACCCGGAAGTGTGTAGAAGGGGCTAATATGAAATTCCTCTATTGTTAGGCATGACCTGGAACACACGAGAAGGCACCCTTAAAGGAAACATGATTTAGGATGTATATTGCATTATTCCTGCTTAAAACAATAAAGTATTATCTTGAAAATTATATTTTGTGTCCAGAGACAATAATTTCCCAGGTTAAATATGAGAAGAAGAAAATGTTTGTAGAAATGATCGCAAATGCATCAGATGAAGATGATGCTATATGCTTAGACATGTTTTGCAAAGACGATATATATTTCTGGAAAGACAATGTCTACCACCTAAATGTCAGACAATTATTTACTCACAAGACTGCAAGTAGATTGTATGCTGTGATGCCAGCTCCACATGTTCGGGAGCAATAGTTTGCAACGATATTCACACTGTACATCAACTTTGGACAGATTAACAGAACGAGAGTCTCAGAAAAGTTCCACTTGGCGCGAACTCAATACCATTCTTTTTGCCATCACTTCATGTTTGCCAATTATCCGGAATTCTCAGCTCAAGGTCTTTACAGACAGCCAAACTGCTGCTAGAATTGTCAAAGTGGGAAGCATGAAGCTTGATTTACATAAACTTTCACTTTAACATTTGTCAAACCTGTTTGCAAAATAATGTGAGATTAGAGGTTCAGTGGATCCCTAGAAATGAAAATGAGCAGGCTGACTTAATTAGTAGACTCATAGATAGGCTCCCTACTGATGACTGGATGATATCAGGTAATTTATTCCAAATGCTCTCGGACCTATGGGGTCCCTTTACCGTAGACGGCTTTGCTTGTTATTATAATGCTAAACTTCCACGTTTTTATTCAAGATTCTGGAACCCAGGGACACATGGGGTGGATGCCTTTTCTCAAAATTGGGCAGGAGAAAATTGTCTTCTAGTCCCCCCCCCCCCCCCCCCCCCCCCGTAGTTCTCATTCCCTCCGTTCTTCAGCATATCTTTTCATGTAAAGGAAAAGGAACACTTGTATTTCCATGGTGGCCATTTTCAGTTTTGTTTTTCCATTGCTCTGGTCCTGCTACAGACAATGGATAACAGGCTTTATTTCTCTCGAAGGTTCAAGTTTATTGGAACAGTGTGGAAATACGAATTGTTTTCTAGGTTCCCCCGAATTCTCAGGAGTCATTTGTGCACTAAACTTAGATTTCACCAAGCTATAACGTAGTTAACATCTCTATTTCTTCTCCTTGGCAAAACAGATTATATACAACCAACGATTTTGGACAGAATTCCCCAACAATTTTCAAGGTGTCAAGAAGCACATTTTCAAGACGTCATATTCGCTAAGGCCGAGGGAACAGTATCTTCATATCTCTACAAATGTCGTAATGTTTTCGCCTGGCTAAATAAATCAAAAATTGAAATTAACTTATCCATTCAGGACGAAACTATTGCTGCCTACCTAGTTGACAAAATGTCTGACTGTGATTCAGATAGCACTTCTATTTCAATAGCTGCGTCACTCAAATGGCTACACTCTCTTGTTAACTTGAAATCTAACCCCGTGGACTCTCCCATCGTACAACAAATTATCACTAGCGGAAGGAAGAATTTACATAAGCCACCAGTACACAAACTCCCGTTATCATTAGAACACGTAAAAACTATAGTCGACAAGTTTGGTGGTCCGAGCAACAATTTGACGGATTAAGAACAGCTTCCTATGTGTGCCTTAAATACGCATTAATGTTTAGACATTATGAAGTTGCACAGCTCAAGGCCAGCCATTTAACATTGTTACCAAATGATAACGGTCTAAGCATTTTATCCCCCGTTCTAAAACGGATGTATTTAGAGAAGGAATTACGGCTTATATATCTAATTCTCCCACAAATACTCCCCAGTGTCATTATTATTAAGGTACATGTCCGAGTGTGGTCTAAAAGGTGGTCAAGATTCTTTCATTTTCACTCCATTATCTTATCTGTCTAGTAGTAAATCTTACAAACCTTTATCTCATAAACCCTTAAGTTACACCAGATGTAGAGAAATATTCTTGGATGCTTTGAAACAAATAGGAATCGAAGAACCTAAAGCTTATGGCCTACATAGCCTAAGATCTGGAGGAGCAACACACCTTGCAAATATGGGAATCTCTGAAGATCTCATTATGCAACATGGGCGTTGGAAAACTACAACGGCAAAAAACAGATACATACAAAGAGACTTGGATCAGAGACTAGCCGTATCTTCCACAATCTTGTCTGACTGAAAAGAAATGTGTAATGCAAAAATTCACGCATATATAACAACAATTATTCATTTAAAAGTGTTTGATAATTTCTATTTCGTTGTATTTTAATTAATATCAATTATGATTAATGCGATTAGTGTTCAGGTGTAGGCCTTTAGGAAACAGAAGCAGTGAATTGAAGAAGGAAATGATCGCAATTGTGATTTATGCGACTCAGTTGCCAGGTGTGCAGGTCTATTAAATGTTAGGAAATAAGAAGTGAATTTCAAAAGTAAATGAACGAAATCAGGATCAATTAGAACTAAATCTGGATAATCTAATGGATATTCTTTACACTATATTTAAAGTTGTCAAACAATCCACAAATTATAAGTTAAAAAGTCGTATCCTCATTGAGTGATCCCCACAATGTCGCTTCCCAGGTTGTATCGTAAAATTGGGTGTGATCCCTGGCTATACGGCATTCTGGGTTTATGACTTCTGGCTAGCGCCCACCCGAACAAAGATACATGACAATTTGGGAGACCGTCAGCATAGGCCAATATAGCTCAGTTAGTAGAGCGCCGGTACGGTAACCCAGAGGTCGCAGGTTCGAATCCCGCTCCTGTCAGTTTCTTTGTTCACTTTGAAAATATATTTAAAGTTGTAATAATAATCTGTAATAAGCATTTCCAAGTGTATTATTCATATAATTTTTCTTTGATATTATTATTGTTTAACGTTTTCTATCGCAATGAATAAGCATAATATAGAGAATGCATAACCAGAATTGCCTTTACTGTTAAGTTTCCAAAAATATATAAGCACAATATTTATTATAGAGGCTTTGTTATTAGGCTATAAGAATGTTAAAAAGAACTTGTTTAGTAGAGTTAAACGGAGAGAAAGAGTACCGGTAATAATGAGAATCAAATAGGAGTGAGTAAAATTGTATCAATTTGTAATGGCTGTGTTACGTACGGTAAACGTACGACAGAAAGATATTAGAATAGGAACCATGACTTTGAATCAAAAGGCAGAACCAGGCCAATCAATTACAGTTAATCAAATTTAATTAGATCACTCAAATTAATTTTCCATGCGTATGAGCGCAGCGAAGTAGCATGAAAGGCGGTCAAGTCCAATCCACCTCCCAGGAGGTGGATACGCGGCCATACGCGGATGAGGGGTGGGAGTTGTCGGGAGGCCGATAGAGGGCGCCATGTTTGCACTTGCGCGTATGTGAGAGGTTATTTGATGGCAATATCAACCGTGACCGTCGACCCCGTATCCGCGTATACGATCGAGGTGGAGATCATACGAGTGGCGGGGTATTCCAAAAGCTTGGAAGAAGGCTAACGTTGTTGCCCTCATGCCCTCTTAAAAAAGGGCAACAGAGCTGAACCAGCCAACTACAGACCGATTTCGTTAACCCCAGTCATTTCCAAACTTCTTAAGCACATACTACATAGTCACATCATGAAGCATTTTTATGAACATCATATTTTAACTGATTGTCAACACAGCTTTCGAGCCAAAAGGTCAACAGAAACCTAGCTTATCCTCACTATTCGTGACATCACTAAAGCTCTAGATGAGAAACAAACAGTCGACGTTGCTATATTAGATTTCACAAAAATGGGCGTTCGAGTGGCCGAAACAAGAACGAAGACTCGAGTTGTTCTTGAGCAAACAAGAACAACTCGCCCGAACTCATCCATTGAGATCAATGTTCCCCACGCGTCAGTGACGTGTACGTATCCGCAGAGCTGACCGGTAGATTAAAGCCCTCGATCCATGTAACAAGTGACCCTCTGATTCCAAAATAATTTAGTTAGTGAATTAACCTATGATGGGGGACTTTGTCAAACGCTTTTGTGACATATAATATAGCAACGTCGACTGTTTGTTTCTCATCTAGAGCTTTAGTCATGAATAGTGAGGATAAGCTAGGTTTCCGTTGACCTTTTGGCTCGAAAGCCGTGTTGACAATCAGTTAAAATATGATGTTCATCAAAATGCTTCATGATTTGACTATGTAGTATGTGCTTAAGTAGTTTGGAAATGACTGGGGTTAACGAAATCGGTCTGTAGTTGGCCGGTTCAGCTCTGTTGCCCTTTTTGAAGAGGGCAACAACGTTAGCCTCCTTCCAAGCTTTTGGAATACCCCGCCACTCGTATGATCTCCACCTCGATCGTATACGCGGATACGGGGTCGACGGTCACGGTTGATGTTGCCCTCAAATACACTCTCACATACGCACAAGTATACCTTTACGTCTGCCGTGCAAAAATGGCGCCCTCATCGGCCTCCCGACAACTCCTACCCCGTATCCGCGTATCCGCGTATCCACCTCCTGGGAGGTGGATTGGACTTGGCCGCATTTCATGCTACTTCGCTGCGCTCATACGCATGGAAAATTAATTTGAGTGATCTAATTTAATTTGATTAACTGTAATTGATTGGCCTGTTTCTGCCTTTTGATTCAAAGTCATGGTTCCTATTCTAATATCTTTCTGCCGTGCGTTTACCGTACGTAACACAGCCATTACAAATTGATACAATTTTACTCACTCTTATTTTATTCTCATTATTACCGGTACTCTTTCTCTTCGTTTAACTCTACTAAACAAGTTCCTTTTAACATTATTATAGCCTAATAACAAAGCCTCTATAATTTGTATTTTGTTTATATATTTTTGAAAACTTAACAGTAAAGGCAATTCTGGTTATGCATTCTCTATATTATGCTTATTCATTGCGATAGAAAACGTTAAACAATAATAATATCAAAAAAATATATGAATAATACACTTGGAAATGCTTCTTACAGATTATTATTACAACTTTAAATATATTTTCAAAGTGAACAAGGAAACTGGCAGGAGCGGGATTCGAACCTGCGACCTCTGGGCTACTGTACCGGCGCTCTACTAACTGAGCTATCTTGGCCTATGCTGACGGTCTCCCAAATTGTCATGTATCTTTGTTCGGGTGGGCGCTAGTCAGAAGTCATAAACCCAGAATGCCGTATAGCCAGGGATCACACCCAATTTTACGATACAACCTGGGAAGCGACATTGTGGGGATCACTCAATGAGGATACGACTTTTTAACATATAATTTGTGGATTGTTTGACAACTTTAAATATAGTGTAAAGAATATCCATTAGATTATTCAGATTTAGTTCTAATTGATCCTGATTTCGTTCATTTACTTTTGAAATTCACTTCTTATTTCCTAACATTTAATAGACCTGCACACCTGGCAACTGTGAGTCGCTTAAATCACAATTGCGATCATTTCCTTCTTCAATTCACTGCTTCTATTTCCTAAAGGCCTACACCTGAACACTAGTCGCATAAATCATAATTGATATTAATTAAAATACAACGAAATAGAAATTATCAAACACTTTTAAATTAAAAATTGTGAATTTTTGCATTACACATTTCTTTTCAGTCAGACAAGATTGTGGAAGATACGGCTAGTCTCTGATCCAAGTCTCTTTGTATGTATCTGTTTTTGCCGTTGTAGTTTTCCAACGCCCATGTTGCATAATGAGATCTTCAGAGATTCCCATATTTGCAAGGTGTGTTGCTCCTCCAGACCTTAGGCTATGTAGGCCATAAGCTTTAGGTTCTTCGATTCCTATTTGTTTCAAAGCATCCAAGAATATTTCTCTACATCTGGTGTAACTTAAAGGAAACATGATTTAGGATTTATATTGCATTATTCCTGCTTAAAACAATGAAGTATTATCTTGACAATGATATTTTGTGTCGAGAGACAATTATTTCCCAGATTAAATATGAGAAAACAATTTTTGAAAATGTTTGTCCAAGCTACTCCGCCCCCTGAGTGGGACCTTCATTAACATAAGTGTGTGACGTAGATCGAGGCACATTACCCATTCATCACGGGTATGCATTGTGTGTACATTGTACGGCGAAAATTCTTGGTCCAAAATCTAAGCAAAATATAGTGGATTTTCGGCCATGCCGACAAGGTGTGTGGCTGCTGGGTGCAGCAAAACAACGACGGATGGAGTAAGCCTTCATTTATTTCCAACTGATGCGAAATACCGGAGAATTTGGACGGCGAAAGTGAAGGTGACAAGAGCAAAGTGGTCCGGCCCCAGCAGCTTCTCAGCGTTATGTAGCGACCACTTTGAGCCGTCGTGTTTCGATACTGGTATTTTCAAATCCTTTGGGATGACCATTAAAAATATGCTCAAGTCCACTGCCATCCCAACAAAGTTCCCAGATGTGAGTAAGATATAGGCGAAAGCAGTTAAACAGCCCATTCCCCGAGGAGCCTTCGCTAAAAGGGAGAAAATCAGGGTAAGTTCGATGTTAGTTGTTGTTGCAACTTACGAAATTGCACGTGTAGACCTAGTGTGTGTATAAGGGCAGGGTCCAGACTATCGAGTCGATCCATGAATTTCGGTGCCTCGGTCTACGTCACGAACAGCGCCCTCAATTTGAGTCTCAACAAATTTCAAAAGGGGGGGGGGGGGGTCAATTTTTGAGCGGCAAATAATCACACTAAAACTTCACTTGAACCAGTTTGGCTTTTAATTCACATTTAATACATATAAATGAATTTATTTATGGAATAAAATGTGATCCGGTCAATTTGAGAAGCATGTTTCCTTTAGGGGTTTATGAGATAAAGGTTTGTAAGATTTACTACTAGACAGATAAGATAATGGAGTGAAAATGAAAGAATCTTGACCACCTTTTAGACCACACTCGGACATGTACCTCAATAATAATGATACTGGGGAGTATTTGTTGTGAGAATTAGATATATAAGCCGTACTTCCTTCTCTAAATACATCCGTTTTAGAACGGGGGATAAATATGCTTAGACCTTTCATTTGGTAACAATGTTAAATGGCTGGCCTTGAGCTGTGCAACTTCATTATGTCTAAACATTAATGCGTATTTAAGGGACACATATGAAGCTGTTCTTAATTCCGCCAAATTGTTGCTCGGACCACCAAACTTGTCGACTATAGTTTTTACGTGTTCTAATTATAACGGGAGTTTGTGTACATGTGGCTTATGGAAATTCTTCCTTCCGCTAGTGATAATTTGTTGTACGATGGGAGAGTCCACGGGGTTAGATTTCGAGTTAACAAGTGAGTGTAGCCATTTGAGTGACGCAGCTATTGAAATAGAAGTGCTATCTGAATCACAGTCAGACATTTTGTCAACTAGGTAGGCAGCAATAGTTTCGTCCTGAATGGATAAGTTAATTTCAATTTTTGATTTATTTAGCCAGGCGAAAACATTACGACATTTGTAGAGATATGAAGATACTGTTCCCTCGGCCTTAGCGAATATGACGTCTTGAAAAATGTGCTTCTTGACACCTTGAAAATTGTTGGGGAATTCTGTCCAAAATCGTTGGTTGTATATAATCTGTTTTGCCAAGGAGAAGAAAAAAAGACGTTAACTACGTCATAGCTTGGTGAAATCTAAGTTTAGTGCACAAATGACTCCTGAGAATTCGGGGGAACCTAGAAAATAATTCGTATTTCTACACTGTTCAAATATACTTGGAAATACCATGGAAATACAAGTGTTCCTTTTCCTTTACATGAAAATATATGCTGAAGAACGGAGGGAATGAGAACTACGGGGTGGGGGGGGACTAGAAGACAATTTTCTCCTGCCCAATTTTGAGAAAAGGCATCCACCCCATGTGTCCCATGGGTTCCAGAATCTTGAATAGAAACGTGGAAGTTTAGCATTATAATAACAAGCAAAGCAGTCTACGGTAAAGGGACTCCATAGGTCCGAGAGCATTTGGAATAAATTACCTGATATCATCCAGTCATCAGTATCTATGAGTCTACTAATTAAGTCAGCCTGCTCGTTTTCATTTCTGAAAGCGAGAATGTCAGTGGCAAACAAAAACAACGCTTTTCAGCACATTTATTCATGCATAAATTAATCAGGCCATAAAAGGAAGCGCAGGCGCACGATCAGCATAAAGTTGTTTACTGTGACATTGAGAAGCTCGTTTTCAAACGCGGAAGTTCGCAGATCGGCGCTAAACTCGTCGTAATAGGATTCCTCTATTCAGTAATGGTAGAAGAGTCCCATTTGCTCTTCTTTATATTGTAAACAAATCCAGCTCTTACAAGGTCAACTCTTACA
Organism: Hippasteria phrygiana; assembly: GCA_037893225.1. NCBI lineage: Eukaryota > Metazoa > Echinodermata > Asteroidea > Valvatida > Goniasteridae > Hippasteria > Hippasteria phrygiana. Next base: position 1,677,575 of record JAZGUH010000401.1, on the reverse strand, counting down.
TGTTTTGAAACTGCTTTTGCGATTGAAAATGTCTGATTCTATTAAGTTATCGGTACACCTGGGAACTACTATGAAACCACCATCCAAGTATAATGCTATAAGGATGCCACAAGATCTCCAATGGGTGACAAGGGGCTTAAGAGTTTTAGTAAAGAGCAGAGGAGCTGATGTTAGGCCAAATGGGAGTACGTCAAATTCAAAGAATCTACAAACACTATCAATGATCCAAGAAAATCCTAAGTATTTCTGATAATCGGGAGAGATGTCTATGTGATGGTAGCCCGATTTCAAATCGAATGTGAACATGAGGGCGCCCTTTGAAATATATTGTAATCCGATCTTCCAATCATCAAACCTGAAGTGTGTCTTCTAAATAAACTTGTTTAGTTTACTTCAGTCTAAGATTAATCTCTTCTTTCCTGAGGCATGCTGAGATACTGATAGAGGACTAGTAACATATGAAGGTTGACCTTTTTCTGTGATCCTATTAGATGACAGTAATTCTAAAACCGATTCAGTAACAAAATAATTGTCCATTCTAGCGGATCTATTCTAAAAAAACATAGGAGGCGGTTCGTCAGTGAAAGGGATCCTGTAACCCCAATTTATAATCGACATGACCATTGGAGAAGCCCCAAAATTTAACCAGAAACTGGAATGCTGATTTAATCTGCCTTTTATCTCAATTTGGTCTGAACACAAACTATTGATATCATGAGAATCGTAATTACATCGTACCTCAAGCACATCGTTGAACTTCGCTTCGAAATTCTTTACCCGGACATTAGGTAGATGACTGGATTGGTCCTGAGGAGATCGCTGATCTTGATCGGTACTGGGTGTGCCTGCGGAGTAGAATTTGCTGGCGCTGGAACCGGTGGTATCGGTGTGCAAGGAAGATAGATATGCGGCGAGGGTGGAAGGTCGTTGTGAAATGGGGTCTTGCCAAGGGATGATGTTCCTGGTGTGGAAGGTGTTGTAGCCAATTGCGGGACTGGCTCTAGGTCTAACTCGGGTCGATAGCATGCCTGTGTTGTATCTGAGGGGGCAATGCCTGGCCCAGTGGCCTGACATCCCGCAGCTGAAGCATGTTGTGTCAGGATTTGGCAAGCCTGAACAACAAATTAAATTAAAAAACAAAAGCAAGCAAAAGGAAAGCCAGAACAGAAGCAAAATTAAATAAATAAATATATATACAAAGGCAGACGAACATTTATGTGAAGCACAATCATTGTTAGGCTCATGATTTAGAAGCAGCCGCCCGCCGTAAAAGGAGCAAACAAATTTATAAGCAAAATGTACATTGAAGGAGATTAGAAGTCTGTTAAAGTATGGGTGGGGTGGGCTGTAGGGAACGAAAAACTTGTCGAAATAATCCTTGAATTTATCGAAGAGAGCTTCAGTATTAAACGAATTGGACTGATCTTCTCGAGACATTGTGATGGCATACAAAGGAGCACTCAGCCCAAGGTGTTGGACCTGAACTGTCATTTGTCGCTCACAAGACACTATTTATAGTAGTACGCATCATTGGGTTCAGTGAGGACACTCCCGAATCCCATGACCACGACGCGGGAAGGATTGACCCATGATCTGATCATCCAACCGAATCAAACTAAATTTCCATGCTACCTCGCTGTGCTCATACGCATGAAAAGCAGTTTATTTCTAATGAACGAAAAGATCACAGAATGAGAAGAAAACACGGACATTTTGAATCTCAGAAGTTTTATTAAAAGCATGGGAAAGGGACCGTCAATTGCGGCTACAATGAACATAGACAAAGAACAACAGGTTTGAATGAGAGGTTCTTAATTTTTTTTACAGTAGCATGGATCTGCTTAAATGCATCGTTTTGTTGTAAGGAAGACCTTCCCCTCTCTGTGACTCCAGATCCTTCAGTGCTGCGTCCTCGGCTGCCTGGACTCGTTTTCTTTGATCTGCTGTCAGGTCGTCGGGACCTTGCTTCTCCATATGCTGGATGGTACTCCAGCCGGCTTTGCTGTTGTCAACGATCTTGATTTTCTGTTTTCGGTCCTTTATGAGGTCCTCAGCCTGCTGGATGGCTTCAATGGCCTTCTCAGTGTCCCCTGTCTTAAGTATGGCAACTTTGATCTTATCTTATCTAGATCTCAAGCTGTCCGCAAAACTCGAATTGTGCTGCGTTTCCTGACCTGTTCAGGTCTTTGGCTGCGAGTTTGTTCTTAAGTTCTTTCAGCCCAACCTCCTCCGATTTTTGACTTGAAATGCGGTAAAACTTGTCGTCGAAAAATTCCTTGAATTTATCGAAGAGAGCTTCAGTATTAAACGAAGTGGACTGATCTTCTCCAGACATTGTGATGGCATACAAAGGAGCACTCAGCGCAAGGTGTTGGACCTGAACTGTCATTTGTCGCTCACAAGACACTTAATTTTATAGTAGTACGCATCATTGGGTTCAGTGAATGGGTAAAAGACACATGACCATCACCCGCGGGAGGACACTCCCGAATCCCATGACCACGACGCGGGAAGGATTGACCCATGATCTGATTATCCAACCGAATCAAACAACATTTTCCATATGCGCGTTTTTAGTCCGTTTTGTGTCCGTTGCGTAAAAGTTCCATTTGCGATGCGTTTTGCGCGCGTCATTTACCTTTCCATAGATACGTAAAGTATGCGCAGGGAATTTCGTTAGCAACGTCGGAAAATGAAAACTGGCTACCCGGCAAAATCAAATGCGTCTATTGATTGTAGCTGCAGCTTAAAGAAAAAGAATAAATTCCAATCAAAAAAGAAATCACCGGGTGTAAGTCCATGAAATCCTTTAAAGCAGGAAAGAAAATGGGGCCTATGAGCTTCAACTTCACGAAGAAAACGACAATATTTCCGTGTAGAAGAGAGCAGTTTCGGCAACTTCTAGCTCTTTTGGCTTGAGCCGGAAATCACTAAACATTGCATCTCGAGAGAACCGTAGTCCAGGTTGGACGTCCATTCCGTTGCAGTGCAATGTAATAGAGATACTATAGGAGTCCAATCTGGGCTAGAGAGAACCCATATCTGCGCTTGAACGACTGGCATTATGCCTTCGGCAAGTATTAATACATCTCATTATGCACTCCCCGCGCAATTGTCAAATTTCACCTAAAAAATATTATCTATTTTCAATTATTTTCCCCTAGCAATATAGAAGTCTTTCAGTTTTGACAACACTCTAAAAACTGTGTTTAGCAAATAAACACAATCTTGCTATCAGTAAACATGTTTAGAAGCTACATGTCCAGTTCCTAAACATCAATCTTCAGTGGCTAAACACAATCCGTCAATGGCGTGAATATGTTATTGCGCATGCGCCATGCGTTGCGTATTCGCCAAAATCGCTCCATATGCGATTTGGACGGACGACCGGAACGGACACGCAACGTATACGTACATATGGAAAGCGACGTGTGCTACATTACAAAATCGATTTTTCGTGCCCGTAAAAAAAACGCATTAGCGCAACGTATGCGCAACGTATACGCAACGGACACAAAATCGCGCATATGGAAAGCCGGCTTTAGACTTTTGCCCGAGCTTCCCATTCGAATTACGCACGTAGGTCCGATTCCAGCCCCCTCGAAGGATTTTTATAAGGAAAATGGCGCCCCCTGTCGCCCCGCCAGACTCCCCCCCCCCCCCCTCCCCCCACACCCCGTATCCGCGTATCCACCTCCGCCAGGTACATGTAGGCGGATGGGACTTAGACTTTTTCCTGAGCTTCCCATTCGAATTGCGCACGTAGGTCCGATCCCAGCCTCTTCCGGGAATTTTTTTATAGAGAAAACGGCGCCCTCAACTTTCTCCCACCCTGTATCCGCGTATCCGCGTATCCACCTCCTGGGACATCCGCGTATCCGCGTATCCATGATTTTTAGGGGGGTACTACCGGGTGGCGGGGTATTCTGCAATTACTCCGTGTACCTTTTGATATACCTGACGTCCTGAACATGTAAGTTCCACATGTAGGTTCGATCCTGAGGCGAGGCATGTATGCATCACGACGTATGAAGCTAAACCACCATGGTTGCGCTGAAAATGCGCATGTGCAAAGCCACATTCAATCAGGTCGAGGCCATACGGCAGTTCGAGCCTTTATTTCTTTATTTAAAAAGTCGAGCATGAGGTCATCGATGGGGACATGCTTCAAGACTTCTGGAACAACTCCATCCTCCCCACAGCACTTTCCACCATTCAGCACCCCCTTTGCCTTGACATACTCATCATGATTGAAGGGACCGTCCTCGATGTCCAAGTCCTCAAACACTTGTTCCACCTCCGCCTGTGCATCCAATACCACCGGTTCGTCACCAAGAAGGTTTTTGAAGTGGTTGTACCATGCTTCTACCCGTTGCTCAACGGTATTTCCCTTGATCTGAGAGGGCTTGGAAGACCTTCTGCCAGTAATCTCATTGATCAGCTTCCAGCTCATCGGATGCTTTTGGTTAACATGAGCTTTTTCCACTTCACTGATACCTCCTCGTCAATGAGATCATAGGTTTCAAATAGAACCTTCCTCTTGCTTGAGTACTCCTCACGGTTGGTAAAGTTGGGGTCTGCTACCAGAGAACTGTAGGCCACTTCCATCTCCTCCCCGGCTCTGATGACACGAGGATCCAATGAGGCTTTCGCCCTCCTCTTCACCTCGGGGACCTTGTCCATGCAAACCTCCGCGGCCTCCATGTTCGCTCTCACAAACTTGTCATAGCGGCTGGTTGCAGATTCCCCATCCTCCGTCAGAACCTGGATCTGGAACCGATTGCGAACTTCTACGGCGTACCTCTCCTGTAGATCGCTGTTTCCCTTAAGCTTCCCCCACTTGTACTTCACCCTTCCCATGAAGTACAAGTGGTCTGATCCCACCGTAGAGAAGGTACTGTGGGCGGAAGAGTTGACGATGCTGTTACGCCATTTCCTCCTGGTCAGGGTGAAGTCGATCTGGGCCTTCGTCCCTGATGGTGACAACCACGTCCACAGCCTTCCCTTCCGCTTTTCAAACAGCGTGTTGTTGGCGAGAAGAGAGTAATCTTCAATAAAGTTCCAGCAAACGCACCCCGTTGTCATTCGTGACTTGATGAAAGGTGAAAGGAGCATCCCCCTGTCCCAGTCGGGCATTGAAGTCCCCAAGGATGGCGAGGAAGTGATGCTGAGGAACAGCCTCTACTGCTTGTCTTAGCTCATCGTAGAACTTCCTCTTCTCCTCTTCAGGTGCTAGGAGAGTTGGCGCGTAGGCCACTACGGTGGTGAGGATTGGATTGCTTTTGAAGGAGGCAGTGATTACCCTATCAGAAGTCCGGGTAACACTGACAAGCGTCCTTTGTGCCTCCCTGTTCAGCATGAGCCCGATCCCACCAGTCGCCGCCTGAGCTTCGTTTCTCAAAGCTGATGCCGTGACAAGGTAATATCCCTCAATCATGTTGGTAACCACGATTTCCCTCATGCAATCAGCGTGCACCCTCCTGTGCTCCTGGATCCCACACACGGCCACTCTATGTCTTCTCATTCTTTCCACTAACTCCTTGGCTCTCTTGTCCTCCCTGGTTGTTTGCACATTCATGGTGGCAAGAGACAAACTCCTCTTACATCTTAGTAGCGCGTCGGTTTTCCGGCACCCGTCAGCCGCCTCCCTTCTCAAGGAAACTTTGGGGTTTGAGGAGCGCCATCATCATGCTCGCAAGGCGAGCGTGGGCGAGACCCCTCCGCTGAGCTCCTGTGGACTTCGGCCGCTTGCAGTATACGATTCATCATTGGATTTAAGATCATGATTAGGCTTTTCATTTGCGAAAGTAGTACTCGGGTGGTCGCAACTCCACCCCCAAGGCATGTGGTTTGAAGTCAGAGTTTTCATTCTCCTAGGAGGGCAACCTTCCCAGGTTAACGAGTCCCTCCTACCCGGGTTTGGAATCGGAATACCATCTCCTAGGTGAATTGCCTCCCATGGCTGTCGAACCCCACCTGCCCGGAGCAATCTGGTTTTGAGGTGCCAGAAACTCGCCTTTCACACCTCTGCCATCGGTTAAAAACAGCCAAGCAGTAGGAGTTTGACTAGGAGAGGCTATTTGAGACGCAGACCATATGGGACATTTCAAGGATGGGAAGTGGCTCAATACTCCCCACAATCCCGGTCATATCCTAATCGATCCTTTGAGCCACATTAGCCTTTTTTAAAGTCGTCATAATGTGTCAGAATTTCGTGGTTGTTTTGTTTTCATGTTTCGATGTATGTCTCGGGCGCGCAGGGAATGGATCTGGATCTGGATCTGGATCTGGATCGTTATACTCCGACAAAGCGGTAGCCTTGATCAAGGCTATCAAGCTTGTTCTTCATAGAGTACCGAAGTCTGACGTCAGTTGGCATGACAACTGGTTCCAAACAAATGTAAATTTTGACTGTTCCTTTGTTAACACTCAAAACAGCCAGTCATGCAAACACATAACAAAAGTATTCTGGTTCCAAACATTGCATCGACGTCATCACTTCGGTGCTCTATTAACAAGCGAGCGCCCAGTGCTAGTGCTGGCCGAGCCTGCACGTACATGTACGTACGTCCCCACAAACATCTGTAAACAGCCTAGTGCGTAGAATACAGTATACATGCATGACACTGTACATGTACGTACGTGCCCACCATACGTTTACGCATAGTTGAGGCGAAAGACAGCCTTGACCCAACCGTGCCAAATTTCTTATGTATTTCTTTATATTTTTGGCAAAAACTGGCCTAGCCAATCAAACCCCGTAAACTTTGACTCGGATATGCCTATTCATGTAGCCTGTTTGCATGATACACGTATAGGATGCATACTGAAGTGGAAAATGGCGGTTTCATGTCGCGAGCTCGATCTTGCTCCTTCGAGGCCCAGCATGCATGTACCTAAATGGTAGTCTCAATTCTGCGGCCGAAAAGCTACAGATTGAAGATTTTCCTTATAGGACACGACGTCTTTGTCAATTTGCCGATCGGGTTCGGGAAATCAGCGATTTTTCAAGCAGCGCCGTACTGTGAATTTCTTCGGCAAATAGCCGACCATGCCGACGAGAGCACATGCATAGCACTTGTAATTTCACCCCTCACCGCCTTAAAGACCAGTTGGATTCCCTAAATCTCAAAGGGATAAAGACAGCCGCTTATAAGGACACATCCACAACCAACAGGCAAGCAACTTGAATCAAGAAAGGCGAATTTTCCATCGTATTTGCCAGCCCAGAAGCCATCTTACTTAGGCTAGCTGTGGACGGGCTATATAGGCAGCGATCCCTACAGAAGAAACCTTTGTGGAATCTTGGTTTTGTAAACTTTTGTTAGTGTTTCTTTATCGGCCTCCATGATGACACAAATATAATTAACATGTACAGACACAACAAATAATATTATTATCCATATTAATTAAAGCGCCATCGGACAACTTGTATTAATGTGACACGATCGACAAGTGGCCTGCTGCGTCGACGCAGCAGGCCACTTGTAGATCGTGTCACATTAATACAAGTTGTCTGATGGCGCTCATTTGACAGCTTGTATTAATCTATTTTTTCACTAGCCCTATTTTTTAGTCACTAACCCTGATAACTTTGTCCACAGAACTCATGACAATCTCCGCAGAGAAGAGCGCTTGGCATTGAATGCATTGCGCTCCCGTACTAATATCATCAATAAGCCGGCCGACAAAGGTTCAGCTGTGGTCATCATGGATCGTCATCAGTACATTGACGAGGCCCACCGCCAGTTGAACAATCATACTAACTACATCTGCCTTGACTCTGACCCCACAGGTACATTCTCTCAAGAGATACAACAGCTGGACGATATGCGATCACGTGACCAGCTGTCTAAGAATGCTCATACATTTCTCTCTCCCTCGACTGTAGGACTGCCAGATGTTATCTCCTTCCAAAGATTCACAAGGCCCATTGTCTCTGGTAATGGTTTACCAACAGAACGTATCTCCCTGTTTATTGACAGTTTTCTCAAACCCCTCGTTCCACAGATGCCATCATACATCCATGACACCCCAGACTTCCTGCGCAAGCTGGAAGGAATCAAGAACAAGATTCCTGGCACAGCCATCATTGGGACTTTTGACGTCTCATCCCTGTACACCAACATCCCCCACGTGGAGGGTATTTGTGCTTGTTCCTCGGCCCTGGCCAAGGCAGGACACACAACCCCACCCATCAGTGATATTGGCACCCTCATGAGACTTGTACTAACCAAGAACAATGTTTCCTTCCTAGGTAAACACTATATACAGGTACACGGTACAGCCATGGGCACTCGCATGGCCCCCACCTTTGCATGCCTCTTCATGGGCGACCTCGAAGAGCGCATGCTTGCCTCAGCACCATGTCGCCCCTGGGTATGGTGTATAGATATATTGATGATGTATTTTTCATCTGGACCAGTGATCAGGACAGTCTGGAGACTTTCACTAATCACATTAATTCCTTCCACAGGACCATCAGAGTATTCAGTGCATCAGACCAACTTCCTGGATGTCACCATCCGCAAGGAAGACAACTCGGTAACCACTGATCTGTATTCTAAACCCAGAGACACCCACCAGTACCTCCACTCCTCCAGCTGTCACCCCAGGCATTGCAAGACAGGCATAGCATTCAGCCAGGCACTTAGACTCAGAAGGATTTGTTCTAATAATTCTGACTTTTCCCATCATGTACAGGTACTGAAGAATAACTTTGTTGCCAGGGGCCACAGCTCCCGCCAAGTTCAACGTGCTATCGCCAGAGCCAAATCTATCACCAGAGATTTGGCTCTCAAGGAAAAGACGCCTAGCACTAATGCCGACCCCAAGATTCCCTTGGTCACCACCTTTCATCCTAGTCTACCTCCTTTTCGTAAAATAACTAATGACAACCATCATATCCTCCATACTTCAGATCGCCTTGCCCGTGCCGCCCCTGACAACCCAGTATTGGCTTATAGGCGCCCCCACAATCTACGAGACCTGATTGTTCGAGCCGAGGTCCCCACCTTGGCTGCATCCCCTCCCATACAGCATGGTACTTTTAAGTGCGATTCCAGGTGTGTTGTTTGCCAGACTCACATGCAGGAGTCTGACTCCTTTTCTGGCCATTTATCTGGAACTACTCACAGAACCAATGGCAACATTACTTGCAACACCTCTAATGTCATATATCTCATTTCTTGCAGGGTTTGTGGTATCTAGTATGTCGGGGAGACCAAGAACACGCTCAAAAAGCGTTTCTATGGCCATCGATCGACTGTGAACACCAAAAAAATGGACACCCCTGTTGGTCATCACTTCAACTTGCCTAACCATTCCATTTCTGATATGATTCTACAGGGCATAGAATCACTTTTCCACCGCAAGGACTCAGTTCGCCTCAGCCGAGAGAAAGTTTGGATGAAACGTCTTCGGACTATTCAACCACATGGTCTCAACATCCAGGAAGGGAATGATTAACTTTTAATTTTTCCCCCATTGTCATTTGTTTAGAGATTATCCTCCTGGCAAACCCTCTTGGGGTCTCTTGGCCATATGGGGTTGTCTTTCCATTTCCTGTTTATCCTTGCCACTTCTCTTTGTTCCTTCTCTTGCCCTATTACCATCTTCTATTCAACCCCCCCCCCCCCCCCCCCCCCCTAACCACACTCCTTTGTGCAATTCCCCAGCTTCAACCTTTATCTTAATCCCTCCCCTCCTTCATCCTTACCCAAACCACACTTCTTTGTTCCTGTCTTCCTGGCTGTCCTTTCCTCTCCCTTTGATGTTTACCCACTGCCACGCTTCTTTGCATCCCTCTTTTGTGTTTTCCCACCCACCCCCTCATGCATGTGTGTTCCCTACATGTTTGTTTCTTGTACTCTGTCATTTGCCTTTGAGAAAGAACTTGCTTAAGTTCGAAACGTCAGGCCAGCTAATTTTTTGATTTGTATATTTCAGGTCCATTCAGTCAGTCAGCAGTTTGCAGCAGTTTTATTCATTTTCATGTGAATCTATAAACAACAAACTTGCAACAGGCGCACGTGTACAAAGTTTATTTACCTTTAAAGCATTATGCAGTACTAATAAATATTCATTTTTCTGTCAGCCATTATCCAACTATGCGTACGTATGGTGGGGACTGGGCACGTACGTACATGTACAGTGTCATGTACTATACTGTATTCTACGTGCTGTTTACGGATGTGTGTGGGGACGTACGTACATGTACGTGCAGGCTAGACCAGCACGAGGCGTTTGCTCGTCAATGGGGAACAAGCTTGACAGCCTTGATCAAGGCTAACAAAACGGATACCCGCATCATCCAGAGTTTGTGACCTATGACCTTTGATGACTGGGAATTGTGGGATAGAAATTGGATAAACAAACCCATGTACGTGGGCGCGCCATGATTCTTCTTGTGCATAGCGTACTCAAAAGTAGTCAATTTCAAACAGTGATAATAAGTAGGGCTTATTAGCATGGCCCTAAACCAATTAACAAGTGCCCTGATATCAAAAGAAATATTAACTCTTACGATCCATGGTGTTTATATAGAAACGTCATTCATTTTGGCAGGAAAAAAAAAAATTAAAACAAATAGAACTTTCAACTTGCGCTTTTCACGCGTCGGTGCCGCACCGTTAATGGAAATCACATGTAAAACTCTAAATCTCTTGACAAATTGTAACTTTGTTTTGAATGTAACTAATAAATGGAACGCCAAAAAACGCCTAAGCTTTGTACACATAAAGTCCAAACTATTATAATATAAACCCCACCCCCAACCCCAACCCTAACCCCAACCCCAACCCCAACCCCAACCCCAACCCCAACCCCAACCCCAACCCTAACCCTAACCCTAACCCCAACCCTAACCCTAACCCCAACAACAACCCTAACCCCAACCCTACCTCTACCCCTAACCCCAACCCTAATCCGGCACGAATGAGAGACTATCCCAATTGACTGGTTCCAAAGCACGTACCCATAAAGAATACTGGCTGTTACCGGGGAACCAGGGCACATATCATTGAACGTGCATATATGTTGTGGACTGTGGTGGTTTATGTCTGTTTGCCTAAATATCTCCTGAGGCACAATAGCGGCTTTGCACCATTACGTGACCCCGTAGCAACCGTAACTATGCCACCATGACGCATGGCAACTCTACTGATGACATGACTGAAATATTGTGTTGGTAAAAATGGTGGGCGGTGGTTCAGAACGTGTACCTTCACTTCCGAAATATCGAGACTCCCTTGCCCCAGAGGAGCTAAATAAGAACAACAAAAAGCTCCAATTGATCAGCAGTATCGACCCCTACAATGTCAGCAGCAAGTTTTTCTCAGATTCTATGGAAATGTGGCCGAAAATAGAATTTCCCGATATCGTGACCTACTTGTTGTTTACCCCTAGAACTATGGGGTTCCGACAGGAACTCCATAGAAAGACGCCGATTTTTTCCACAGGCTAGTACAGCAAGAATAAGAAAGTTATTCCCATGCAATCACGTTTGACATGTGCGCACAAAAAACCACTGCACAGTTTCCCCCCAAAATCATACTCTGCCTCATTTACATCCTCACCTTGTGAGCGCCAAGCCAAATATCGCCTGAAGCGGTTCCAATTTTCGAAAAAAGTAAAAAAAAAATTCCGATACGTACTGACAGCAAATGACACGACATGCATGATGCGACTGTTGCCGGCCGGCCGGGTCATGTGTCAAAAAAACTGAAGTACGGCGCGCACGGCATGCACTGCCGTCGTGTCTGTTACCGTCCGCATCGCGCGCATCGATCACTACGTACACGTACACGTACACGTACACGTACACGTACACATACACGTACATGTTTCCAGTACATGCACTAGTGATCGATGCGCGCGATGCGGACGGTAACGGACACGGCAGCAGTGCATGCCGTGCGCGCCGTACTTCAGTTTTTAACATGAATAATCATAAGCTTGTCTGGTCCGACCCGCGCACATGACCTGGCCGGCCGGCAACAGTCGCATCGTGCATGTCGTGTCATTTGCTGTCAGTACGTATCGGATATTTTTTTTCACCTTTTTTCGAAAATTTGAACTGCTTTAGGCGATATTTGGCTTGGCGCTCACAAGGTGAGGATGTAAATGAGGCAGAGTATGATTTTGGGGGAAAACCGTGCAGTGGTTTTTTGTGCGCACATGTCAAACGTGATTGCATGGGAATGACTTTCTTATTCTTGCTGTACTATGGAAACAATCGGCGTCTTTATATGGGGTTCCTGTCGAACCCCATATAGTTGAGTATCTATGGGGGACCTCCCGTGCACCCCCCCCCCCCCCCGAACTAATCCACACCAACTTTTTCTGGTGCGTTTTAAGGTCCTAAAACACATTTGGGATGTTAACAGTGAAAAAAAAAACCGATGCTCTGGCGATATCCAAGATGGCGGCCAATAAGGCCGCCAACAATTGTCAAAATTGGGAAAAGTCATATATCAGCCAAAAAATATGATAAAAAAAACCTTTTTAAAAATGTTAGATATATGTTTTTGACCCTTACAAATTCATTTCTGGTATTCTTGTTTTGCTATCATGCTTCAAATTCAAGATGGCGGCCAATATGGCCATCAAAAGTGGTCAAATTTGAGAAAAATCGTATATATCAGCAAAAAATTATGATAAAGGCATAAATTAAATGATTTGATATATGTTTTTACCTTACCAAATACTTTCAAGCATTCTTTTATTTTGCTACCATGCACCAAATTCAAAATGGCGGCCAATATGGATGCCATAAAATTTCAAATTTGAGAAAAGTCATTTATTGGCCACAAAGGTAAGTGATGAGTGTAAGTAAAAGTTGACATTATGTAGGCCTATTTGAAAGTCATTTTAAACTCATATCTGGCTTTTTCTGATTTGTAAACATGTTTAAAATTCAAGATTGTGGTCAAAATTACCGTAGTAAATTAAAAGAATTACAAAATACATGTATCAGCAATATATTAAAATAACAATGAACACTCACTTGCTGTTGTGAAAGAGAAAAAAATACATATGTATACCAATTCTTTAATATCTACAGGTATCTCATAAAAAGGCTTAAGTAAAACCTATAGACATTTTATATAGCGATTGTCAACTGCTTTAACACACACTTGGTATTGTGAAAGACAAAATAATATACCTATTCTGTAATACATCTGGAAGTACCTCAAATAAAAGAAAAAGTTAAACCTATAGACATTTTATAATTATAGTGATTGTCCAACGCTTTAACACACTGGATATTGTGAAAGACAAAACAATAAACCCATTCTGTAATACATCTGGAGGTATCTCAAATAGAGGCGAAACTTAAACCTATACACATTTTATATAGCGACTGTCCACCGCTTTCACACTTGATATTTTGAAAGAGGAAAAGCATTGCAATATCTACATTTCATATAGAGATTGTCTACTGCTTTGAATATGACATAGCATTAGTCACTGCCGTAGTCGTCAAGACCTGAACAGTCAGATTTATTTTCATCATCTCCATCGATATCGACATCTTCGTCATCTGACGTTTCCTCCTCTGTGACTTCAGCCAGGATGTCTTCAAGACGGGATTTGCAAGGCGGGATGGCAAGACAGGTCCCTCTGACCACACTGGCTCAATGAAGTCTCCACATCAGGTCCAGCCATGCTCTGTAGGAGGTGGAATTTCCGCATCAGTCCCACTAGATCCATCCTTGCATCCTTCGACAGGCAGATTTCCACCACCTGTGACCAGCTAGGTTCTAGTGTCTCCGGAGCTGATTTCAGGAAGATTCAGCAGCTTACCCTTTCCTCCAGCAACCACGCTAAATCAAGAAATTCCGGAGTATCACAAAGCGCAAGACCAAGACCAGTCCAAGCCCTGCTTCCACCCAGGTAATGGGATCACCTATATCCCCACTCCCACAGCCCCGACCCTGGCCATGGGATCTTCTATATCCCTCTACGCCCCCAACCCTCCAGCCGAATGAGATGCTCTGTACCCTCTAACCTGCACCACACCAAACCCCACCTTCGCTCTCAAGAATCCTTCATCACCCGGCACATAGTCAACCTGAGCCAGCGTACCCTGTCCGCGGAAGAGACCTTGTTCCTTGTCCCTCGATCTTTCCCTGTGGAAAAGATCATCCAACACACCAAACCCACCCTCTGCCATCTTGACAAGCATGCTGCCGATGAGATCCGTCTGCAGATCAATCAATCCCTCCGGAAACACGAACCAGCCAAGCCTAACATCTCCAGACAAGACCGGTCAGCCATCACATCACTGCACCAAGACAAGTCCATCCACATTCTTCGAGAGGACAAGGGTAATGCCACTGTCGACGGGCCGAGTATGACCGCAAGGTGGCGGACATCCTCAACTCGGACTGCCGTGAAATCCGGAAAGACCCTACACCATCCATCGAGAGGAGGCTGCATGGCAAGCGTCTTTCTCTCCAGCGTTCCGGCAACATCTCTCGGCTCTTGTACAGACACCTCCGACCATCCAGCTCCAAGTGCCCCAGGTTCTTCGGACATCCCAAGATCCATAAGAAGGATGTTCCCCTGCGCCCCATCATAGCTTCCAGGGAAGGCCCCACCTGCGACACCAGGCATCTTGCCAAGATACTACTTCACCCCTGGTAGGCAACACTGAGCACCACATCAAGAACTCCGACTAGTTTGCCACCCCCATCTAAGGCCTCACCCTCCAGCCGGACAACATCATGGTCAGCTTTGATGTCGTCTCCCTTTTCACCAATGTCCCCACCTTCGACGCCAGCACCATCGCCAAGGACAGACTCCAAGCAGACCTCACCCTCAAGGACCGCTCCAACCTCACTCCTGACCAGCTTCATGATCTGCTCCTCATATGTGTAAACTCATCCAGCTTCCGATGGCTGGATAACTTCTTCGAACAGTCGGCTGGAACCTCTATGGGATATCCTATATCCCCGGTTCTGGCCGACATATTCACGGAAGAGTTTGAGCAGACCGCCATCGCCACAGCAGATCACAGACCTAGGGTTTGGCTCCTGTACATTGACACCTTTATCATCTGGCAGCACGGGAAGTATAACCTTTGGCTTTTCTTGGAACACCTCAACGGGCTTCACAGCAGCATCCAGTTCACCATGGAACAAGAAAGAGATGGCAACATCTCATTTCTTGATGTTGAGGTGTCCAGAAAGCAGGACGGCAGTCTTACCCGCAATGTCTACCGCAAACCCACCCAAACCGACATATAACTCCACAGCAGTTCCCTCCATCACCCCAAGATCAAAACTTCCATAAACTGGGCCCTCGTCCAGAGGGCATACAACGTCTGCGACAAGGAACATCAAACCCAGGAACTCCATCACGTCACCACACCACTGCAACGCAACGGATACAAGCCCAGCCAAGTCAAGACACAAGACCCCAGATCCACCCCGGCCAAAGGGTCGCCTGTACACAAAGCCAACTAGTTAGGGTCCCTATAGTCCTGTTACTCTCCCCTACTTAGGCAGTACTTCACATCACATCCAGCGCATCCTCCACAAGTAGTCAAACACTCCCACACCGAAGACCATCAGATCAACTGGAGCCAGGCCGAACTCATCACCAGCATCGAACGCTGGTACCCCTGCCGCATCAGAGAAGCCATTAAAATCTTTAAGCACAACACGGTTCCCCAAGACATCGGTTTCTCCATCAGCGACATCTGGGGCTGGCCCCATCCTTACCTTCCGGTCCAATGGGTGTCCTATACCCTAGGATAACTTGCATGTAGTTCTCCAGCCTATGGGTCCCATATACCCTTGGCAACCTCCCCCTTCGCACACTTCCTTTAGAATGACACGCATCAATGATCATCCAGCATCCCCAAGCCCTGCATGAGTTTGCATCTTTCTCACGCTTAATCGCTTCTAGACACCATATAAGCCCGCCTCACCGTTGGAATCCCTCAGTCTCTTTACGGCGGGCAGAGCATACTGTCCGTAACATTGGTGAGTTCCCTCCAGTTCTTTTCAGAACACAAACTCACAAAAGAGATTTAATACATGGTGCTACCGCAAACCAGTTACCTTAGGTTTAAGTTTGCCTTTATTTGAGATAGCTCCAGATGTATTACAGAATGGGTTTATTATTTTGTCTTTCACAATGCCAAGAGTGTGTTAAAGCAGTGGACAATCGCTATATAAAGTGTCAAATACTTTTGCCCTTATTTGAGATACCTCCAGATGTAAATTACATAAGTACAAAATGTATATTAATTTGTCTTACAGTACCAAGTGTGTGTGCTAAAGCGGTTGACAATCGCTATATAAAATGTCTATAGATTTACTTTAGCCTTTTTGTGAGATATCCCTAGATATTAAAGAATTGGTATATGTATTATTATCTCTTTCACAACAGCAAGTGAGTGCTCATGGTTATTTTAATATATTGCTGATACATGTATTTTGTATTTCTTTGGTCATTTTGACCGCAATCTTGAATTTGAAACATGTTTACAAATCATTTTACTTATACTCATCACTTACCTTTTTGGCCAATATATGACTTTTCTCAAATTTGACAATTTTTGGCATCCATATTGGCCGCCATCTTGAATTTGGAACATGATAGCAAAATAGAAGAATACTTGAAAGTATTTTATAAGGGTAAAAACATATCTCAAATCATTTCATTCATGTCATTATCATAATTGTTGGCAGATAAATACGATTTTTCTCAAATTTGACCACTTTTGCTGTCCATATTGGCCGCCATCTTGAATTTGAAGCATGATAGTAAAACGAGAATACAAGGAATGAATTTGTAAGGGTCAAAAACATATATCTAACAATTTTATTTATGCTTTTATCATATTTGTTGGCTGATATATGACTTTTCCCAATTTTGACCATTTTTGGCGGCCATAATGGCCGCCATCTTGGATATCGCCAGAGCATCGGTTTTTTTTCACTGTTATTATCCCAAATGTGTTTAAGGACCTTAAAACGCACCAGAAAAAGTTGGTGTGGATTAGTTCTGGGGGGGGGGGGGGGGGGGGTGCACGGGGGTCCCCCATACATACTCCACTAATAGTTTTAGGGGGTACTTGTTGTTGAGCACAAGTCGCTACACAAACAAAGGAGACGATCAAGGCCTATAAAAGCTTGGAGGCATATCAGTATTTTGTGGCTGGCTGGGTTAGATGCATCTACGTAGGCAAAGCAACGGATAAGTTAAAGATTTTGAT
This sequence comes from Hippasteria phrygiana, assembly GCA_037893225.1. Classification (NCBI taxonomy): domain Eukaryota; kingdom Metazoa; phylum Echinodermata; class Asteroidea; order Valvatida; family Goniasteridae; genus Hippasteria; species Hippasteria phrygiana. Next base: position 1,660,345 of record JAZGUH010000401.1, on the reverse strand, counting down.
CGCAAAGGTTCGTATTATTTTTTAAAGCTTAAAAAAAAAGTTATTCCCACGACACTGACCACCAATCGATCGACATTGTCTAGGCCTAAACCGTAACTAAATACGTTAACGTTAACCATGCTAACTGTTAAAAAGAGACACTCGACAGATAACCCAACACAACAGCAACACTGTATGTAGCCTTGTTCATAGTTTATTCTGTAGTTGACTGCTCAAAGCACTTAGTGGTTTGAATGAAGAAATGCTGGGCAATTTACACACTGACGTACCGGGATTGTAACGTTTAATAAGCATGCCAAAGATTGTTTTTCAACTTTATTGAACCTACAGGGCTACCATGTTTCTTTGTACAAAGGGAAGATGTATTTTTAAAACGGTGGGTATTGTTACGACAGTAATCGTCTGGTTCTCTGACCTAATCGTAAGGGTCTTTGACTGTTGAGTGTTGGAACCAGATAGGCCTAGTACAACTAGCTGAATGGTTCTCAGTCAGACTTTATTTTCCTTTAAAATCCTTCAAAGCCACTGAATTATTATTTTTTTTTAAATGTGCTGCTCGGAGTTAATTTGATCCTGGAATCCTTTTCATAGTTACTAGATAAACGTTTAAAGCAATCGAGCTACGAAGTGCTCTGGTTGTATGGGCAGTTATAAATGTGACACAAAATTGAAATGGTGTTTTTGTAATGCGGCGTATTAAAAATGATGCAGTTGAAAATTGCGTTTCTGATGCCGTTGCGATAGCCACTATGTTTAAAAAACATATAGGATACACACATCAATAAAAGTAATAGCTGTTTCTCTCTTTAGGAAATTAATATGAATTGTGATTTGTTTTGTTCTGGAGGATTTTTTTTTTATTGTTGTGTGTTCCTTTAATTCATTTTAACCACTGGACATGATGAACTTCACAAAATAATTAATTATGATGGTTTGTAAATCATGTTACATTTTCTTTCTGGTTTGTGGCTATTTCCCTATAGGTAAACCACTCTCAGCGCACGAATGAGACTCCATTGACACCTTGGATAGCTGCAACAAGCAATAGCACAGTCACAATGGCTCACTGTAACTGCATGGCAGGTTTTGAAGAAGTGTGTTCGCATGTTGGGGCTCTACTGTTTGCAGTGGAAGCTGGAGTGCGCTTCCTCAAATCCAAGACCTGTACATCTGCTCCCTGTAAATGGATTATGCCGACACCTGTCTCCAGTATACCTTATCAGGAACTGAGAGACATTGACTTCACGTCAAGTAAAACCAAGAAGAAAAGGCTAGAAGCACAGATAGATGGACTTGCTGCTTCTACCTCACAGCAACAGGACACTAAATGTAAACCAAATACAGCTTCAAGAACCATTTATGGCCCATCACCAGCACAGATCAAGATATTCTATGAACGTTTACACTCATCAACGACGCATCCTGCAATCCTGTCACTTATACCACCCTACAACAAGGATTACCGTCCAAAGATGGAAACCCTCAACCTGCCTAAGCCACTGACTGAACTTTACCATGAAGAACTCGCCTCTCTAGGCTACCAAGATTTACTGGTCAATTCTAAGACGACTTTTGAGAAGATCAGTGTAAGTGCAGAGTAGTCTCAGGAGATAGAACAGTCTACTAGGAGGCAAGCAAGACTTCTCTCTGGTTTCAGATGAGAGCTGGTAGAATAACAGCAAGCAAGTTCCACCGGGCTTGTCATACTGACCCAGCTTAACCCTCAAAAAGTCTCATCATGTGTGCTACGGATCCAAATTTTCATCAAAGGCTACTACATGGGGTTGTACACATGAGGAAAAAGCACTGGACCAGTATAAACAGGTAATTGGGGGGCAGGGGACACAATTGCAATGTGTCTTAGAATCATCTTCCTTTGTGTCCTGTACAATCCGCATAGTTCAGACAACCACAGTCAATGTAACTGTTTTCAACTCCTTAGCAATGCACGTGCAAGACACAGATTGACGGTCTTCTTATAAGCAGCGTGCACTTACAGATCTTTTTGACTGCCATGTACATGTAGTAGAGGAGCAGTAGCGTAGCTAAGGGGGGCTTTAGGGGTGCACGCCCCCCCCCCCCATAAAAAATGGTCGTCTGGCCTCCCCAAGTCGCCTCCCACCGAAAATTTCGCAAACGCAGAAAATAATAGTATTATAAAGAAAAAACACTGTGAGCGCCCCCCCCACTTTAACAACTAGCCCCCCCCCCCCCACTCGCCCCCCCCCCCCCCCCACTCCCCCCCCCCCCCACTCGCCCCTGCCCCCCCCCCCCTCCTCCCCCCTATGGAGACAGTCCTGACTATGCTGCTGTAAAGGAGTGGCCAATGAAATGTTTACTCATAAAGCCATATTTAAAAATACAAAGATTGATTGCCTTGATTTTATTTGGCTTAAACACTTACCGTTGGTTTCATTGTTTTGTTTTTTAAGATAATGAGTGAACTTCTTGATGACTTCAACATCAGGGACTCAGGCCTGCTGGTTAATCCAGACTACCCACACCTCGGAGCAAGCCCAGATGCCATCTCATCCTGTAGTTGTCATGGCGCAGGATGTGTTGAAGTAAATTGCTCCTTCTGTGTCAGAGACTACAACCTCACTGAGGCAGTAGACAGTGGCATTATAAAGTGTGCCAGACCAAAACCTGTGACGGTTCTCTCCAACTGAACCCAAGTAGTCCATACTGGTACCAAGTGCAGCTGCAGCTACTGGTGTCTAAACTGAAGTTTGCAGACTTTTTGGTTTGGACAAAAGCTGCTGTCCACATTGAGAGAGTCCAACCAGATACTGTATGTGACTGCTATCCTGCCAGAACTTCTTGCCAAGTGGTAGGCCTACAGAAAGCCAGTAACTGAAGAACATTCCTCATGTGCACATGATTTGTATTGTTACTGCAGGGTTGAGCTGGGTGAATCACTTGTTTTAGTTTGTAATAATGAGTTGTGTCTATTTCGCAGATTTCATCTGAAGTGTTGTGGATTGTCTAGAATGCCAACACATAAAGTCTGGTTATGTCCAGATTGCAGAAGAAAGAAGGTTTGATCCAACTCGGCAAGACTAATTTGTGCGTATGCTAAAATTTTCATTAGGGCAGTCCCGGATGTACAAAATATTCAAATATTTTGTCATCAACCGAATAATCAAATAGATTTTTGCCGGTTCCTTCATCTCTGGCCCGTATGCGTGTACGTCGCTTCCAATTAATGACTTGAATAATCTGAAACCCTGTTTCTGCACAAGATATGTGAAATGCTATTGACTAAGAATCAGGAGGATATGAATATTTATATTACACCTTGACATAAAATTTACACGTCTCAGCTAGCTTTAATTTGTGCACTCTGCATGTGACTTATGACCGGTGACCGCCGTGGGACAAAGTTGCAACTGGCAGTTTTAAAAAACCAAATATTCAGTCGAATCTAGTTTCAAGTAATCGAATACTGTCCTATTCGAAAATGGACAGCCCTATTTTTTGTTATGCTTGCCAAAGAAAGGAATGAATAATTACAGTTGAAGTGTTGCAGAAGTAAATTCCATCACAAATCCAGTCAGAAGTAACAACAAGTAACACCAACAAAAATACATTTGTTGCAGTTCATTTGAAATTTGAAATAGCTTAGGGACCTGTGATGGACTTGACAATAACACAGATGGCAACTGTAAATAATAATTTTATCAAAGTTTTATTGCCGAATGTACTTGTGTAAAATATAAAAAAGTTGATTTAAGTCGGAAGTTAGGGTTGAAACAGTTTATATTTTGGGAAATGTTAGTTTATAGGAAGCATCCTGCTCTTGACCTCATGCAGTATTTAAGAGGTGCTATAGAAAACTGTATTTTAATGTGCTATTTATTACCGATTTATTTATTGCCAAGATTATATTTTCAAAGTGAACAAAGAGACTGGCAGGAGCAGGATTTGAACCTGCGACCTCCGGGTTACCGTACCGGCGCTCTACCAACTGAGCTATCTTGCCCTATGTTGGCGGTCTCCCAAATTGTCAGTATCTTTGATCGGGTGGGCGCTAATCAGAAGTCATAAACCCAGAATGCCGTATAGCCAGGGATCACACCCAATTTTTACGATACAACCTGGGAAGCGACATTGTGGAGATCACTCAATGATGATACGACTTTTTAACTTATAATTCGTCAAACAATCCACAAGGGAAACTGACTAGGTAAATTAAAATACATTTTCAAAGTGAACAAAGAAACTTGCAGGAGCGGGCTTCGAACCTGCGACCTCCGGGTTACCGTACCGGAAGTTTATATATTTTGGGAAATGCCCTTGTTTAGAAAGTGTCCTACTCCTCCTGACCTCATGCAATATTTAAAAGAGATGTTATAATATAAAAAAAAATATTTTTAATGTGCTATTTATTTCAGGAATTGTCATTGTTTAGGAAGTGTCCTGTACTCCTCCCGAGCTTCATGCAATAAATATATTTAAAAGAGATGTTACATAAAACTTTATTTGTAATGTGCTATTTATTGTTGGCGGTCTAGATGCTCTACATTATTCCGTGTTCCACTCCCGCTTGTGGGATAACTACATGTAATATCACCAGCATCTGAAATAATGTAACGATATAGGATAGTGACAAGTACTGATGAAAACCTTTGGCAAATCACAAACATAATTTTCAATAACATTTATTACGGTAACAAAATATATGTTTACAGTAATGATGCTTTTCTGAACAAAGCAGTGCTTTCAACATACATGTAATTGTATGTGCTTATATTTCAAATGATTTAAAGTTTAGCTATAGGCAGTGATAAGGACACAAAAGTGGCATCAAGACCCTAAGTTCCAATGTAATTTAAAAATGTTATAAACAAATTATATGGCTAACATGATTTTCTAGGCATTACGCACATGTAAAAAGAAAGTTTGAATTTTCTTTTGAAATTAACCCTTAAAAAGGTTTTTAAAAAGAAGTTATATTTAAGTTTTTGTTTTTTAACTTCCTCATTTATATCTCAGCTTCAGTCAGCGCAAGCACCACCCATAAATATATTGTTAACACACCACCAACCCCCCCCCCCCCCCCCACTATTCAAGTAGCATGTTAATTTCCATAGGAATCGCACTTTCACATCAACCCCCAACATGACCCCCTTGCTTTATTAAAAACTGTAGCCAATTGTATGTGTCAAATTTTGCAATTAAAAAGCTTTACACATTTAACTACAAATTAAACTACAATCTTACAAAAAATCAGAAGTACACGCCCCCCCCCCCCCCCCCCCCCAAAATGATGTATTTACATGTACATGTATATTAAGTACACAACGTGAGGAATGGCTGAAAAATATTGCTCAGAACATCAAATGTCAGTGGTCAATGTGAAGTTCATGCAACGCACAAATCAAATAAGCAAAAATAAGGGGTACAAATGTACACGTATAATAAACTGGAGGTCTATGTCTCTGTTTGAAGGTCATTGGCAGCTATCCAAAAAGTAACTGACAAATTATTGTTGAAAAGCTTACTTGGTTTATGACATTAAACTCCTATGGCACTTGTCAATGCGCACATTTACAATGCAATCCTGTTCTATGTCTAGTTTGGAGTCGATCTGAGCAAAGACTGTCAGATTTTGGGAGTAGAATGAAATATTAAAAAATTAAAATACTTTAAAAAAAATCAACCGATGATGTCGTTGTCACTTCAGATTTTGCATATCAATATTATTTACCGAGCTTCCCACCAAGTTTAGAGACAATAGGAACTTTTCTTATACATGTATGTGTATAATGTTTATATTGCATTTTTGAGGATGTCACAGTTTTTCTGTGCAAATATTTATCTTTGGCCTGAAAACCTATTACAGAAAGAGTTTTAAAGGTGATATACAACATTTGCTTTTGCTTTTTAGAAATGGATGGATTTAGGGGTTAGTATTTTATAGCAAATATTCTTACACTGACTTGGGTTCGTGGATGCTGGAAAAATCAAGAAAAACAACCATGTTCTTGTAGTCTGTATCCCTGACCCCACTTAAGATGAAACAGATCAATTTGTAGACGTCGGGGAATTGTAAGGGCAGGGAATCAGTCTAGCTGGCTGGTACCCGGTCACAGGTGTGTATTTGATTGCAATGAAAATTCCAACTAGCTAAATGTGATAAATTGGGAGCAATATTTGCCAAAAAAGTCAGTTTTTTCAATGCTGGTCGGCCGACCAGCATTGGAAATTGATATAAAAATACAACTCTTCTTGAAAATGTCGTCAAATCATGGCTCTGCTAACCACAGCTTTCCGCGCTTACGATCACCATTTTGCGCTATTAAACAGCGCTAGCGGAAACATTCTGCGCTAACCCTGTAAGCACAGAATCCTTAGTTACAGGATGTACACATGCTCAGGAGCCAAAATTCCCCGCTAACGCGTGAAATACGCTTGCCGTAAGCACATAATATTCTTCTACAGTAAGCGGGGATTTTTCGCTAACAGTAAGCAGAGCCATGAAATTGGGCCAGGTGCCATGATTTTACAGCTTGCTTTAGACTGTCATTCACTAACAGAAGTAAGGTAATTTGTGATACATGTAATTTGGTAGTTTTGTTTTTTGATGTTTGCAAATGTTGCATTTATTCCCTTTGAATTGAGCATGTTGCCTTCATGAGATATAGCAATAAACTTCAAAATGTCAAAAAATCATAACGTGGCTCATTTCAAATACAAGAGTGATTTGACAAACTGCTGTAACTCTGATACAGCTGTATCACTGACTTACAGCAGTTTGTCAAAGCACAGCAAACAAATGCTATCTTATCAAGCAGGCAAGGAGCACCCTTACATGTACATGTACTTGACCTAACATATAGTGTACTTCTGACGAACACATCCAATCACTCTCTCTACGTGAATGCGAACATTGGCTAGAGACCTTGTGGATTCAATCTCTTCTGGTGACAGTTGAGGTTTACCTCGCGTGAAACTTGGGATTTGAAGCCTTGCGCAAAACAGGCCACATAAGTCTTCTATGTCAAATCCACGATCTGCTAACACCAAATCTCCAGGAAGCAAGTTCTCGAGCAGACCACAGTGTTCAGTCACAAATTTATCTAAGGCACGTCCTCCCCATCCCTTGGAAATATATGATACAGTTCCCTGCGGTGTAATTCCTATCAACAACTTAGCCGTGTTGTGATGCTTGTAGGAAAACCAGGTTTGTGCACGAGCTAGCAAATCTGAAGGGCGCTCCATGAAGACTTCGAAACAATCAATTATCACAGCACAAGCCGAGAACTTATCCTTAAAACTCAAAGGCAATGTCAGTCTAAGTTCCTCTCTTTCAGGCCAATGGACCAGAAATCCAATGCCTGTATACATAACCTCAATACAACTCTGGAAAACTCGAAACACTGTTGAAGCATGGACATGAAATCGGTAGGCAAGATCCTGGACAGATAAGTATAGGCGAAGTCGCATGAGAGTAAGCAGCAGCTGGTGGAACTTGCTCAGTGAATATCGTTGCACTAGTCCTAGACTAATCAAATCAAGGACAGCCATTACAACTGATAAGGATGGTAAACCAGTGTAAAAATTCACTTTCTCGTTGTCTTCAAAACTGTACACACTCAAAGATTCATCAGGACTTTTCTTCGTAGGAGATTTATCTTCAAGTCTTTCTACAGCCATCCATGTCAGGTCAGTCTGTATTTCAGTAGACGTGCTGCCAATTCTGTTTTCCACATCTTCACAGGAACTAAAAATACATGAAACTTCTTGTGGTTCCAGCTGTTGTGTTGTCTTCTGTAGCCACCCCTCATCCTACATCTGAGCCAGAAGAGTCCTAGGGCACTGAACACTGAACACTGAACTCTGATGGCAGATCCTCTGACGGCGGGTCCGAGGCAAAGTCCGTCGGAGGGACCGAGTCGCTGGCGGTATATCCGGCGTGCAGAGCTGTGGCAGCCGGTCGTCCTGGATTATCCTTGCCATCGGGTTTCCTGTCGCATGCTCCAAGATAGTGGGCTACGGATTGTGCACCCGTTTCTTCACTCTAAACATCAATTGCACAAGTTCTCCATGTCTTTGAAAAGGACGGACGAGTTCGTCACTCACGTCCTCGTTTCGCAGCAGCCCGCGCCAACCTTTGTCCATGGTGTCGGCTTCGCCATTCGCTCGTCGTTGCTGTTGTCGCTGCCCGAGTCGCCGATTGGCGTCAGCGAGCGCCTGATGACGCTGCGTATCCCGCTCGCAAAGGGCCGCTTTGTCACCCTGCTCAGCGCTTATGCACCAACTCTTGTCTCCTGTGACGAAGAAAAGAGTTCGTTTTACGACGCTCTTCGCTTTGCACTTTAGTGCGTTCCTCGGACCGACAAAGTACTGTTGCTTGGTGACTTCAATGCAAGAGTCGGTTCGAATTTCCATGTATGGCAAGGCGTCATCGGTCGGCACGGTATTGGAAACGCCAACAACAATGGGCTCCGCCTGCTTGTGCTGTGCTCTGAGTTTGGTCTCACTATCACCAATTCGATGTTCCAGCTCAAGGACCGGTACAAGACGTCATGGATGCACCCACAATCAAGGCATTGGCACTTAATTGACTATGTTATCGTGCGTCGTGACGATCTGCGCGACGTGATCATCACCAGGGCTATGCGTGGCGCGGATTGTTGGACCGACCATCGTCTTATCCGCTGCCAGTTGCGCATGCACATCCGTCCCCCTGCTCGCAAGCAGAAGCCTCGGAAGCGACTCAATGTTCGTGCTGTGCGGTCTCTGACGGTTCGCCGTGAGCTTGAACGGCTGCTGCATGAACGTCTGGACGCTCCCTCCGAAGCCGTCGATGCCCCGTTGGGCACTTCGGCTCTTAATGCTGACTGGAAGACTTTCGCAACAACGATCTCTTCAGCTGCCGAAAATGCTCTCGGGGCCGTCCAGAAACGTCACCGGGACTGGTTTGACGACAACTCGATGGAAATCCACACACTTCTTCACGAGAAGAACGCCGCTCACGACGCGTATCTGCATAGCCCAAACTCGGCTGCTCTCCATGATCGTTGGGCAGCTTTGCGTGCTGGAGTTCAACTTGAGCTCCGTGTCATGCGTAACAACTGGTGGACGGCGAAAGCACAAGAGATCCAGGGATTTGCAGCCGCAAACAACAGCCAGTCTTTCTACGAAGCCGTGAAAGCTCTCTATGGGCCGACCGTGAACTCGTCCTGCCCCATGAGAGACAGTACCGGAACGACCATCATAAAGGACCGTAGTGGTATCTTGGTGCGGTGGGCTGAACATTTCAGCGACTTGCTCAACCGAAGAAACCCTACGGATATAACGTTCTTGGACGATCTACCTTCGTTTCCGACTATCGACTGTCTCGATGTGGCACCCTCGTTGGAGGAAGTTCGAGTTGCAATCAACGGCCTAAAGTCGAACAAGACGTCTGGTATTGATCACATCCCGGCCGAAGTCTTCAAGTTTGGCGGGCAGCGTCTCCTCCTGCGGCTGCACGCCTTCACCCGCTCAGTCTGGGCAGCCAAGCGCGTGCCTCAACAGTGGAAGGACGCCAGCGTAGTGCCGATCTACAAGCGCAAGGGCGATAGAGCCGACTGCGGAAACAGCCGCGGCATCTCGCTGCTGTCGGTCGCCGGCAAGATACTGGCTCGCCTGATGCTCGCCCGCCTTCTCCAGCATGTCGCGGACGTCGTCTTGCCTGAATCGCAGTGCGGCTTCCGTCGCGGGCGTAGTACGGTTGACATGATCTTCGTGGCACGGCTCATACAAGAGAAGTGTCGTGAGCAGCACCGAGACGTCTACGCTGCCTTAATCGATCTCACCAAGGCCTTCGACACCATCAATCGCGAGATTCTGTGGAAAGTGGAAATGTTCGCCAGTCTTCCTAGCTATCATCAAGGACTTCCACGAGGAATGAATTCTTTCCCGTTTAAGTCGGAGTCAAGCAAGGTTGTGTACCTGCACCTGTGATATTCAACTTCTTCATGGTTGCAGTCACCCTTTACTCGCGACGATCCTTTGAACTGGACGACGGATTTTCCGTGCGATACCGTCTTGACGGATGCCTCTTCAATCTCCGCCGTCTTCACGCCCAAACAAAGACCTCGAGTGAACACGTCCTTGAGCTTCAGTACGCCGATGACACAGCCCTCGTCAGCCACTCCCCGGCCGGACTACAGCGGCTACTTAATGGCATGGTTGACGCATATGGTCGTGCTGGACTTCTCATAAACACCAAGAAGACCGAAATTCTGCAGCAGTTCTCAACACCGAATGCCAAATTGCATGATTTTCGTGTAGGCAACACTGAACTCGCAAACGTTGATTAGTTCACTTATCTGGACGCCGTGCTGAACAACAGCCACGATCTAATGGATGATATCCAGCGCCGTGTTCGCCTCGCCGCCGTTACTTTCAGACGGCTCTCGCAACGAGTGTTCCTCAGCAGGAATTTAACTATCAAGACCAAAGTAGCGGTCTACAACGCCGTGTGCGTCTCGACGCTACTTAATAGTTGTGAAGCCTGGGTCCTGTACCGCCGTCACATCAAGACGATGGAACGGTTTCACGTTTCCTGTCTGCAGCGCATCCTCGGACTCCACTAGTGGGATAAGGTGCCGTACTCGGAAATTCTTCAACGTTCCGGATGTTCGACCTTGGAGGCAACCATCGCTGAACGACAACTGCGATGGGTTAGCCACGTTATCCGAATGCCAGCGAATCGGCTCCCGCGTCGCGTGCTGTACGGCGAACTCGCCGAGGGACAGCGGTCTGTCGGTGGGCAGTACAAGCGCTACAAAGACCACATCAAGGCGACGCTGAAGAGATGCGGCATCGCGGCCGGCCGAATGGAGACACTGGCCGAAGACCGAGCCAATTGGAAACACATGTGCAAAGACGGTGTCGCTCGCCTGGACGCCGAGCTTGTTCAAACAGCTGAAGAGCGGCGCACCCGACGACACGCCCAGGACACTGCACCCGTGGCCGCCGGACAGCATTTCCGGTGCCAAACCTGCGGCAGACTGTGCTTGTCGCGCATTGGGCTGCATAGTCACTTAAGATCTCACGCGAGACTTGATAAGAACTAAGATACATGGATCGACGTCGTCTAATAAGACGGGTCCACTACTACTACTACTGTCTTCTGTGACTGTGAGTCGTTCTCCAAAATGTTTGCATGATTACAGTTGGACCTAGCTGTTATATCCCCAAGGGCCGATCGTTTTTGGCAGATCTTTGCACAGAACGCTGGTGTCTTTTCAGAGCAGAATATTTTGAAGTTTGTGTGACACTGTTTGACGAGTGGCCCATGGAGAGTGTAGGTGCCCAGTCTGGGTGAGTTTGCTCATACAGCTTTGCTGGCTCCCCTGGATAAATCTAAAAACAAAACAAAATTACACAAATGTAATAAATATGACTTGCAAGGTTTAGATACTTCTGAAGTGAATTAATCCTTGAAACACTGTTGAAAGAATGTTGCTGCTACTGACACCTGAGGCCAAGTGTGTAAACTCTGGGCATCCACCAGCCCATTTTTTCTCTGAAAGTTTAAACATTTCCCCACAGAGCATTTTTTTCTTCAATTTTTTTTTTTTTACAGCCATTTACAGGCATTTTAGGGAAAGAGTTCCATATCCGGCCATCACTTAGACCTCGTGCACAAAGTCTATGGGCCATGACAGAAAAAGCATTTTAAAAGAATAAGTTGAAATTTGTTCCCTCTTAAATTCGTGTTTCTTTATCAGATTCACACTTTTTGGTAGTTTTTAAGGGAAAATAAGTGATGGCCGGATATTGAACTCTTTCCGAAACCTTCTTTGATAAATATGTTTTTGTTGTGGGCCATAATTGTCAGGTTTTGTACACAGGAACTGGATTGATGTCCAGATATAGAATTCCTTGCTTTTGCTGTTTTGGCTATTCACTTAAAGATTTTGGAGTTTTTTAGGACACCGGGCTTTTTAATTCTTAAAATGATTTTGTCCCTCCAAATGACATTTGCAACCTCAGGCATGTCAGGCAACCTTCTTTTAATGATATTATTCCGAACAGTATTTTTTGGGAAAATGCGACTTTCGTACCTGAGACTGATGATATTCCAGTGGTAACTAATGCGAATCGAGTCACGAAACATATCACCCACATGACTGTCGCCATGTTTGTTTTCAATCGCTGCAGTAGTAGCACAGTCGCCATGGTCGCTGTTGTCATTATTACAACTTTCAAGATAATTTCCTTCAAATTAAAAATCAAAACCCTGCACTCCTTCCACACATGGAGAAAGGAATTGATCTTGCAGATATTTAACATGGGTATCATTGTTAGGCTAGGCACAGTTAAAGTGCACAAATTGCTTATACCTTGATGGAAGTGCAGCGAGCAGACGTGTGCGTGTTTCACATGACCCTTGCTTACCGCATCTCTGCGAATATTTGCAAACCATTTTTCTCTTCTAATGCTTGAATTCTCCCGCGTTTGCTCCCCTGGATGTGTCAGTATACGTGGTATGCTGAAAAACCTGACATTTTTATCTCTCTCAGATCGTTTTGAGCAACCGTAAACACAGCAAAACCTTCCCATTGGATCATTTAACCGCAAGAGTCACGTCGGGTCACATGCATCGTATGCATATGCCATGCGCTATGGCAGCGTAGTTGCGGTTTCTATGAGGGTCACGTGACGGTGCAAAGCCTCTATTGCAGAAGATCCTGATCCTACAGGTACCCCTAAAGAACTATAGGTAGAGTCGGGGTACCCCTAAAGAACTATGGGTAGAGTCGGGGTACCCCTAAAGAACTATGGGTAAAGTTGGGGTACCCCTAAAGAACTATAGGTAGAGTCGGGGTACCCCTAAAGAACTATGGGTAGAGTCGGGGTGCGTTCAACTTCCACTCACGCGAACGACGCGCCGCGCCATATATAGTAGGGCGCCACCAATTGGCGAATTGTATACAAGAACCCCCCCCCCCCCCCCCCCCCATTTTTTTAAACAAAGCACGGCACACAAGAAACTTTTACAAGCCACTTTGAGACAGTCCCGTTCCCATGTTCAATACTTTTAACCTCTGGGAAAGGGCTGGGAAAGTACATCGACTTTTGGTTCCCAGACGCTAATATTCTGACTATTTCTGATGAATATTAGTTTTTCTGATTGGTTGCTATGTAACGGTTATTAATGATTTTCGCAAATTAAAGCAAATTTAAGTTCTACTAACCAACAAAAGGAATGCAGAATTTTGCATACATGAATAGAATATTGCCCTATTACGTTAAAATGAACAGCTAGGCAGGCATACTACTCTTGCTACTATAGACTATGTTTTACATAATAATTATATTATTATATTGTCGTTTTTACTATCCATATTTTGTATATCACCCCTTCATGAATAATTCGAGTACGATGGTTGCGACTCCATATGGTTTGCGTGTTGTGTGGCACTGATAGCTGTAGGCCAATGCCTATGGCATATAACACCGTCTTTAAAATTGCATCTTTTTGTGTCCTTTTTTGACATTTTTTTATTCATTTCAAGTAAAATTTCTGATGGACGTGCGTATAGGATGCCAAACTAACGCAACAAATTGAAAATTACTAAGTGCTGTGCCGTTTCCAATTTGCAGGCAGGTTTCCATAGCAGATCATGGTTGGATCCAATCAGTGTTAAAGTGGGCGTGGTTTATGCTGAAATGACGTCATATCTACGACGAGGATGGCTTTTGTTTTCCCATCGTAATCAAACCAACCACGAGAAGCTCAGAACCCAAAGTTCTGCCACACAACAAAACCCAGGAGCGACCAATAGAGGGTAAAGTCTCGCGACTTCACAATCACTTGTCACTTTCTATATGTGAACGTCTTGATACTAAACACAGACTAGTCTGGCGACAGACTCTTAGTTTTGTTTTTTTGAAACTCTGGCTTCGTCTGGCTTCGGCTTCGTCTCCGACTTCTGAATAACTGAGAAGCAAACCAAATGTACATACATATTAACAATTTTGCTTTCATATGCATAATCAATCGAATGAATGTTTCTGAAGCAAAACATGCACCTTAATTTAGAATATTTATATTTGTTTGCTTCTCAGTTATTCAGAAGTCGAAGCCAAGACGAAGCCTGGGTTTCGAAAACCCCCATAGTCTGTCATTACTTCGGAATTTGAGGTCGATTCAAGTTTTTTTTCACAAGACCACATTTATTTATTGTAATTTTCCAACCCCAGCCAAGTCAGAAAACAATAATTTCGTGGCACACGTTGTAGCTCCTATTCTGGCAAAATTCCGTTGTAGGCTGAGGTCAGTTTGCACAATCTATAGACGACCAAACGTAATCCCCATTAAGAATAAAATTATATGCCACTTAATCATAACTAAACAGTCGTTGTAGCTAAAGTATAATAATTTTTATTGGTTTAAAAATGTATCTATTCCCCCCCAAAAATGGTATTTGCAAGGCAGCAATAAATAGAGCTAGTTCTTATTACCGTAAGCTATAATAATCCAAATCGTGTGGCATTCCGCTTATTTGTGATACTTGTACTCGTCGCTTTAGTCCAACACTCTGAGCTGCGAGAGCAGAGTGTTGCATGAGCCAGCACCGCACCGAGTACTTCTGCCCCATCATGCTTCATGTTGGAATCGCGTTGTGTTGGATGTTTCTCATTAGCCGTGTCAATGGGAACTGGAAGGCGAGCAACATGGATCCCAGCCATACAAACATGGTAAGCATTGAACATTTTAAGGCTTAAAATGATAAATTTCAAAGTGAACAAAACTTGCTAGAGCGGGATTCGAACCTGCGACCTCCGGAATACCGTACCGGCGCTATCTTGCCCTATCTTGCCAACATGGCCGTCTCCATTTTAAATGAGTAATTTTACTGCTTGGTGTGATAACAAAACCCCTGCCTGCACTGTCTATAGAGGGGTTGTTAACAACAATAGAGATAACTATATATGTATAACAGCTGATAATGGCACACTGATTGAAAATTTGATTGATCTTTAACAAGACAACAGATCGGGTGATCGAGTAATTTACCACCAATAGTGTTCGCAAAGTTGATTTCAAACTGACCATTTAAGCCGAATTTTAAGTTCCTGTAGCGGCGAGTGTTTCCCCTCCCCCAACCCCATCCCCCACCCCCACCCCCCAAGTACGGTACCGGATTTTAGTTAAACCCTCTTGCGTATAAAGTCGGACAAATTACCTTATAAACTCCTAAAAAAAGTTCGGAAATTCAAGTTTGACAGACGATTTCTCTCTTGTTTCAAACTTCTTTTCCTTGAATTTGGTATCATTGGAAAGCCCTGTTACTAGTTATTCTTCTTTACAATGATAATTTTTACAATTGGGGGATGTGCAGCACAGCTGAATATGGGGGTGGGTGTATAGTGAAATGTCACAAAATGCATTCAGTCAGCGCGCAGCGTACTCGATAATGAGGTGCCCGGCAACTTTTTATTTGCAGCGAGTTGACGGTCTCAGACCTACGAGAATTCGCGAGGTTTTTGCGAGCGTTCGGTAGTGCCTCTAGAGAATAGATGGGAAGCCCATTTTCGCTGCAGTTTCCAGCCAACATGGAGTTCTGAGTAAACATATATTCCTTTCTCCATCGAATAATACAATTGTTAATTTTTTTTTCGTTGTGAAGGCTGTTAACTAGGCTTGTAAAATGAGGTATGAAAAATATAGTTTTTTTTAAACTACCTGCACGTTTTTGGTGATCCTGACTGTTTCGAGATATTTTGAGATAAAATTTGTCGTTTGCTGGACACTTGAAGAGTTATGCTTTCGATCTGTACTATTTCTATGTCTGCATGTTCAACGAGCGATTTCTATTTTGATGCTAAATGTTGGCGAAATTTACAAAGTTACACGGGGAAATGTCTGATGTCAATGACGTCACTGTGTACGTACGTAAGTACGTGGGTGCTTATTGCGCGATGCGGCGAGAGAAAGGCATGTCGACAATAGGTTCCTGTCCCGTTTCACAAGATGTCGCATACATGTTCATGAAATGCAAATTTGGCTGTTATAAAAACATTTATAATGTGTTCTTTTTTTTTTAATGTTTCAGAGTTTCTCGGACTAGTACTGTGAACTGGGTAACAGGCCAACTCGTACCTTGGCCAACTCGTACCTTGGCCAACTCGTACCTTGGCCAACTCGTACCTTGGCCAACTCGTACCTTGGCCAACTCGTACCTTGGCCAACTCGTACCTTGGACAACTCGTACCTTGGACAACTCGTACCTTGGACAACTCGTACCTTGGACAACTCGTACCTTGGACAACTCGTACCTTGGACAACTCGTACCTTGGACAACTCGTACCTTGGACAACTCGTACCTTGGACAACTCGTACCTTGGATTGGACAACTCGTACCTTGGATTGGACAACTCGTACCTTGGATTGGACAACTCGTACCTTGGATTGGACAACTCGCACCTTGGACAACTCGTACCATGTTTTAAACATGGGTTTCGATGTATTTTCATTTACGAAAAAGAGCTGCCATAAAGTTGCACAATAGTCTGGTAGCTATCTATACTACTGGCCGAAGGGGCGCTGGTAAGTTCGCGATCAAAGCTGCTATGCATTGCAGGCGGCCGGCCGGCTATGCGCTGGCGGCTGCAGTGTTCACCGCTCGTGTTCGCATGCGACGTCTTGCAACTGTGACGATCGACGCGAGGGAGATACGACGGGGAAGGTGCCGGGTGGTGGGACCGGGCAGGCAACCTGGGTGATGGTGTGTGATCTGCGGGAAATTACTTGTTACATGCAGGAAATACCTCTCCATTATATTAAACCGTCGGGGCTCGGACAACCCGACCGTTGGCCGACTCGATTAGAGACAACTCGACCGTTAAGACAACTCGACCGTCTTTGCGTCAAATGGGAAGACAAGTCGTCCGTGGAAACAAGTCTTCCGTTGAGACAAGTCGTCCGTTGAATTGAAGTCGACTCGGAGGTAGGGAAATCGCTGGGGTTTCTCGTCGGGGATTCGCGTCCAGCCTCAAAGCAAACATGAGCCTGAATTTTTGTCGAGTTTCACCAGTGGAGAATACCCGCAGGAGATCTTGAGTGCGTCTCAGTATCTGTGTGAACTGTGTGACAATCGAATCACCAGAGTACGACAATCTCCGGTTTATCCGGCAGTAAAGACTTGGGCCTTGTGAGCTATTTGTTTTATTATTATCACGGCCTTTTCTATTTTATATCTAAATCAAATCACCCAACAAAGTCTCCTCAGCACCATTATAATATATCATATCTAGCTCCGTTAAGATTTTCTGTTAACATTTTAATTAATTTCCCTCGGCCCTACCAAACAATCCAAATAGCACGTACCTGTACCTTTATCTTTATACTAACACTCGGGCGGTAGTAGTCAGGGGGTTAGATCTATGCATAATGCATTTATTTATGTATTAGACAAACTACATAATGCGCGCTGCAATCATTGGGCTAAGCAGGTGCGTGCGCACAACACGGCTTCTACGAAATTCCCAAGACGTCGTTACTGGCGGTTCGTGGCTACCACAGTGGTGGCTACTAATAGTTTGTCGTGATAACGCCCTCTCGCGGCAGCCGGTTATCGCGTATATTATACGTAACAACGTTTTGAACCAAGACTACAACAGATCCCGATTGATGAATGGGACGCCATCCCACAGCAACGTAGCCAGCAAGCCCAAGTGGGGCCATGTTGGGCCTTCGATGGGCAACTGAGTGGGCCCCAATTGGATTGACCATATAGGCCCCATACAGTTTTGGTTGATGGGGCCACTTGGGTCCCAAATTGGCTAGCCCAAACCTGCCCAAAAGGGTCCTACATGGGTCCTTTAGCCAGCAAGCCGAAGTGGGGCCCTATTGGGCTTTTGATGGGCAACTGAGTGGGCCCCAATTGGGCCTCACTTGGCTGGCGTTCATAGGCTGACTGGTTTTGAAGATGAGTCCTTCACGGGTTTATGCTCTAGCCTCTCAGAATGTAGTATGCAGGCAAGCAATTAATATTATTAGATCCATTATGTTTACAACTCACAATTTAAGCAGGTTGTACAAAAAGTCAAATGCTTCACGAACAGTAGTAACCTTTTTATTTGAACAAGAATACACAAATAATGTTTGCAGTACAAAATCTTTAAACTTTTGTTTTTCCACATTTTGGCATTCAAACAAATAAATCGGTCTAGGTTTGTTTTATTATAAAAACATTAGAGAAAAAATGAAAATTTTATGTCCGTTATATGTGTGAAAATTTACCCAAACTGCACCCTAGATTGTCAACATTTCTTCAAAACTACACTTCATTTTAGTGATTAGGTCCATTCAATCTCTTTAGGGGAAAATTGAAAATTTCACTGACAAATATGCACACATTTGCAGCGGGATATGTGACAAAGAGACCACCCCCCCCCCCCCCCCCCTTTGTAATGGTCATTGTGTTCCCGGAATCTCAGGAATTCATCCTAGCTTTTGGGGTGCGTGTTCGGTAACAATAGTCTAGTGTGTATATGGTATAGGGAACTAAGGGGGGGGGGGGGGGGGGGGGTCCCTTTGTCACACATCGTGCTGGGTATATGTGCAATCATTCTGACTCCATTTTATTGATAAATTAAAAGCATATTTTTACAAAAGTTCCTACTTTTCTTTTATTAAGTAAAAGAAATGGTAATCTAAAATTATGAATATTCTTTTTGCTGTTTTCTGAAATTATTTCAAAGAAACATGAAATTTACACAGGAAGATTATGGTGCTCGAAATAAGTGGGAGTAAGCTAAAATGTGCCCGTAAATCATAGATATTTACATTAATTTTTTTTTAAATACGTGACGCCACGGACGTAAATATAAATGTGATATCGACATTAGTGTGCAAAATCCGAAGTGACGTCACAATTACATAATTGGTTGATTTTCTTATTTGCAATATTCCATGATACAAAATGTAACACTGTCTTGAATTAGTTTGCCTCCAAATTTGACAGAAACATATTGCAAATGTGTGCACCTAAAAGTACCATCATGATGACATCATCATGGGATGTGATTATTTTTCAGAGTCATATCTAGAGAACTATTTAAGAAACCATTCTTCAGTACCTGTGCATGATGGGAGAAATCAGACTCATCAGAACAAATCCTTCTTAGCAGTGGCGTAGCTAATGGGGTGCACAAAATCGTCGCCCCCCCACTGAAAATTTCCCAAACGTAGAAAATAATAGCATTATAAAGAAAAATCACTGTGAGCTCCTCCAACTGTAACATACAGCCCCCCCCCCCCCCCCCCCCCCCACTCGCCCCCCTATGGAGACAGCCCTGGCTAAGCCGCTGCTTCTTAGTATAAGTGTCTGGCTGAATGCTATGCCTGTCTTGCAATGCCTAGGGTGACAGCTGATGGAATAGAGGTACTGGTGGGTGTCAATGGGTTTAGAATATAGTTCAGTGGTTACTGAGCCGTCTTCCGTGTGGATGGCGATGTCCAGGAAGTGGGTCGGGTGATATGAAATTTCCGATGTGAACTTGATGGTCCTGATGTGGAAGGTCACTGGTCCAGCTGAAAAAGACATCAGATTCAGAGACGACAAGGTGCTGAGGCAAGCATGCACGCGTTTTCCGAGGTCACCCATGAAGGTGCATCCAAGGGGCCATGCGAGTACCTGTAATTAAGCATAGGGAAAGCAAGCAAGTCCTAAAACTCCAGCAGTACGCAAGGTTCAGCCCAGTAAAAAGAAATCAGTTGATCGTACCCGCCCGCTTCCCTTTTTGAAGCCGCCTCCTGTTATTTCGACATTTTCAGTTTATAATCCCTGAAAATATAGTCTTAACGTTAGATCCTCTGTAGAGCCTCTACATACATAACTAAAAAGAAACAGATGGCAGCTATATTGGAAAAGGGTTTGAAGCACTGGCATTTGGCCCATACTGGGGAAATATAAAAATAGAAAATAAAAAGGGCCTCTTCCTCCTTTTTCGTTTTTAAGTCCGGACAATCAACTGATTTGGTTTTTTTCCTTGGCCTTGCTGCATTTTTAAAGGGAAAATCATGTTGAATTTTTCCTTCTAAAATACATTATAATTATACTTCTTCTAAGCTAATGCCCTTTTATTTGTTTCTCTTTTGGTTTATAACATTCAGGAAATAAAAGATTCTCATAAAACGGCTCATTGCGGGTATTATCTTGTCTTTTCTTTTAGCATGTACACTGTACAAGGAGTGTCAATTTCAGTTAAAATAACTTGTATCTCCAGCAGGTTATTCCAATATTGCTTTATTATAAAAACAAAATGGTTGTGTTCAATGGATTTTGTAAAGTTAGAAAAGTTTGTTCTTATTTGCACGTAAAGCGAGGAAAAACTTTTAAAAATGCTTGTGTAAATTTTGTGAGCGATTTGATCAAAGTCTATCCTAGTACAGATGTAGTAATAGACATTTTAACAGCCCCCTTTCTATATATTTCTATATCCCAGAGGATGCACGCGCTGGCCTATATTGCAGAACTCCACAGCCCTGTCCAGGTTATATAAATAAACGGTCTGAAAAGCGGGAAGGAAAAGTTTCGCCCGACGTCAAGAACGTGTAAACTAAATTTATTGAAGGAATGTTGCATCCTGATTCCACTTTTGTCATCATGTTATGTATCTCAGTGAAGGTCAGTCATTGCAAGAATGTTGAAAGTAAACGAATCTGGGAGTAAGAAACACCCGAAAAAACATTTTAAATCTTGTAAGAAAATACCTAAAGTTGTCAAACTCTTTAAAAATGCACTCGACTCTCCGGACTTTGTACACGAAGTAAATTAGTTGCGTCTGGATAATGTCCTACATTCTTTGAAATTTAGGCTACTTTTACATAAACGTTGGCATATGGCTGGGCTACTTTTGGGAGGCCTTATGCCTTCATGGCTTCCTCTCCAGTTTAAATCTAAAAATATGATGATAATAATATTAAGGTTACGTATCAGAAATGGAGAATTTTGAAGATCATGCCCTCGGTGGTTTACAAGTGGGTCATTCTATAAATTAGGGGTCCAATTTTGGTGTCCCTGTTACATCTGACATGTATAAGATTTTGCAATTCAGGACACATTCTTTAATGCCTTCTATCTCCAAGAGTGATTATGTAAAGCAAAGTACCTGCCAAACAATTTAAAAATAGTGTGAAGTCAATTTTAATGATACTTGATGGGAAATTGCACAGGTCAGGTGTAACAGGGACAGCAAAAAATGTCACACCTTGGACCCCAAATTTATAGAATGACCCAACTGGCAGTTGAATGGAGCTCTCGTCGCGCGCGACCGTGGCCCGTGCTAGAGCTTGAGGAGATGTATGTATTCGACCCCGACCACGATCACGCGGCGCGCGCGGGATATCACATGCACATCACATGAGCGGCAGATGGGGGTGGATTCATCACAGCCTATCACGCCCAACTATATCGCACACAGGGCCCACTTGGGCCAGCCCTCTCAAGGCCCATTGACAGTACAGCCCACATCGCCCAACTATATTCCACACAGGGCCCACTTAGGTCAGCCCCCTCAAGGCCCATTGACAGTACAGCCCACCGCGCCCACCTATATCACACACAGGGCCCACAAAGCCCATTAACAGTACAGCCCACCGCGCCCAACTATATCCCACACAGGGCCCACTTAGGCCAGCCCTCTCAAAACCCATTGACAGTACAGCCCACCGCGCCCAACTATATCTCACACAGGGCCCACTTGGGCCAGCCCTCTCAAAACCCATTGACAGTA
This sequence comes from Hippasteria phrygiana, assembly GCA_037893225.1. Classification (NCBI taxonomy): domain Eukaryota; kingdom Metazoa; phylum Echinodermata; class Asteroidea; order Valvatida; family Goniasteridae; genus Hippasteria; species Hippasteria phrygiana. The sequence goes on along the minus strand of JAZGUH010000401.1, from coordinate 1,638,595 downwards.
CAGCCCACCGCGCTGTTCAATGAAGAAACTGTTCAATGATTTAACTAGAAAAAAAATACTTTCATGACGTCTTGTTTTTTCTTTTGTAAGTGATAAAGTGTTGCATTGTACTGCGAGAGAGACTTCTTGTTACTGGTTGAGCATTACTGGGTGTTTGAGTGCAGAAAATTACAAATTCTTTTACTCTGTTTGAAACGCAAGCACATTAACAACAGAGTTGCTATCCCGGAGGCAATTTATTGTGACAGGCCATGTGGATTTCTAAACTTTTCCTGCACATTTACTGCTTACAACATTTAAATATTGGTTAGTAAGCAGAGAATCATTCAAGACACCAATCCTCCAAACAACTCCTAACAGCAAGAGTCAATACACTTTTGGACAATAGCAATGCATTTTGTAACATTTCACTTTACACCCAACCCCATATTCAGCTGTGCTGCACATCCCCTAATTGCTTAATCATAAACAAATGACACATCATTGTAAAGAAGAATAACAGGGCTTTCCAATGATACCAAATTCAAGGAACGGAAACGGAGTTGGAAACAAGAGAGAAATCGTCTGTCAAACTTTAGTTTCCGAACTTTGTTTGAGGAGTTTAGTTGATGAACCTTGCAGTAAACCTGAGTAGTGTGTCATACATCGACAGTAGTGCAGAAAAAGAGTCATTAGCATTGAAACCAAACTGTTGAAATATCTCCCTAGAATTGCGACAACTGAGGTGGAAAGTTAAGAAACATGGATATAAAGCTGCCATAGGCCTACATGTTTCCGAATCATAATTATACAATGCTATCTTATGGTTCCTTTTAATGTTTTCAACTTCACCAATAGGAATTTTCCATGATGAATATGACTTGCAACGACGCAGGAACGCAATGCCAGGCATGCTACATGGGGAGTGATGCAGAGAGCGTATATTTACGTAAATCTTTCTCTCTTTTTTTTTTTTTTACATCAGTAGTGCGATATAGGCATATATCATTATAAATTATTTTTTTTTTTAAAGGTATCGTATGCGACAAAGTTGCACGTTGTATTCATACTGTAATTCCTATCACGCCTTTCCGAAAAAATACGTATAATAAGTTTGAATGCTCTGTTCCTAGACTCTTTTGAATACACAGAACAGCCAGTCAAGTACAACTACAGAGAATCAGTCGCTTTAGCAGATTGGAAGAACACTTTCATTCAAGGTGAGGGAAGACAGCCAAGAGTATACGCTATTGCTTAGTCTTGATTTCGATCCTCTTTTTCGACCTTTTTCACGACACGTCATGGACTGCATAGTGTATAGTGATGTTATGAAGTGCTTATCGAAGTAAACCAGTCAAGCGTGCCGAGTTGACCTGTTCCGTACGATACATGTAATACATCACTCCAAGGCGGTCCACACATGGTGATTTTGTTTACATTATCTGTGGATGGACAAGGTTCATGTGTTTTTAACATGTCATGAATGTAAATGTTGTGCGCGATCGGTCGATGGTGCTGTGCTATCAGTCGATTCTGACGGATATCTTGGACATTACTTAGGCCTACCTTTAAAAAAAATCCTCAAGAGCCGTCAATTAGAAAGAAAATGTGTTCGACTGGTACGGGTGGCAGCGCCATCGACCAATAGCGTCCCGATCGACCGATGGCGCAGCACGATTGACCGATCGCGCACATCAACCGATTGCGCCCAACATAAACAGCTCCAAAAAGCATTTGGTATATCGTACAATGGCTAATGGCACATATTCCAGTTTTGACTGCAAATCGAACTGTACTCTTCTGCTTACCACTGAATTTACGCAGCACCCACCCCACGAACATATCACTCACCTATAAGATGATTTCGGGCATGGTTTCAGCCCATTTCCGACGCAAAATCTCGAGATACTTCACAGCTAAGGTCAAGGGGACATCATGCGAAACCACTACTCCTAACTTTTGTGATACCATTATGGTCTCTAATTTTCCTATCATACCAGTGATTACCAAATAGCGACAACGAGCTAAAATGCTAATTGGAACTAATAAACTGAGTACCAATCGAAGGCCGATTTTGTTTTTTCGTATTAGGACTTTGGTAATGCTAACAAAAATAGCAATTCAATTTGAAAAAAAATTTCGGGGGAGGCCCACACCAAAAAATCAAGGACACAGCATTTAAATGTAGTGTACATGATTGGTCATTGTTGCAATTTTCAGAAATGGGCGGATTTGGGGGTTAGTATTTTACAGGAAATATAATTTCACTGACCTGTTTAAAGTATTGCGTTGTTGGATGGCGAAAAAAAGGAGAGAAAAACGGCGTTCATTTTCCGAGTGTGTGTGTGTGTGGGGGGGGGGGGGGGGGGGGGGGGGTATATCCTTTAGTCAAGGCGCGCGTGGCTACCTGGACGCGTGATGAGTCCCGAATATGCCATCAACGGGGCACACCACTCGTCCGGGTAGCCACGCGCGCCTTGACTAAAGGCTATAGGGCAGTTTTCCAACGATTGGCGGCCGGAAATCGTTGAAAAACGATATAAATTTCCACTTTTCTTGACAACGACAGTCATCAATTCACAGGATGATTGAGACTACTATTAACTTACAGTCTAGTATGGTATTTCGTAATAATTCAGTAAAAATAACCTGAAGGGTTACCAATCGTGTACACTACATTTAAAGAGAACAAACACAAATCTACAAACTGGCAGGAGTGGGATTCGAACCAACGATCTCCGGGTTACCGTACCGGCGCTCTACCAACTGAAATATCTTGCCCTATGTTGGCGGTCTCCCAAATTGTCAGTATCTTTGTTCAGGTGGGCGCTATTCAGAAGTCATAAACCCAGAATGCCGTATAGCCAGGGATCACACCCAATTTTACGATACAATCTGGGAAGCGACATTGTGGGGATCACTCAATGAGGATACGACTTTTAAACGTTAAAAGTCGTATCCTCATTATGACTCCTGACTAGCGTCCACCTGAACAAAGATACTGACAATTTGGGAGACCGCCAACATAGGGCAAGATAGCTCAGTTGGTGGAGCACCGGTACGGTAACCCGGAGTTTGCAGGTTCGAATCCCGATCCTGCCAGTTTCTTTGTTCACTTTGAAAATGTATTCAAATTTACCTAGTCAGTTTCCTTTGTGGATTGTTTGACAAATCTACATTGCCATAGGTTAAAATACTTTAGATTATACGTTCGTTTACTGGTTCCGATAAGTCACATTTTGATTTGTTTCAGAGGATCCAGCGGAGCCGTTTCGTTATTGTAAGGATAAAGCCCACATCAACTGGCATCACGGTGAAGTTGCCACTCACAAATTTCAAATCTGCTTGGATACCATGTTCTCTAAACTTTCTGTGCCGGCCGAGTGTGTCAAACCCATTGTCGTGGTCTCCATAGTCAGCCAGCATAACGATAACCAGGCACTCGGCGACCAAACTCTCTATTGTAGTGTGGCCTAAGCATGGTTCTAAGTTCTACCTATAATCACCGACAGCGTCTGCAAGTTGGAAACGTTCTGTCGCGACGGACGCAAACAGGGCCCAATTCCATTTCTCTGCTTACCGTAAGCAAAAAATCCCCGCTTACTGTAGCAGAAAATTCTGTGCTTACGGCAAGCGTATTTCATCACGCGTTAGCGGGGAATTTTCAGGCGCGGATCTAGGAATTGTGTAGACGGTGGGCACACCGAAAACGGACAAATGCGAGCGCGAAGCTCTTACGGCGTGGGGTTAAGATTATGGAGAATATACAGGGCGTATAAAAAAAAACGCAACAAAATAATCATGTCGAATTTGGTCAAAATTGTGTTAGGTACATAAAAGTGCCTGGTATCATCTTAAAGCCACATATCTCCTCTTTCCAACGATAGGTCATTTGTTCACAGGCGGCAATGCTTGGCTGAACAGTCATTGTTTTTGCACAATGGGTCAAATTCAGCTTGGGACCAAGTTTTAGTGCAGTAAGCAATGATAAGTGGATGCAGTGCTATTGAAAGAAATTAAGTTAACACAAAACAGACTAAAAGTTAATACTCACAACGTTTGTCCTCATCTCATTGTGCAGTTTATTCAGCAATTATTACATCCCATGCCCCTCAACATGGCCCCCATTTCTTCACAATTTCTTCACAGATGTTTCTGTGTTAAATATAACTCATATAGATAAGAACTTAAGTCAACAAGGGATTAACTGATAGTATCTTAAGTTTATTGACACAAGATAAACAATGTAAACAACATAAAATCTCAAAAAGGCAGTGCTCCTTTCCGAGTTAGGGCCTTCTAACTCGGAAAGCTCTAGTGGGATGGGGACAGTATGAACGTCCGCAGCGCCAGATGATGCAGTGCAGTGGTTTTGGGGGCCGGGCTTTCTCTTCCCGACAATGAGCCAATCACGTTGCAACCTGTATGATGCTCAGGTCAAACATTTTTTCCTACTTTTCTTCAATAGACAGTCATGCATGTTTTCATATATTGTAAAAATAATTTTGAATTTATTATTGGCTTTTCCGAAATCTTTCGGAAAAGCCTTTGTTCTTGTTTCGATTATTTTTTTTTTTCTTCTCCTTCTTGTTCTTCTATCAAAATTGCCATAGACAAAGCACACGTTTTATTCTCGGGGTCACTTTTGCCAGTAAACAGACGTCAATCTTGATGAGAGTTGGCATACACTTAGACCCTATATCGAAGTCGTGCATATTACTATGACGTCACGATGACGTCATCACGTGACGTCATCTCAAATGTGCGTTTTTCAAGGGCCCATATCTAGAGAACCGTAGGTCCGATTGAGCTCAAACTTGGTTTGTGGGTAGACCGGCTTGTGTTATAGATCAAAATTGAAGTGACGTCATGATGACGTCATCATGCGATTTTATAAATTTATTTTAGTTTTTGTACCTTTAAGCCATATCTCATCAACGGAACGTGTTAATTTCGAAATTCTTTTTGCAATAGGTTTGTTAGCTCATAGATACTTACACATAAACGTGAACAATTCGTGACGTCATGATGACGTCATTAAAAATGTGTTTTTTTGAAACACATATAAGGGTAGGTCCGATCGTCACAAAAATTGGTGGGTAGGCAGATATTATCACTAGCATGCAAAATCCAAAGTGACGTCATGATGACGTCATCGGCTGATTTTCTATGATTTGTTTAATGTTTCAAATTTCATTATACCCTCAAAAACTTACAGTGTCATTGATCAGATTGACTACAAACTCGATCCAGGCCAAGACCACGTTGCAAATGTTTGCTTCGACAAGTATAGTTGTGATGACGTCATCGTGGGTCACGTGACGTCATCTTAAAGGTGCACACTTTAAGGTCCTATATCTAGAGAACCGTAAGTCCGATTGGGTGCAGTCTTAATGCTGATAGGCCAGGATTTGTTACAGATAAAAAAAATTGATGTGACGTCATGATGACGTCATGATGACGTCATCTAGAGGTCATCAAATTCAAGTCAAAATTGTGTATATTTAGCAATCTCTTATGACAAAAACCTTAGGAAGTTTTATACACTGTATTTTTGTGTACCTAATTCCAAGTTCCCATGATCATAGCTCACTCCAGCGTCAAAATATACCCATTTCAATATTTAGCCCCAAAACAATATGATAACAAAGGAATTCTGGGAAGGCAGTGTAACCGTGGGTATCATGTTGCACGTTTTTTATTTATCCTAAACGTAAACCTATGTGTGGCGTTGTCCGCAATCGGAGAAACCACTTCGGATATCATTTGTGATGACCGACGCGCGCCCTATCCGAACTACTGTATAGCCTAGTGGATAGAGCCTGTGACTCCCGACCACAGGGTTCTGAGTTCGATCCTCGCAAGGGAAGGGATTGTTTTCTCCACATCTTTTTATGTTTTTTCTTCAGCAATTTTTGGCTTTTCCGCAAAATTGCAGAAAAAAACCGTTTGTTTTTGTTATCATTTGTTTCTTCTTTTTCTTATTTTAGTTCTAACTGAAATTCCACAGACTTCGTGCATAGACTTTCTAGACGGCACTTTGGTCATCAAAAAACTTTGGATCTTAGTCAGTTAGCATACACATAGACATAGCAAAGATGTGTGCCGCAGAGTGACGTCATCATGACGTCATCGTGTGTCACGTGACGTCAACTTAAAGGTGCAATTTTCAAAGTCCAATATCTCCCAAAGTAAATGTGGGATTTCATTTCGGACTGAAGTTTTGTTTATATAAAGACAAGGATGTGTTAAATGTAAAGAATTGGGTGACGTCACGATGACGTCATCATGTGATGTATTTTTAAATATTGAATTGTTGCATTTTTAACCTTTTTTTCAAGATATCTAGCGAACGAAACAAGGTATTTTCTAAATTGTTTTGTTAATAGCTTTTGTATGTGACATAGATATGCACCAAATCTTCACACAGGCCAAGACCACGTCGCAAATGTTTGCTTTCACAATTACAGTTGTGATGACGTCATCATGGGTCATGTAACGTCATCTTAAAGGTGCACACTTTAGATCCTCTATCTCGAGAACTGTAAATTTGATTGATTTTCAAATTCTTTTTGTAATAGGTATATTTGCTCATAAATGTAGAAAATGTCTGACGTCATGATGACGTCATAAAAAATTCATTCTTTTTTTACACGCAAAGCAAGGTCCAATCGTGACAAAACTTTGCAGGTATGTTAAATGTCAGCTGGGAATGAGAATTATAAAGTGACTCGTGATGGCGTCATCACCTGATTTTATATGTAATAATATTCTTTAAAAAATATTATTTTATATATTCATTAAACAAAATATTCTTTTAAATCAGTATTCAACAGTAATTTCCCGGAAAAGCCTGTTCGTCTGTCCTGGACAGACAACACGTCTAGTTCATATTTATGGCCGTTTCATGGTTCAGATCTTCGTAAAAACAAAGTATTATAGAAAACAAAATCAACCACACGTGAAGGTCCTATAGAGTAACGAGTGATGACGTCATTCAATGCAATGTTTGGAACCAGAATGCATGCGGCAACTGACGTCAGACTTCGGTACTCTATAGCCTGCAGCTCGGAGATGCCCGGAAGTTCAATCGTGACCTTTATGCGCGAGATTTTCACGGTCTATTGTCCAACGTTGGAGTGTCGCGCGCAATATGTGCATGGCAAATTTGGATTTTGTCCAGGGCAAAGTGGGAATTGCGATACTGAACGGCAAAGAGGGAATGCAACTATACACATTACATTGAAACTTACTGAAATTTACCTGTAGGCATTTAGCGGGCAAGACGTAGGTGAGTGTTGAATACTAAACTTCAGTATTCCCACATAAAACATGGGCAAAGTGGGAATCATTGGTAATTAACGCCTATCAGGAGGTTCCTAGAGTAATCGTCAGAAACATTCTTACACTGCGTTTCTTTTTCCTGGGAAAACTGGGATTCCTTGATTAATTACAAAATACAAGCCTATAGGCCTACAGCATGCAGCATTTCCACTTTGCCGGGCAGTGCTGAATTTCCCATGTTGCGTATACCCGGGCAAAGTGGGATTTCCAAGCAAATTTGCCCAGATTCCCATTTTGCCCGCGAGAAGAGTACAATGCGATTGCAGAAAATTGTACGAGTTCAAGTAAAAACAATGGGTTGCAGTAAAGTATTTTTTTTTTCATGAGTAAAATAATGAGTACAGAATGTGTGCTCGAAGACGAGAACAAGTACAGTACTGCTACACTGGTAGTCTAATTTGGTGAATTTGGTATGCCATTACAGGTGTGATGTAGCATTAGTTAAAGGAAACATGATTTAGGATTTATATTGCATCATTCCTGCCTAAAACAATAAAGTATTATCTTGATAATGATATTTTGTGTCCAGAGAAATTTTTTACCCGGATTAAATATGAGAAAACAATTTTTGAAAATGTTTGTCCAAGCTACTCCGACCCCTGAGTGGGACCCTCATTAACATAAGTGTGTGACGTAGATCGAGGCACATTACCCATTCATCACGGGTATGCATTGTGTGTACATTGTACTACGAAAATTCTTCGTCCAAAATCTAAGCAAAATATAGTGTTTTTCGGCCATGCCGACAAGGTGTGTGGCTGCTGGGTGCAGCAAAACAACGACGGATGGAGTAAGCCTTCATTTATTTCCAACTGAAGCGAAATATCGGAGAATTTGGACGGCGAAAGTAAAGGTGACAAGAGCAAAGAGTTCCGGCCCAAGCAGCTTTTCAGCGTTATGTAGCGACCACTTTGAGCCGTCGTGTTACGATACTGGTATTTTCAAATCCTTTGAGATGACCATTAAAAACATGCTCAAGTCCACTGCCATCCCAACAAAGTTCCCAGATATGAGTAAGATAAAGGCGAAAGCAGTTAAACGGCCCATTCCCCGAGAAGCCTTCGCTAAAAGGGAGAAAATCAGGGTAAGTTCGATGTTAGTTGTTGCAACTTACGAAATTGCACGTGTAGACCTAGTGTGTGTATATACGGTCCGGGTCCAGACTATCGAGTCGATCCATGAATTTCGGTGCCTCGGTCTACCTCACGAACAGCGCCCTCAATTTGAGTCTCAACAAATTTCAAAAAGGGGGGGGGGGGTCAATTTTGAGCGGCAAATAATTACACTAAAACTTCGCTTGAACCAGTTTGGCTTTTAATTCAAATTTAATACATATAAATAAATGTATTTATGAAATAAAATGTGATCCGGTCAATTTGGGAAGCATGGTTCCTTTAAGCTGACAAAACAATTGCAGGGAGTGTTCATATTGTGTGAGATTCAATACATGAAATCACAAACTTCTGAATGTTTGAACTCAATCTCCCGCGTCACGAGAAAATAGTGAAAACCGTTTTAACAGTGTTCTATAATTGCTAATTGCAGTCTTTGAAATTGAAATAAGCACTGCATTTTTTGGAGGTCTTCAGATACGACTTTTTCGAAGATTTCTCAAGAGGCTTTGTACTCGTGTAACCGAGGAGGAAGGACTACTGCACAAATTCAGGACAGGAAGGCAATCTTTCGTTTTCTTGAGAAAAATATATAAAGTTTTATTTCCTTTTTATTCTGCCTGTCAATGACACAAATTTATTGCACAAGAAACAAGCCAAATATTGCATAAAAAAGTGGTTAATTTTCCACAGGACAGCAAATCCATCAATTTCATTTTTTCACAATATTAACTTAATGTGAGCGACAACTATAATGACAAAGACACAAAAAACGACAGCCGTAACAGGTCTATTTATACAAAATAGAAAAAGATCAAATATGTTACAGGCAATCTCACAATAAATACATGTATTTGCAATTGTACATTTACATTTAGTGGACGTATTGACCAAAAAAATGAATAAATCAAACTACTGTCGACAATACAATTAATTATATTCAAGGCAGGCTATTAACTAATACAAACAATTAAGTACAAAATACGGTATCAAGACCATGAAAAACGTGCAAATTATATGGAAATCTATAAATTAAATGGGAAATATTTACTAGTTTAAATTAAGATATGAATTGTCCCATACCTAATTCAAGGTCGACAAGGCAACCTTGAAGAAAAAGGCACATCACCAAATGTTCCGGACTCCAGAACCCAGGACTCTGTCAAATGAAGACAAATATATATAAATAAATTGACCCCCAATGCTAATAAGCATCCCTATCCACAATCTTCCCAGGATGCTCAACCACTTCACATCGGACTATACAACGATCAAGCAAATATTATGTTTGGAATTATTAAACTAAATCAAGAAATACCCAAAACTTCCTGAAAATACTTGTATAAAGATATTTTAGAGTAATGCACTGCCCCAAGGATATACCACATATACAATATTGCAGTGGAATATGCAGTCCCTAAACATCAAATTGACTATGAAAATGACGAAAACACGAGGATGGAGGTTACTAACCTCCAAAATACAAAGTGCAAAAATAATCAAGGATAATTTATCCCAAGTACACAACCTAGTACATCAATTCAAAAATCAAAAAAATATTATTAAAGGAACTTCACACAAAATACGAGAGTTATAGAACTTACCGACCAAAGCAGCCCCACACCTCACATGCCTCCAAGATGACTCGACGCTGGCCGTAGAAAATCAACACACGGCCAATAAACGCCGTTAAGCAGAATATGCTGACAAAATGCGTAGATCAAACGTTGCCAATTAACGCTAATGTTAAGCAGAATATGCTGACAAAATGCGTAAATAACACGTTGGCAAAGCAAGGCGAAAGCATGTACTTTATAGTTGCTGGCCCAGCTAAAGAGTGACTATCAGTAAGACACACGTCCAACAAGAAAACTACGCTGGAATGCAAGGAATGTAATACATGCAACAGACTAAGCATTGTCCCTACCAAGTCAGCTGAGAAACTATCGTTCGACTGGGGAAGGGCGCCGCCAATGTATCAGTTATGCATACAAAATTCAATAGGTGGCGCTATTTACAGTGAAAAAAAAAACTATGTAAGTGCCAGGCAGTATATCGATCTGGTTGGTCACAATCATCCAAAGATTAAAATTTACAAACAAATTCTTCTGCTAAATGTCAAAGAATGACAAAGTGAATGTCAAGATTACAGAATACACATGTATTAGGAATTACTAAACAAACTGATATAGTGCTCATCCTTACCAAAAAGGAAACGAGATGACCTCAAATGAGCTATCAGTATATTAATTCCAGAGAATTCACCAAGTTTACAAGAACTTGGCATGAAAATCTCACAACAGTCAAAGAAGTTTAGATGTCCAAATCAAGATGGAATGCCCACAACTTGCATGACGCAAGTAAAGAGATGACCTCTATATATATGGTCCATCACGAAAATAACTTCAAAATATGAATAAACTTCTGTAGTCCAGACTCAACTCAAGTCTTATGCAAATATGAAAAAATATCAATATCAGTTGCCTCAATCTTAACCTGGAAAATAGTCCTTCAGGTATTGAATAACAGAGCTAATGAATGTTCGTAATATACCCCAATACTGCAACCATGGTATAATGTTGGAGTTAATACCGGTGATAGAAATAACCACAAGAGCAGAAAAGATTTGAAGCACTGCCGGAATACTGGAGGTAAAAATCAGAATGATAAAAAGAAATAGGATTACTACAAAAAGGAAAGACTTCTCGTCGGTCCTAATAGTAGCTGTCTGTTGTTTTGAATAGACAGATCTAGGTAGATGATAAGGGTTACTATGTTTCCCTTTAGTCTTACGGGAAGACTTTCTAGGAAAAGCTGGCTTTTGCTTCTTGCCATCCGAACCCTCAGAAGGTAATACTACCGCAATGTCAAAACTATCCGATTCCGAACTAGAATCGTCTGACCCATGACTGGAATTGACTGATGGAGTCTGCCCAGTATGTTCAAATGTAGATTCAACCTCCAACCTGTCCAAAAGACTAGAAGGCACACGTTTCAACTCCACAGAATTGATATTCCTTCTGTCACCACCACCTTCAAATAACTCAATAGTATATACAAAATTATTAGGATCAGGTTGACCAATGATGACATAAATTTCAGGAAGATATTTATCTTGAATCTTACTACGACCCTTAGCATGATGACGACGATATACACAGTCTCCAATTTTGAAAATATTCGGATTAGCCTTGCGATCATAAACATTCTTATTTCTACTCCGTTCTCGACGATTCTTATCTATAGCAAGTTGATATGCTTTCTGCAATCTATCTTGATGTAAGGAAACCCAGTCCTTGCACTCGGCTGCATCCTTTTCTTTTCTATCTAGCAAAACATCTACTGGCAAACAAGGTTCTCTCCCAAACATGATATAAAATGGGGAGAGTCCAGTAGAAGAGTGGGGTGTCGAATTGTATGCATATGTGAGTTCTGGGAGAAATTTAGACCAGCAACGCTTTTGCGTAGCAGAGAGCGTGCGTAACAAATCATGCATTGTTCTATTGAATCGCTCACATTGAGCGTTTCCCTGAGGGTGGTATGGGGTTGTGCGTGTTTTGGTTATATTATAAATGTTGCAAAGATTAGAGACTAATACCGACTCAAACTGTCTTCCTTGATCGGAATGAATCTTCTGCGGTACACCATATTTAAAAAACCACTCTTTCACTAAAACTGAAGCCGTAGTTTCCGCAGTTTGATCCCTCGTTGGCACGGCAATAGTGAACTTTGAAAACACATCAGTTATCACAAGAACATTTTCCAATCCATCACGAGTAGGTTCCAACAAAGTGAAATCAATAGCTACAACTTCCAGGGGCCTATTGGCCACTAAATGACTTAATGGATTCCTTATAGAAGGATGGGGAAGCTTAGCAACTGTACATCGCTCGCAATCCTCAATCCATTGTTTCACGTCCGCATGCATACTAGGCCAGTAGCAACGTTCTCGAAGCAGGGAACAAGTCCTTTCAATACCCTGGTGACCAAATTGATCATGCAAGGAAACCAAAACCTTAGATTTTAAAGACAAAGGTAAAACGGTTTGGTGCAAACTTCCCAACCTGGGGTCCTCAACATCCCTATACAAGACATCATCAACCATAGAAAACCGTTTCATTTGGGATAACATGGTTCGTAGACCTCGAGACTCCGTCCTGCGCTGCTGCTTAGATGGCAATTGTCCTGTGGTGTAGTATTTCAAAAAATTACAAATATCTGGATCCTCCCTTTGCAGGATGCCCAACTCTTCGCTAGTAAATGATGGGAATGCAGAAATATGATTAATGATAGTGGTTTGTATTCTACTCGGTCCCAATTCAGATACAGATTCATGAACCTTTGAACATGATTTTACAGAAATCAATGGGGAAATAGATGTTATTTCATGTGCAATGACTTCATCAACAGAAACTGTACGTTCTTCTTCGTTCTGACGAGAGAGTGCATCAGCATTCTTATTGACACGTCCAGGACGGTAAACAATTTCAAAATCGAAAGATGCTAGTTCACCGACCCATCTATGCTCCACAGCACTCAATTTTGCAGTATCTAAGTGAACCAAAGGATTATTATCCGTACGGATCACAACACGTGAGCCATACAAATAATCTTTGAATTTCTCTGTCACAGCCCATTTAAGACCGAGCAACTCCAGCTTTCTAGAACTATATTTCTCCATGTTCTTCTCGCTGTCCCGAAGGGTACGGCTAGCGTAAGCAATAACTCTCTCGGCACCTTCCTGAGTTTGAGATAGAACAGCACCAAGCCCGGACTGGCTAGCATCGACATCAAGGATAAAGGGCTTAGAAAAGTCAGCAAACGCTAATATTGGTGTGCTAGTGAAACTCGACTTTAATGACTCAAATGCTTCCTGGCACTCAGTTGACCATCGGTTCCGAAAGAACTTTGGATCATGTCCCTGAGAGACTCCTACCAAAGCATGCAATGGACGAGCTAAATGTGCAAATTTAGGAATATAACGACGATAGTAGGAAGCGAATCCCAGGAACGAACGAAGCTTTTTTACAGTGGTAGGCACTGGCCATTCACGTATACACCTCGTTTTCTCATCATCGACCGAAATTCCCTTGTCAGAGAGAACATGACCAAGATATTTGATTTCCTTACAAAATAAATGGCATTTTGTAGGTTTGAGTTTAAGCCCATATTGTTTCAGTCGTGTAAAGACTATGTCAAGATGTTTTAGATGTTCCGAAAAGGTTTTCGAATATATGCAAATATCATCTAAATAGACGAAAAGCATCTGGTAAACTAAATCACCAACACATCGTTGCATCAACCTTTGAAAGGTCGCTGGAGCTCCACAAAGACCGAAAGGCATACGTACATACTCATACAAACCCATGGGAGTGACAAAAGCAGTCTTTTCCCGATCTTCTTCCCGAACTCTGACCTGATGATAACCGCTAACCAAATCCAAAGATGAAAAATATTTAGCTCCCACTGCAGCATCCAAAAATTCTGAAATTCTAGGCAAAGGAAATGCGTCTTTCTTCGTCTTCTTATTCAACCTCCTATAATCAACGCACATTCTTAAAGATCCATCCTTTTTCTTAGCAAGCACAATGGGTGCAGCATAAGGACTATAGCTCTCGGTCGCCAAACCATGATCTAATAAATTTGGGATATGTTGTTTAACCTGTTCATATTGGTTAGGAGGAATCCTACGGAAAGTTTGAGCTACCGGCTCGGGATCAGTTGTATGTATATGATGTTCTATAATACTCGTCTCACCTAGGTCAAACTCATGCTCTGCAAAAATATCCCTGTGTTTATTCAACAATTTGTTCACCTCCATCAACTCTTCGTCTGTTCCAATAAAACCCGTCAAATCCACTGGTATCGTCGACTCGTACGAAGATGCATTTGTATTTTCCACCCTGGAAATCTGAATGTGGTTGACAGAAACATGAAATTGAACCTCTGAATTATCATCAACCACACCAGCTACACTATGTAGAACCCCAATGCGAGTTTTAGAACACAAAATAAATCCAGTAGAAGAAATGTTGTCTATCCTAACTGGAAACGTACGCCCGGGTTCAACAAGTGTAGAAACTACGTCACACAATCCACAAGGGAAACTGACTAGGTAAATTTGAATACATTTTCAATGTGAACAAAGAAACTGGCACGAGCGGGATTCGAACCTGCGACCTCCGGGTTACCGTACCGGCGCTCTACCAACTGAGCTATCTTGCCCTATGTTGGCGGTCTCCCAAATTGTCAGTATCTTTGTTCGAGTGGGCGCTAGTCAGAAGTCATAAACCCAGAATGCCGTGTAGCCAGGGATCACACCCAATTTTACGATACAACCTGGGAAGCGACATTGTGGGGATCACTCAATGAGGATACGACTTTTTAACATATAATTTGTGGATTGTTTGACAACTTTAAATATAGTGTAAAGAATATCCATTAGATTATTCAGGTACGGTAACCCGGAGGTCGCAGGTTCGAATCCCGCTCGTGCCAGTTTCTTTGTTCACATTGAAAATGTATTCAAATTTACCTAGTCAGTTTCCCTTGTGGATTGTGTGACGTATTATAAATTAAAAAGTCGTATCCTCATTGAGTGATCTCCACAATGTCGCTTCCCAGGTTGTATCGTAAAATTGGGTGTGATCCCTGGCTACACGGCATTCTGGGTTTATGACTTCTGACTAGCGCCCACTCGAACAAAGATACTGACAATTTGGGAGACCGCCAACATAGGGCAAGATATTTCAGTTGGTAGAGCGCCGGTACGGTAACCCGGAGGTCGCAGGTTCGAATCCCGCTCGTGCCAGTTTCTTTGTTCACATTGAAAGTGTAGAAACTGTTAGTACACCAACCGGTAAATGATCACTATTTCTTAGTGGTTCTACTATCGAAAGTCCATTCATTGGACGAGTCGTCTCAGCTATCACCGTTGTACTACATTCTGGTGGGATAAAGATATTACCAGACGCAACCCTAACAAAGCCAACCACCGATTGTTTCTCGTTATCCACCAAGTTTCTCAAGGATGAAAGAGATTGTAAGAGGGATACACCGGAAGAACATTCCCCAGTCCCCTCCTTCAAGGAATCCCAGAGGGGTCGCAAAATATTCATACCTAGTAAACCTGGCACCGACCTCTTCTGCTCTCTATGTTCTTTATTGCCCAAATCCTTTACTATCAAAATACCAATCTGCGGAATCGTTATCCCATCTATAACCACTTCAGTCTCAATATAACCAACATACGGTATTTCCAAACCAGTGGCAGAGGTAATCTTCAACCAAAGAGTATCATGATGTATTTGTGTTCCACCAGGCTTAAATAATGAAAGAAAACATTCCTCTGTAAGGGTAGACACCATTGAACCCGTGTCAATAAGACAATTGACATCTTTTCCACCAAGCTTAGCAATGACTGTAGGACATGTCTCAATCAAACAAGGTTTCTGAACATTAAAAGAATTTGAGTCCACTCCATGCCTCCCTACCGCAGGACTCGTAGCGATGGGAGGAATTAATTTCCCAAAGAGGACTTTCTTCCTACCTCTTTCTTAAGTTGCTCAATCGTTTGTTGGGCCTCTTGCAATTGGGATTTGTAACATCTATCTTTTGTATGTCCAGAAAGTTTACAAAAAGAACAATTCAGTTTACTTCTACCCATTTGTCTTTGATCAGTTTTTCGATCAGCTTTCTTTGGCTCATCTTTGCCTTTAAAGTGTTCTTGGACTATATTTGTAACTTCATCAATCTGTTTTTGCTGTTGCTGAATCTGCTGTTGCTGCTTCTGAACAATATCTAGCAGAGTTTGAGTATCAGCAACTAAAGTTGTAGTAGCTGACTGAACAGAGATGGTATGTGTACCATCAGTGGGCTCCTCCTCCCAATCAATGGCTTCTGTTCTTAATCCAAAAAAACCAATGCCAGGAAAATCTTTGACCCTCTTACGCAAGTGCTTCCTAAGGAGACTGTCTGCCACGCCATCGGCTAGTTGATCACATAGCATTTGTTCTTTATACGCAGCAAGATGAGATTTTCTGCAAGCTCTATCAAAAATGTCGAGTAAAGCATGCGAGAAATCTCTAATATTCTCTCTAGAATATTGCTTCCTTTCAAAAAAAGCTCTCTGCAATTTGACCGATGATCCCTGGTCTCCAAAAACTTCACGAAGAATTTCAAAAATATCTTCAACAAATTTATGTGTCCTAAATTTCACCTCTTCTCTTGCTGGCCCAGCAAGATGTTGGAAAACAAAATCGACTTTACCATCCTCAGACAGAGGTCGCGATCTTATTGCAGCTACAATATCACAAATCCAATCTTCAAGTTTCAAAGTGGAGTCATGAGCACCAGAATATGAAGACAACTTTTTCTGACTAGGCATAAGAAGAAATGCAGGATTTGTTTTAGGCTTTCCTTCCAGGGTCAATTCCTTAAGCTGTTCTTGCAACTTACTAATCTGAGCTGCCATTTCTACTTCAGACCCAAAATGTTTTCCTCCAGTAGCCATGGTTACCAATAAACTATGCTGCTGGTTACATGGGAGGAAGGTCAGTACATGTGAATAAATGAGCAAAATAGGCACTAAGCATAAAAGCGTTACCTTCGCAGCATGCATCAGACGAAGCAGCAGCAAAGTAGAAGGGCGAGGCATGTGAAGGGTAGGAACCGCGATGCTCGGACCAGTTCTACAACCTGCACATAAAAGGGAAAACAAACTACACCAAGGTTATAATCAACACCTAACCTCCATCCTCCATACTGGCAAAAAACTGACAAGTCACAGAATAAACATAATGACCCAATAAAAATAAGTCGTGTAATTTCCTCACACAATCTACATCTATACACGACCTATATCCGTCACTTGCAAAATGCACAATTATTAAGAAAAACCCACAGACATCAATCCCTGTCCGGAATACACAAACTAAATAAGTGCTTCAATATTTATAAAACACTAAATTCATCACAAAATACTAACACCTAACACTCCACCAAAAATCCTCTACAACAATCCATAGCAAAAGTGATAAGACTCGTGCATATACGTCATTAAATATACCACAAAACGAAAATAACCCCAATCACAATCTTAAAATTATTGAACAAAAATAGACTCTTAGCTGGGAGCAATGGTCCCGGTCTAACAATTTGCTCACGCAAAAGATTGTAGCCTTTCCGCTAAACAGTCTAGTTCTGAAAAGACGAGCAGGCCCCCAAAGCAGAGACGAGCAGGCCCCCAAAGCAGAGACGAGCAGGCCCCAGGAGTAGCACCTGAAAAGACCCTTTTTGGCTGTCGTTTTATTATATGTGTTCGTACGATATGAAAACTCTTCAAACTACCTAATGCAAATAATGATTTTATTATTATTATTATTTTTTTTTTTTTTAAATCACTATTAAATCCTATCCTGCCGACTACGCCATTTTTGTAACCGAGGAGGAAGGACTACTGCACAAATTCAGGACAGGAAGGCAATCTTTCGTTTTCTTGAGAAAAATATATAAAGTTTTATTTCCTTTTTATTCTGCCTGTCAATGACACAAATTTATTGCACAAGAAACAAGCCAAATATTGCATAAAAAAGTGGTTAATTTTCCACAGGACAGCAAATCCATCAATTTCATTTTTTCACAATATTAACTTAATGTGAGCGACAACTATAATGACAAAGACACAAAAAACGACAGCCGTAACAGGTCTATTTATACAAAATAGAAAAAGATCAAATATGTTACAGGCAATCTCACAATAAATACATGTATTTGCAATTGTACATTTACATTTAGTGGACGTATTGACCAAAAAAATGAATAAATCAAACTACTGTCGACAATACAATTAATTATATTCAAGGCAGGCTATTAACTAATACAAACAATTAAGTACAAAATACGGTATCAAGACCATGAAAAACGTGCAAATTATATGGAAATCTATAAATTAAATGGGAAATATTTACTAGTTTAAATTAAGATATGAATTGTCCCATACCTAATTCAAGGTCGACAAGGCAACCTTGAAGAAAAAGGCACATCACCAAATGTTCCGGACTCCAGAACCCAGGACTCTGTCAAATGAAGACAAATATATATAAATAAATTGACCCCCAATGCTAATAAGCATCCCTATCCACAATCTTCCCAGGATGCTCAACCACTTCACATCGGACTATACAACGATCAAGCAAATATTATGTTTGGAATTATTAAACTAAATCAAGAAATACCCAAAACTTCCTGAAAATACTTGTATAAAGATATTTTAGAGTAATGCACTGCCCCAAGGATATACCACATATACAATATTGCAGTGGAATATGCAGTCCCTAAACATCAAATTGACTATGAAAATGACGAAAACACGAGGATGGAGGTTACTAACCTCCAAAATACAAAGTGCAAAAATAATCAAGGATAATTTGTCCAGAGTACACAACGTGGTACATCAATTCATGAACATTTTATAAGGTGCAATATACTTAAGGATAATTTATCCCAAGTACACAACCTAGTACATCAATTCAAAAATCAAAAAAATATTATTAAAGGAACTTCACACAAAATACGAGAGTTATAGAACTTACCGACCAAAGCAGCCCCACACCTCACATGCCTCCAAGATGACTCGACGCTGGCCGTAGAAAATCAACACACGGCCAATAAACGCTGTTAAGCAGAATATGCTGACAAAATGCGTAGATCAAACGTTGCCAATTAACGCTAATGTTAAGCAGAATATGCTGACAAAATGCGTAAATAACACGTTGGCAAAGCAAGGCGAAAGCATGTACTTTATAGTTGCTGGCCCAGCTAAAGAGTGACTATCAGTAAGACACACGTCCAACAAGAAAACTACGCTGGAATGCAAGGAATGTAATACATGCAACAGACTAAGCATTGTCCCTACCAAGTCAGCTGAGAAACTATCGTTCGACTGGGGAAGGGCGCCGCCAATGTATCAGTTATGCATACAAAATTCAATAGGTGGCGCTATTTACAGTGAAAAAAAAAACTATGTAAGTGCCAGGCAGTATATCGATCTGGTTGGTCACACTCGTACTGTCTTTATAAACAGTATTTTGTTACCATTACCAAAACTATGTCACACCTTTAAAGTGTCATATGAAACAATGTAAGTGTACTTTACGTAAATTAAAATGTTCGAACTGATCTGACACAATTAGCAGAGGTCTCATGTAACTTTTAAATGAGTTCTTAAAACAATGTTTGATGTCGTAGTCGGCTTTTTGGAGGAGGTGAAAACGATATCTTTTGTGTGGTTTCGGGGACTTCTTTTTTAAATGAAAACAGCGCTCCTATTTCGGATCCAATGCGCTTTCTCAATTAAACATGTTTTAAATTTACAATCTCTAAAAGTGTGTTTCTGTTCAATTTCCGTATAGTAATTGTTCTGTGTAATTAACGTGCAATTTGGCAGAATGTAAATATGTATACTGCAAAATTAAGTCGTCGCTACTTTCAATTTTAACAACCAAAAGTAAAAACTAGAGATTGTGCGTCTCTTGTAAACAGACGCATGGCTTTTCCGTTTCTTATTGTATTTAGCATAACAGTTTATTACAAGGTTTATGTCTTTGATGTGTTCTCTAAGATCTGAGATTTTTTTACGACCCAAATTTCGTATTTACAACTTGACCTTTAAGCTCATGTTACGTGACCCATGATGACGTCATCACGACAGCACTTCTCAAAGCAAATTTGCGACGTGGTCTTGGCCTGTGTCAAGATTGAAGTCAATTTGATCAATGACTGTACAATTTTGAGAGTACAATTCATAGAAAATCAGCCGATGACGTCATCATGACGTCACTTCGGATTTTGCGTACTAGTGGCAATATCTACCTGCCCACCGATTTCCATGATGATCGGACCTACCCTTATATGTGTTAAAAAAAAACATATTTTTGATGTCACCATGACGTCACACATTTATATGTAAATATCTATGACCTAACAAACCAATTACAAAAAGAATTTCGAAAGTAGCATGTTCTGTTGACGAGATATGGCTTAAAGGTTCAAAAACTTAAACAACCATATAAAATCGTATGATGACGTCATCATGACGTCACCTGAAATTTCATCTATAACACATGCCGGCCTACCAATATGTGCCTTTAAAAAATGCACCTTTAAGATGTCGTCACGTGATCCCTGACGACGTCATCATAACATCACCTCAATTTTTATCTACAACAAATACGGGTCTATTAACAATACCAGGTTTCAACCCAATCGGACCTACGGTTCTCTAGATATGGGCCCTTCAAAAATGCACCTTTAAGATGACGTCACGTGACACGTGAATTTGTGACACGTGACACGTGAATTTGTTTGAATTTAAAAAAAAAATCCTTATAAAATCTGATGACGTCATGATTGCCTAACACAATTTCGTGACGATCAGACCTACCCTGATTTTCTTTTCTAAATTCACATTTTTGATGACGTCAGACATTTTTCACATAAATATCAATGAACATTGCAAAATTATTTTCGAATTTAGCATGTTCTGTTGACATGGTTTAAAGGTTAAACAATGTACAAATCAATCTGAAATCGTATGATGATGTCACCATGACGTCTATATCCCTTCATCTATAACACCTTGCCTACCTGCATACTAAGTTATACCCAATCGGACCTGCTATTCTGTCGATAAGAGACCTCAAAAATGCACTTTTAAGATGACGTCACGTGACCAATGATGATGTCATCATGACGTCACTCTTTGAGACACGAATTCACTATGGGGTCTTCACCGAAGTTTTTATGGTAATATGGCTTTGTTTTGTTAAAAGTGCAGACCGGGAAAACATTTACAGAATCTATGAGATTTTGGTGTAGGCCTTAAAAATGCACCTTTAATGTGACGTCACATAATGACGTCATAATTACGCCACCTCATTTTCTTCTATAACGCAATACGCATAATAATAATTGCCTCCAAAAGCTACACATTTAAAAAAAAATTCAGATATGACTAAAATCCAAAGGTTCACAATAGACACAAACAGACACACCCATATGCTCCTTCTCCAATAATCTTGACTGAGTGAATAATGCTAAGTTAATCTTTCATTTTGATTCCTGAATTTATAAAAAGAAATCCTCATTGGTTACGACCATCATTACTTTGATGAAAGTCTCACATTTATCATAATATCTATCTTCAGGGTTTTAGACAGCATTTAAAAACAGTGTGCCAATGAGCTGTAAATTGTTTTTCCACATTTCTGAGCTGTAAAAATGTTACATGTACAATGTAAATTACAGAAAATGGTGTCCGAACTGTCCAAAAATACAAACACGGTGTCCAGAAGACACCCAGACAGCCCCGTGACTAAAGCCGTGGTTATCATGTTGTTTTTGTGCAAGGTTTTGCCTGCCAGTCATGTACTGTAAATTTGCCAGGAAAAGAGGAACTTAACAGTCAGTCAACTTGTAATGCAGTTTTCCTGCCAGCCTTGCACTGCAAATTTCGAAAACAAAGAAAAGAAAATGTCTCATGTGTGAGGTTTATGTGTTGATGGTACATCCTTGTGTTACAGATGGGATTTGTCCCTTTTTCAAACTCACCTGCTACTGTTGTTTTTTTCTTTATACTTACCTAAACATCTGTGGTATTTTGAAGAGTATTTTGCAGTAAGCCCTGAGGTTATGTAACTACCCTCTATATTGTATTACTACACAATAACCATTGTTAAGTGTTGTGCAGTGGGCTCACTGATTATGTAATAGCCCTCTGCCTTGTTGAGTTGAAGTCATATTTAAGACAGGGTTTGTGATATGCTTAGTTACACTCATCACATCACAGTTACCAAGTCAGCCAGGGGCTCTGCCCTAGCTCTTCTAACTGATGGGTGTCACCAATCAGCCATTGGCCATTGGCCATTGGCCATTGGCCACACATTGGCCCAGCCAGTGCCTTGGTGCATCGGCCATGTGCCACCGGCAGATACAGCGGGTCACCGCTGTTCTTTTGTTCTCCATCAAGTTGATGTTTGGAACCACCCGGTTCTTGTGCTACCACCCAAAGCAGTGAGTCACCACTGCTCTTGTTCTCCTTCAAGTTCATGGCCTAAAACCAGACCGGTTTTGAGGCTCTTCCTAGATGGCCTGGACCAGACTGGTCCAGTGCAATAACGAGACAAACTTTCGGAGGCTTCCACTCCTCCAAACCAGTGAAGTGCTGCAACTCAACAACTGACCAAGAACATCCGGTACTTATAGGGACTTCCAAATAGAAATGTGTGTTTAACTTTAAAATATATTTAATTGAATTGTCTTAAATGTAATTTTTGAGTTGGGAATAAACTATTTTTTGTGATTATAATTGCTGGTTAGTTTTTCCACTGCCGTTTCATTTATCACTGTCGTGCCCTATTTCTTTTGGGTTCTTATGAATTAGTCGCACGTAGCACTTGGCAAATCTAAGGTCTCTGCTATTTGTTCAAAGTTCAGCTTGTTGTCTTGTTGTCCAGATACAGAAACGCATTAAGATCTGGGAATAGTGGAAAGTGATAATTTCAGAGCCTTATCTTGGGAAGATAGCCCTTGCTGCAGGCTGTCTTGATAACAAGTATCCATGTAGCTGTCTCCAATTCTTGGTCCTGGACGGTGTAGTAGAATTCCAGAGACTTGAGCTCAATTCTGCTTGCTCCACTGACCATCTTCCCTGACAAGAAGGCTGTCATCAAATCTGAAATATAGAACGGTACAAATTCGCTAGTAGAGTACTTGTCCATGGCCCCTTTCTATATATATAATTCATTTTCTGCATTTTAGGTGTTTTTTTCTGGGTTCGGGGTGAGCTGGTTGGGTTAAAATTTGTACAGATAGGCCGTGCTTGCAGACTGAGCTGTGTGTATATTAACGTTTCTACAAGTAGGGGAATAACTTCCTCCCAAAAACAACTTTAGTCTTGAACATTTTTATCTAAAATAGCAATTGGCAAAATATTGCAGTATGTGGAACTGAAATGTTATTATTTCAGACATTAACCCTTCAGTTCAGTAAAAAAAAAATTCCACTTATTCAATTCATAAAGAATGGCTATTGAAAGGCTATTAAATGTACAGTATAACAAGAGGTGGAGGGGCGGAGGGGGGGGGGTCTCCAAAAAGCAGAGCTTGTTAACCGGAATATTAACTGGAGGGAAAGATTTTACTAATAATACCCCCACCAAAATGGATCGGGAACAGAAAAATCTGAAAAAATATCCATCCATTCATTAAAAGTTCAGAATTGTGTAATCGCATGGCACAACCTTTAGTTTGAGGCTTTTGTTGCGACATTTTCATGCTACATATAGGGGAAACAGTTTGTGTTGACTGTTATATTCTTGGCAGTGTACATGTATGGTCACGGGTATATGTATGTGTTCACATGTGTGTATATGTACATTTCAATTTCTGTCTCATTTTCCACAAAATATTGAGGAGATAAATCTTGAAATAGCAAGTAGTGCCACATATTTAGACAACGAGGGTTGGGTATTTTTTAAGATTTTGCCGTTTCTGAACCATGTTGGTGGGGGGTATTAAAGTAAAATCTTTCCAACCGGAGACACTGTGTTGTGCATGTTTTACAAAGAAATAATGATATGCTTTAACCCTGGAAGCATCCTTGTACAAAAATATACACGATGACAAAAATGCACTGCAGCGGAAGTATTATTGTATTACGGGTAAGGCCAGCCAGAAGTACACTGATTCTATTTCTGGGTCAGACACCATCCTATTGCATGCCATTCAGAAACATGGGCAATGACAGAATGATTGATTGCTCTGGCGGTCTGCCCAGGGGGAAACCCTGTGTGCAGAACGGCGAAAATTCTTCGTCCAAAATCTAAGCAAAATATAATGTTTTTCGGCCATGCTGACAAGGTGTGGTGCTGCTAGGTGCAGCAAAACAACGACGGATGGAGTAAGCCTTCATTTATTTCCAACTGATGCGAAATATCGGAGAATTTGGACGGCGAAAGTGAAGGTGACAAGAGCGAAGTGGTCCGGCCCCAGCAGCTTCTCAGCGTTATGTAGCGACCGCTTTAAGCCATCGTGTTTCGATACTGGTATTTTCAAATCATGGGATGACCATTACAAATATGCTCAAGTCCACTGCCATCCCAACAAAGATGTGAGTAAGGTACAGGCGAAAGCAGTTAAACGGCCCATTCCCCGAGGAGCCTTCGCTAAAAGGGAGAAAATCGGGGTAAGTTCGATGTTAGTTGTTGCAACTTACGAAATTGCACGTGTAGACCTAGTGTGTATACGATGTTCATGCGTCATTTACGGGTCCAGACTATCGAGTCGATCCATGAATTTCGGCGCCTCGGTCTACGTCACGAACAGCGCCCTCAATTTGAGTCTCAACAAATTCCAAAAAGGGGGGGTCAATTTTTGGGCGGCAAATAATCACACTAAAACTTCACTTGACCAGTTTGGCTTTTATTTCACATTTAATACATATAAATGAATATATTTATGAAATAAAATGTGATCCGGCCAGTTTGAGAAGCAGTTTCCGTTAATACAGGAATCTCAATGAGTTTAAATTATCTGATCCTTGTCTTGTTAATACAGTAATCTGAACGAGTTTAAATATCTGATCCTTATCTTGTTAATACAGGAATCGCAACAAGTTTAAACATCTGAGCGTTGTCTTGTTAATAAATGAATCTCAATGAATTTAAAATTAAGTACTGCTGACTATAAATAGCAGATGAATTTATAAGAAAAAAAAAATGCATGACAAATTATATATACCGTATAAGCAGTAATGGCATTTTCGACAATTACTCTTGGAAATGGGGTTTGTGACGGGTCTAATCTTTCCTTGGTATTCCACTTGACATCCGTTTTTAGCCTCGGAGGTCTTCCAGCGACCATGTTGCATTATTAATGTTTCGGGAACATGCCTGTTTGCCAGGTGAGAAGCTCCAACAGATCTGAGACTGTGGAGACCATATAGCTCTGGATTGATTACACCTATGCGCCTAAGGGCCTCTAAAATAGTTCTCTGCACCTAGTGTAACTCAAAGGTCTATCAGCACCGATCTTGTATGTTTTTGTGCTGGACAGAAATGTAATGGGAGTGAACAAATATTTGTCTTGACCCAACACGATACCAGCAGTGTGTAAATATCGACGTAAGATTGTAACCGGTGAATAATTATCGAATGTGTCGCAGAGAAAAGCAGTATTGCCATCTCGGAAAATATCAGTTTTGGATTTTGGAATAAAAATAGAAATACCTTCTTTGCCTTCGAGCTCGGTTAAGTGTTTGGTTTTTATAGCGGTCATCTCGTTATGTCGAAAAAGAAGAGCGTATTTGAGAGAGACATAACAGGCAGATCTAAGCTCTAAATGCGAGGCCTCGGGACCTGCAAAAAGGTCGATAATTGCTTTAACCTGACTGAGTGTAATCGGCTGTTTTTGTACAGGTGGATGGTGCAGATCACGTCTACCCCTAACGATGATGTGTTGGATGATGGGTAAATCAATCGGGTTGATTTTGATATTTACTAGAGAATGGAACCATCTTAATGCGGCAGCGGTGGAAATTAGAACACTATCTGAGTCTGAATGTGATTTCTTGTGAGACAGATAAGTCGCAATGACTTCTTCGGAAAAGGGTAGAACCAGAACAGGCGCGGATCCGGGGGGGGGGGGGGGGTGTTTGGGCGTCGAACCCCCCCCCCCCCCCCCCCCCCCCCCCCCCCCTGCTCGTTGCGAATGGGACGGCTGGGGCGGCTCTATAGGCTGGGTCCGGAAGCGAGATAAGGTCTTTGAGCTAAAGGAGAATGGGCAATCTCTGGACCAATGGCCCGACATTCCGCAGGCGTAACATGACTCAAAAGATGGCATGTCTGAAAAAAAAAGAACATTTGGAAAGGAGGAGAAAAAGGAGCGAAAACGAGAAATACGAAAGATAGAGTTAACAGTCTTTTTGTCGGGTGGGCGGGAGGGATAGTTGTATAGTGAGTTAAGAGCGAACACGAAGTCAAATTGAAATTACGCAAGGGCGAACGGAATGTACTGTACTCGGTGTGTGTGATTTCACCTGAATAGGGAGGCTGAGAAAACGGTTCGTTTATATAGGGACACACTTGAATGATTAATACGGCACAAGGTATATTATAAGGGTGTGGTCCTAAACCAACCAGGAATGCCGATTATGCAAATTAGAACCCGCATATATGGCGGGCCAAACAAACAAAACTAAATTTTCCCACAGAAAAAGACATGACAAACTGGTGTGACCAGTCGACTAATTTTTGTCAACGGTCACGTAGTTTATTATGTTAATAGTTGTGCAGGGCGCCCTCTTTTGTGACCACCTTGTTGGCACTTAAGGAATGTGGTCATGCCCTGAGTTTATATTGTTGCTTTTTGTAGTAGTTATGTAACTGGTGGGATGTTTAATACACTTGGTTGAGTTTTTCCTTTGGCCTGCTACATATAAACTGCATTTTTGGGGGGACTTTGGTCTTAAGCTCTTGCCTTGGACGCATTCACAGTATTCTGGTTGCTTCTGCTTTTTGTACTGCTTGTCCATAGCTGTTTTTCTTTTACACTGTCGTCGATAGTACAGCATAAACTCAGCATTTAGTCAGACGTTTTGGGGTTGTGGCCTGTTAGGCCTACACTCCTGTCTTTTGGCTTATGCCAAATGTAGTTGGGAGCTTGCAGCATGTGGGCAGTGAGGCGATTGGCGGTGGACTCTTGTGGATGCTATTGTCATGTACCTTTTCACTGAGCTACTACCTGTGTAACTTGCCCGTTAGACGGACACCATGCCACTTTGTGAATTTCCATGCTATATTGACTGTCGTTAATTGGGGCCAGTTAATATTGGTTCTATTTTGGGGTATTTAATTGCCATGTAATTTTGGGGTTTAATAAATTTCTAATTTTGTTTATTACTGGCATTAAACGTCAATTTCTCTGCAATCGGGATTCAGTTTTCAAGTTGGGGGTTGGGCCTTGGATTGTAAGCTTGTGTTAATAGTCGGTATTTGTCATTTTTGATGCAGAAGTAACGATTGCTGACTGCTGAAATTTTGGGGTTAAATTCTAACTCTTTACTGCCTGCATTAAAATTTGCTTTCCCTGAATTTGGGATTTGACTACTTACAAGTTGGGGGTGAACCTTTCAACTTGTTAATTGCATATAATTGATGTTAACTGCTATAAATTATCATTCCGAAGCTAATTGTTGTGATTTCGGTGATTAATTGTTGAGAATTGTATAGAATTTTGTTTGCAATTAATTAAAGTCATTCATATATTTTCCTAAATTCATCGTCCTCTGTTAATTCTTTAGTGTGCATCACTGTTTCATTTTCATTTATTTAGGGTCTGGATATAACATGGCCATGCCATGTTCCCCAGCATCACTTCCTCGCCATCCTTGGAGACTTCAATGCCCGACTGGGACAGGGGGATGCTCCTTTCACCTTTCATCAAGTCACGAATGACAACGGGGTGCGTTTGCTGGAACTTTATTGAAGATTACTCTCTTCTCGCTAACAACACGCTGTTTGAAAAGCGGAAGGGAAGGCTGTGGACGTGGTTGTCACCATCAGGGACGAAGGCCCAGATCGACTTCATCCTGACCAGGAGGAAATGGCGTAACAGCATCGTCAACTCTTGCGCCCACAGTACCTTCTCTACGGTGGGATCAGACCATAGAGTGGTGGTGGTGACGAAGGTGCGTCTCAGCCTCCGAGCACCGCGCAAATCAGTCACGGGAAGGGTGAAGTACAAGTGGGGGAAGCTTAAGGGAAACAGCGATCTACAGGAGAGGTACGCCGTAAAAGTTCGCAATCGGTTCCAGATCCAGGTTCTGACGGAGGATGGGGAATCTGCAACCAGCCGCTATGACAAGTTTGTGAGAGTGAACATGGAGGCCGCGGAGGTTTGCATGGACAAGGTCCCCAAGGTGAAGAGGAGGGCGAAAGCCTCATTGGATCCTCGTGTCATCAGAGCCAGGGAGGATATGGAAGTGGCCTACAGTTCTCTGGTAGCAGACCCCAACTTCACCAACCGTGAGGAGTACTCAAGCAAGAGGGAGGTTCTATTTGAAACCTATGATCTCATTGAGGAGGAGGTATTTACCCAGAAAATCAGTGAAGTGGAAGAAGCTCATGTTAACCAAAAGCATGCTATGAGCTGGAAGCTGATCAATGAAATTACTGGCAGAAGGTCTTCCAAGCCCTCTCAGATCAAGGGAGATACCGTTGAGCAACGGGTAGAGGCATGGTACAACCACTTCAAAAACCTTCTTGGTGACGAACCGGTGGTATTGGATGCACAGGCGGAGGTGGAACAAGTGTTTGAGGACTTGGACATCGAGGACGGTCCCTTCAATCATGATGAGTATGTCAAGGCAAAGGGGGTGCTGAATGGTGGAAAGTGCTGTGGGGAGGATGGAGTTGTTCCAGAAGTCTTGAAGCATGTCCCCATCGATGACCTCATGCTCGACTTTTTAAATAAAAAAATATAGGCTCGAGCTGCCGTATGGCCTCGACCTGATTGAATGTGGCTTTGCACATGCGCATTTTCAGCGCAACCATGGTGGTTTAGCTTCATACGTCGTGATGCATACATGCCTCGCCTCAGGATCGAACCTCCATGATCAGTGGAACTTACATGTTCAGGACGTCAGGTATATCAAAAGGTACACGGAGTAATTGCAGAATACCCCGCCACCCGAAAGTACCCCCTTAAAAATCGTGGAAACGCGGATACGCGGATGTCCCAGGAGGTGGATACGCGGATACGCGGATACAGGGTGGGAGAAAGTTGAGGGCGCCGTTTTCTCTATAAACAAATTCCCGGAGGAGGCTGGGATCGGACCTACGTGCGCAATTCGAATGGGAAGCTCAGGAAAACGTCTAAGTCCAATCCACCTACATGTACCCGGCGGAGGTGGATACGCGGATACGGGGTGTGTGTGTGTGTGGGGGGGGGGGGGGGGGGGGGGGAGTCTGGCGGGGCGACAGAGGGCGCCATTTTCCCTATAAAAATCCTCCGAGGGGGCTGGAATCGGACCTACGTGCGTAATTCGAATGGGAAGCTCGGGCAAAAGTCTAAAGCCGGCTTTCCATATGCGCGTTTTTTTTGTCCGTTGCGTATACGTTGTGCATACGTTGCGCTAATGCGTTTTTTTTAAGGGCACGAAAAATCGATTTTGTAATGTAGCACACGTCGCTTGTCCGTTCCGGTCGTCCGTCCAAATCGCATATGGAGCGATTTTGGCGAATACGCAACGCATGGCGCATGCGCAATAACATATTCACGCCATTGACGGATTGTGTTTAGCCACTGAAGATTGATGTTTAGGAACTGGACATGTAGCTTCTAAACATGTTTACTGATAGCAAGATTGTGTTTAATTCGGTCGATTCACAACTCAGTTCGCCGCCAGCGGCAAGCCGGGAACGGCCAATTTCCCACTTTCGGGGTCGACATTGCGTCTATCTCGTTGTATTAGATGGTGGACAGTACAGCAGTATGGATTTCGCGCGAATGCGAGTGGATGAGTTAAAGCATTTTTTGACTAATCAGGGAATACCTTGCGCAGGAAAGAAGAGAGAGGAGTTGATAGATTTAGCGGAGAAGGGGTGTAAGAAGTACGGTCAATGCATTGTCGACTTTTTCCCATGATGTACTGTGTAATTTGGCCTCTCCCCGGTTGCCGCTGGCGGCGCACCGAGTTGTGAATCGACCGAATTGCTAAACACAGTTTTTAGAGATTTGTCAAAACTGAAAGACTTCCATATTGCTAGGGGGAAAGAATTGAAAAACAAAAATATGTATTTAGGTGAAATTTGACAATTGCGCGGGGAGTGCATAAGGAGATGTATTAATACTTACCGAAGGCATAATGCCAGTCGTTCAAGCGCAGATATGGGTTCTCTCTAGCCCAGGTTGGACTCCTATAGTATCTCTATTACATTGCACTACAACGGAATGGACGTCCAACCTGGACTACGGTTCTCTCGAGATGCAATGTTTAGTGATTTCCGGCACAAGCCAAAAGAGCTAGAAGTTGCCGAAACTGCTCTCTTATACACGGAAATATTGTCGTTTTCTTCGTGAAGTTGAAGCTCATAGGCCCCATTTTCTTTCCTGCTTTGAAGGATTTCATGGACTTACACCCGGTGATTTCTTTTTTGATTGGAATTAATTCTTTTTCTTTAAGCTGCAGCTACAATCAATAGACGCATTTGATTTTGCCGGGTAGCCAGTTTTCATTTTCCGACGTTGCTAACGAAATTCCCTCCGCATACTTTACGTATCTATGGAAAGGTAAATGACGCGCGCAAAACGCATCGCAAATGCAACGTTTACGCAACGGACGCAAAACGGACTAAAAACGCGCATATGGAAAATTTTGTTTGATTCGGTTGAATGATCAGATCATGGGTCAATCCTTCCCGCGTCGTGGTCATGGGATTCGGGAGTGTCCTCCCGCGGGTGATGGTCATGTGTCTTTTACCCATTCACTGAACCCAATGATGCGTACTACTATAAAATGTAGTGTCTTGTGAGCGACAAATGACAGTTCAGGTCCAACACCTTGCGCTGAGTGCTCCTTTGTATGCCATCACAATGTCTCGAGAAGATCAGTCCAATTCGTTTAATACTGAAGCTCTCTTCGATAAATTCAAGGATTATTTCGACGACAAGTTTCACCGCATTTCAAGTCAAAAATCGGAGGAGGTTGGGCTGAAAGAACTTAGGAACAAACTCGCAGCCAAAGACCTGAACAGGTCAGGAAACGCAGCACAATTCGAGTTTTGCGGACAGCTTGAGATCTATTTAGATAAGATCAAAGTTGCCATACTTAAGACAGGGGACACGGAGAAGGCCATTGAAGCCATCCAGCAGGCTGAGGACCTCATAAAGGACCGAAAACAGAAAATCAAGATCGCTGACAACAGCAAAGCCGGCTGGAGTACCATCCAGCATATGGAGAAAGGTCCCGACGACCTGACAGCAGATCAAAGAAAACGAGGGCAGGCAGCCGAGAACGCAGCACTGAAGGATCTGGAGTCACAGAAGAGGGCAAGGTCTTCCTTACAACAAAACGATGCATTTAAGCAGATCCATTCTACTGATCGTAGTCTTTTTCGAGGTAAACATGTAAACAAAAAAATTAAAAACCTCTCATTCAAACCTGTTGTTCTTTGTCTATGAAAAAGAATTAAACTGCTGCAAACTGCTGACTGACTGAATGGACCTGAAATATACAAATCAAAAAATTAGCTGGCCTGACGTTTCGAACTTAAGCAAGTTCTTTCTCAAAGGTGAATGACAGAGTACAAGAAACAAACATGTAGGGAACACACATGCATGACGGGGTGGGTGGAGAAACACAAAAGAGGGATGCAAAGGAGCTTGGCAGATAGGCAGTGGGTGAACATCAAAGGGAGAGGCAAGGACAGCCAGGATGACAGGAACAAAGAGGTGTGATTAGGGTAAGGAGGGATTAAGATGAAGGTAGAAGCTGGGGAATTGGACAAGGGAGTGTGGTTCAGGGAAGAGGGGGGGGGGGGGGGGGTTTGAATAGAAGGTGGTAATAGGGCAAGAAAAGGAACAAAGAGAAGTGGCAAGGATAAACAGGAAATGGAAAGACAACACCATTTGGCCAAGAGACCCCAAGAGGGTTTTGCCAGGAGGATAATCTGTAAACAAATGACAATGGGGGAAAACAATTTAAAGTTAATCATTCCCTTCCTGGATGTTGAGACCATGTGGTTGAATAGTCCGAAGACGTTTCATCCAAACTTTCTCTCGGCTGAGGCGAACTGAGTCCTTGCGGTGGCAAAGTGATTCTGTGCCCTGTAGAATCATATCAGAAATGGAATGGTTAGGCAAGTTGAAGTGATGACCAACAGGGGTGTCCATTTTCTTGGTGTTCACAGTCGACCGATGGCCATAGAAACGCTTTTTGAGCGTGTTCTTGGTCTCCCCGACATACTGGATACCACAAACCCTGCAAGAAATGAGATATATGACATTAGAGGTGTTGCAAGTGATGTTGCCATTGGTTCTGTGAGTAGTTCCAGATGAATGGCCAGAAAAGGAGTCAGACTCCTGCATGTGAGTCTGGCAAACAACACACCTGGAATCGCACTTAAAAGTACCATGCTGTATGGGAGGGGATGCAGCCAAGGTGGGGACCTCGGCTCGAACAATCAGGTCTCGTAGATTGCGGGGGCGCCTATAAGCCAATACTGGGTTGTCAGGGGCGGCACGGGCAAGGCGATCTGAAGTATGAAGTATGAAGGATATGATGGTTGTCGTTAGTTATTTTACGAAGGGGAGGGAGACTGGGATGAAAGGTGGTGACTAAGGGAATCTTGGGGTCGGCATTAGTGCTAGGCGTCTTTTCCTTGAGAGCCAAATCTCTGGTGATAGATTTGGCTCTGGCGATAGCACGTTGAACTTGGCGGGAGCTGTGGCCCCTGGCAACCAAGTTATTCTTCAGTACCTGTACATGATGGGAAAAGTCAGAATTATTAGAACAAATCCTTCTGAGTCTGAGTGCCTGGCTGAATGCTATGCCTGTCTTGCAATGCCTGGGGTGACAGCTGGAGGAGTGGAGGTACTGGTGGGTGTCTGTGGGTTTAGAATACAGATCAGTGGTTACCGAGTTGTCTTCCTTGCGGATGGTGACATCCAGGAAGTTGGTCTGATGCACTGAATGCTCTGATGTAAACTTGATGGTCCTGTGGAAGGAATTAATGTGATTAATGAAAGTCTCCAGACTGTCCTGATCACTGGTCCATATGAAAAATACATCGTCAATATATCTCCACCATACCCAGGGGCGACATGATGCTGAGGCAAGCATGCGCTCTTCGAGGTCGCCCATGAAGAGGCATGCAAAGGAGGGGGCCATGCGAGTTCCCATGGCTGTACCGTGTACCTGTAGATAGTGTTTACCTAGGAAGGAAAAATTGTTCTTGGTTAGTACAAGTCTCATGAGGGTGCCAATATCACTGATGGGTGGGGTTGTGTGTCCTGCCTTGGCCAGGGCCGAGGAACAAGCACGAATACCTTCCTCGTGGGGGATGTTGGTGTACAGGGATGAGACGTCAAAAGTACCAATGATGGCTGTGCTGGGAATCTTGTTCTTGATTCCTTCCAGCTTGCGCAGGAAGTCTGGGGTGTCATGGATGTATGATGGCATCTGTGGAACGAGGGGTTTGAGAAAACTGTCAATAAACAGGGAGATACGTTCTGTTGGTGAACCATTACCAGAGACAATGGGCCTACCGGGGTTGCCAGCCTTGTGAATCTTTGGAAGGAGATAAAATCTGGCAGTCCTACAGTCAGAGGGAGAGAGAAATTTATGAGCTTTCTTAGACAGCTGGTCACGTGATCGCATATCTTCCAGCACCTGTTGTATCTCTTGAGAGAATGTACCTGTGGGGTCAGAGTCAAGGCAGATGTAGTTAGTATGATTGTTCAACTGGCGGTGGGCCTCGTCAATGTACTGATGACGATCCATGATGACCACAGCTGAACCTTTGTCGGCCGGCTTGATGATGATATCAGTACGGGAGCGCACGCAAGGCATTCAATGCCAAGCGCTCCTCACTGCGGAGATTGTCATGAGTTCTGTGGACAAAGTTATCAGGGTTAGTGACTTGAGAACTGACAACTTGAACATAAGTCTCGAGGGCTGGTACACGATTCTTGGGGGGTACCCAGGTACTTTTGACACGGAACGGTTCTGGGTCACATCGGTCAGAATCAAGGAAAAACTCTCGGAGACGGATCCTACGGTAGTATTCCGTGAGATCTTGGCTGAGCTCTACCTCTGTTCATTGTAGCCCAGTGGCGGATCTACGGGGGGGGGGGGGTTAACCCAACCCCCCCCCCCCCCCCCCCCCCCCCCCCCCCCCCCCCCCCCCCCCCCCCCCCCCCCCCCCCCCCCCCCTTGGGCTGCCCAGTATAATCGTGATGTGCTTAGAAAAAAATAGAAAAGCAGCACAGCTAGACACAGAAGAGATGGTCAAGCGCTTTGTCAGGGCTTATCCAAGGCGTCTCTTCTGCAACTCCATCTTGTTTGACTAACGTCATGTAATAAACTGTTAATCAGTCACTGATGTATTTGTCATCAAAGTGAGCCCTGACAGGCTGTATACTTCTGGCAA
The DNA here is from genome assembly GCA_037893225.1 of Hippasteria phrygiana. Classification (NCBI taxonomy): domain Eukaryota; kingdom Metazoa; phylum Echinodermata; class Asteroidea; order Valvatida; family Goniasteridae; genus Hippasteria; species Hippasteria phrygiana. The sequence goes on along the minus strand of JAZGUH010000401.1, from coordinate 1,603,954 downwards.
CATGTTCATGTAATAAACTGATGGTTTTGTCAACAAGCCAAATCTGACTTTTTCCGGGGGGCATGCTTTACGGGTTGAATTCCCCGGACCCCCCTAGCAAGGCGTGCCTTCGGCACGCTGGGGTGTGTAGGCCAATCACCTTAGGTAAACCCCCCCACCCCCCCCCCCCCCCCCCCCCCCCTTAGTTAAAACCTAGATCCGCCCCTGGTAGCCGCAATGTGACGGTCCCTTTCCCATGCTTTTAATACAACTTCTGAGATTCAAAATGTCCGTGTTTTCTTCTCATTCTGTGATCTTTTCGTTCATTAGAAATAAACTGTTTTATGAGCGCAGCGAGGTAGCATGAACATTTAGTTTGATTCGGTTGGATGATCAGATCTGGGTCAATCTTTCCCGCGTCGTGGTCATGGGATTCGGGAGTGTCCTCCCGCGGGTGATGGTCATGTGTCCTTTACCCATTCACTGAACCCAATGATGCGTACTACTATAAATGGTGTCTTGTGAGCGACAAATGACAATTCAGGTCCAACACCTTGCGCTGAGTGCTCCTTTGTATGCCATCACAATGTCTCGAGAAGATCAGTCCACTTCGTTTAATACTGAAGCTCTCTTCGATAAATTTAAGGATTATTTCGACGACAAGTTTTTCGTTCCCTACAGCCCACCCCCACCCATACTTTAACAGACTTCTAATCTCCTTCAATGTACATTTTGCTTATTAATTTGTTTGCTCCTTTTACGGCGGGCGGCTGCTTCTAAATCATGAGCCTAACAATGATTGTGCTTCACATAAATTTTCGTCTGCCTTTGTTTATTTATTTATTTATTTAATTTTGCTTCTGTTCTGGCTTTCCTTTTGCTTGTTAATTAAATTTTTGGTTCAGGCTTGCCAAAATCCTGACACAACATGCTTCAGCTGCGGGATGTCAGGCCACTGGGCCAGGCATTGCCCCCTCAGATACAACACAGGCATGCTATCGACCCGAGTTAGACCTAGAGCTCGAGCCAGTCCCGCAATTGGCTACAACACCTTCCACACCAGGAACATCATCCCTTGGCAAGCCCCCATTTCACAACGACCTTCCACCCTCGCCGCATACCCATCTTCCTTGCACACCGATACCACCGGTTCCAGCGCCAGCAAACTCTACTCCGCAGGCACACCCAGTACCGATCAAGGATCAGCGATCTCCTCAGGACTAATCCAGTCATCTACCTAATGTCCGGGTAAAGAATTTCAAAGCGAAGTTCAACGATGTGCTTGAGGTACGATGTAATTACGATTCTCATGATATCAATAGTTTGTGTTCAGACCAAATTAAGATAAAAGGCAGATTAAATCAGCATTCCAGTTTCTGGTCAAATTTTGGGGCTTCTCCAATGGTCATATCGATTATAAATTAGGGTTACAGAATCCCTTTCACTGACGAACCGCCTCCTATGTTTTTTTAGAACAATAGATCCGCTAGAATGGACAATTCTTTTGTTACTGAATCGGTTTTAGAATTACTGTCATCTAACAGGATCACAGAAAAAGGTCAACCTTCATATATTACTAGTCCTCTATCAGTATCTCAGCATGCTTCAGGAAAGAAGGGATTAATCTTAGACTTAAGTAAACTAAACAAGTTTATTCAGAAGACACACTTAATTCAAGCTTGATGATTGGAAGATCGGATTACAATATATTTCAAAGGGCGCCCTCATGTTCACATTCGATTTGAAATCGGGCTACCATCACATAGACATCTCTCCCGATTATCAGAAATACTTAGGATTTTCTTGGATCATTGATAGTGTTTGTAGATTCTTTGAATTTAACGTACTCCCATTTGGCCTAACATCAGCTCCTCTGCTCTTTACTAAAACTCTTAAGCCCCTTGTCACTCATTGGAGATCTTGTGGCATCCTTATAGCATTATACTTGGATGGTGGTTTCATAGTAGTTCCCAGGTGTACCGATAATTTCAATCACAAAAGCAGTTTCAAAACATGTAAGAGTTGACCTTCTAAGAGCTGGATTTGTTTACAATATAGAGAAGAGCAAATGGGACCCTTCTACCATTACTGAATAGAGGAATCCCATTACGACGAGTTTACCGCCGATCTGCGCACTTCCGCGTTTGAAAACGAATGTTTGTAGAAATGATCGCAAATGCATCAGATGAAGATGATGTTATATGCTTAGACATGTTTTGCAAAGACGATATATATTTCTGGAAAGACAATGTCTACCACCTAAATGTCAGACAATTATTTACTCACAAGACTGCAAGTAAAATTGTATGCTGTGATGCCAGCTCCACAGGTTCGGGAGCAATAATTTGCAACGATATTCACACTGCACATAAACTTTGGACAGATTAACAGAACGAGAGTCTCAGAAAAGTTCCACTTGGCGCGAACTCAATACCATTATTTTTGCCATCACTTCATGTTTGCCAATTATCCGGAATTCTCAGCTCAAGGTCTTTACAGACAGCCAAACTGCTGCTAGAATTGTCAAAGTGGGAAGCATGAAGCTTGATTTACATAAACTTTCACTTAACATTTTTCAAACCTGTTTGCAAAATAATGTGAGATTAGAGGTTCAGTGGATCCCTAGAAATGAAAACAAGCAGGCTGACTTAATTAGTAGACTCATAGATACTGATGACTGGATGATATCAGGTAATTTATTCCAAATGCTCTCGGACCTATGGGATCCCTTTACCGTAGACTGCTTTGCTTGTTATTATAATGCTAAACTTCCACGTTTTTTTTCAAGATTCTGGAACCCAGGGACACATGGGGTGGATGCCTTTTCTCAAAATTGGGCAGGAGAAAATTGTCTTCTAGTCCCCCCCCCCCCCGTAGTTCTCATAACCTCCGTTCTTCAGCATATCTTTTCATGTAAAGGAAAAGGAACACTTGTATTCCATGGTGGCCATCTTCAGTTTTTTTTTCATTGCTCTGGTCCTGCTACAGACAATGGATAACAGGCTCTATTTCTCTCGAAGGTTCAAGTTTATTGGAACAGTGTAGAAATAGGAATTCTTTTCTAGGTTCCCCCGAATTCTCAGGAGTCATTTGTGCACTAAACTTAGATTTCACCAAGCTATAACGTAGTCAACGTCTTTATTTCTTCTCCTTGGCAAAACAGATTATATACAACCAACGATTTTGGACAGAATTCCCCAACAATTTTCAAGGTGTCAAGAAGAACAATTTTCAAGACGTCTTATTCGCTAAGGCCGAGTGAACAGTATTTTCATATCTCTACAAATGTCGTCATTTTTTCGCCTGGCTAAATATATCAAAAATTGAAATTAACTTATCCATTCAGGACGAAATTATTGCTGCCTACCTAGTTGACAAAATGTCTGACTGTGATTCAGATAGCACTTCTATTTCAATAGCTGCGTCACTCAAATGGCTACACTCACTTGTTAACTCGAAATCTAACCCCGTGGACTCTCCCATCGTACAACAAATTATCACTAGCGGAAGGAAGAATTTCCATAAGCCACCTGTACACAAACTCCAGTTATCATTAGAACACGTAAAAACTATAGTCGACAAGTTTGGTGGTCCGAGCAACAATTTGACGGAATTAAGAACAGCTTCCTATGTGTCCCTTAAATACGCATTAATGTTTAGACATTATGAAGTTGCACAGCTCAAGGCCAGCCATTTAACATTGTTACCAAATGATAAAGGTCTAAGCATATTTATCCCCCGTTCTAAAACGGATGTATTTAGAGAAGGAAGTACGGCTTATATATCTAATTCTCACAACAAATACTCCCCAGTATCATTATTATTGAGGTACATGTCCGAGTGTGGTCTAAAAGGTGGTCAGTATTCTTTCATTTCCACTCCATTATCTTATCTGTCTAGTAGTAAATCTTACAAACCTTTATCTCATAAACCCTTAAGTTACACCAGATGTAGAGAAATATTCTTGGATGCTTTGAAACAAATAGGAATCGAAGAACCTAAAGCTTATGGCCTACATAGCCTAAGATCTGGAGGAGCAACACACCTTGCAAATAAAGGAATCTCTGAAGATCTCATTATGCAACATGGGCGTTGGAAAACTACAACGGCAAAAAGCAGATACATACAAAGAGAATTGGATCAGAGACTAGCCGTATCTTCCACAATCTTGTCTGACTGAAAAGAAATGTGTTATGCAAAAATTCAAGCATAATAACAACCATTTTTCATTTGAAAGTGTTTGATAATTTCTATTTCGTTGTATTTTAATTAATATCAATTATGATTTATGCGATTAGTGTTCAGGTGTAGGCCTTTAGGAAATAGAAGCAGTGAATTGAAGAAGGAAATGATCGCAATTGTGATTTATGCGACTCAGTTGCCAGGTGTGCAGGTCTATTAAATGTTAGGAAATAAGAAGTGAATTAAAAAAGTAAATGAACGAAATCAGGATCAATTAGAACTAAATCTGGATAATCTAATGGATATTCTTTACACTATATTTAAAGTTGTCAAACAATCCACAAATTATAAGTTAAAAAGTCGTATCCTCATTGAGTGATCCCCACAATGTCGCTTCCCATGTTGTATCGTAAAATTGGCTGTGCTCCCTGGCTATACGGCATTCTGGGTTGATGACTTTCTGACTAGCGCCCACCCGAACAAAGATACATGACAATTTGGGAGACCGTCAGCATAGGCCAATATAGCTCAGTTAGTAGAGCGCCTGTACGGTAACCCAGAGGCCGCAGGTTCGAATCCCGTTCCAGCCAGTTTCTTTGTTCACTTTGAAAATATATTTAATGTTGTAATAATAATCTGTAAGAAGCATTTTCAAGTGTATTATTCATATATTTCTTTGATATTATTATTGTTTAACGTTTTCTATCGCAATTAATAAGCATAATATAGAGAATGCATAACCAGAATTGCCTTTACTGATAAGTTTTCAAAAAAATTAAAACAAAATATAAATTATAGAGGCTTTGTTATTAGGCTATAAGAATGTTAAAAAGAACTTGTTTAGTAGAGTTAAACGAAGAGAAAGAGTACCGGTAATAATGAGAATCAAATAAGAGTGAGTAAAATTGTATCAATTTGTAATGGCTGTGTTACGTACGGTAAACGCACGGCAGAAAGATATTAGAATAGGACCATGACTTTGAATCAAAAGGCAGAGACAGGCCAATCAATTACAGTTAATCAAATTTAATTAGATCACTCAAATCAATTTTCCATGCGTATGAGCGCAGCGAAGTAGCATGAAAGGCGGCCAAGTCCAATCCACCTCCCATGAGGTGGATACGCGGATACGCGGATACGGGGTGGGAGTTGTCGGGAGGCCGATAGAGGGCGCAATTTTTGCAAGGCAGACATAAAGGTATACTTGTGCGTATGATGTGAGAGTATATTTGAGGGCAATATCAACCGTGACCGTCGACCCCGTATCCGCGTATACGATCGAGGTGGAGATCATACGAGTGGCGGGGTATTCCAAAAGCTTGGAAGGAGGCTAACGTTGTTGCCCTCTTCAAAAAGGGCAACAGAGCTGAACCGGCCAACTACAGACCGATTTCGTTAACCCCAGTCATTTCCAAACTTCTTAAGCACATACTACATAGTCACATCATGAAGCATTTTGATGAACATCATATTTTAACTGATTGTCAACACGGCTTTCGAGCCAAATGGTCAACGGAAACCTAGCTTATCCTCACTATTCATGACATTACTAAAGCTCTAGATGAGAAACAAACAGTCGACGTTGCCATATTAGATTTCACAAAAGCATTTGACAAAGTCCCCCATCATAGGTTAATTCACAAACTAAATTATTATGGAATCAGAGGGTCACTTGTTACATGGATCGAGAGCTTTAATCTACCGGTCAGCTCTGCGGAAACGTACACGTCACTGACGCGTGGGGAACATTGATCTCAATGAATGAGTTCGGGCGAGTTGTTCTTGTTTGCTCAAGAACAACTCGAGTCTTCGTTCTTGTTTCGGTCACTCGAACGCCCAAGAACGTTTAATAGCCCATGGCATTGCACGAGCGCCATCCATAGTTGTTATACACTCTAAAACACCCGGGTCAGATTTGACCCGGAAAGGGTCAGATCTGACCCGGATTCCGGGTCCCAGGGGCCTGACCCATTCCGGTCCAATGTTGAGCCAACTGCAATGTTTGGCCAACGTTAGGCTAACTTTAACATTGGGCCAATACGATGCCGATGAGCAAAATTGCACTGGCTTAACTTTGACAGATAATGTTGACCCAACATTGACAGCCAATGTTGGCCCACCAATACAGTTTAGATGGCCCAGCATTGGAAAAACCTTCGAACTTTGATGGTACAAAGGTGGCTCTACAGGTTTTTCAATAGAGTGGGACAACAGCGGTCCAATGTTGAGCCAACTGTAATGTTTGACCAACGTTAGGCTAGCTTTAACATTGGGCCAATAAGATGCCGATGAGCAAAATTACATTGGCCCAACATTGACAGCCAATGTTGGCCCAACAAAACAGTTTTGATGGCCCAGCATTAGTTCAATATCATGCTGCTATCTGTGACATGGACAGCCTTCAGAACAAGTTTCATCTCTCTGATGTGAGATTCAGGTATACCAACATGATAACCGCATGAAGGAAGGAACTCGGTCATCTCTGATGCTAATACTGCATGTAGACATAGTAGATTCCCAGAATAGTTGAAGCCAATGTATATCAAAAGAAGTCCACAGTTCTCGGTACTGGACAGCGTTTCCATATTTGGGCAGCAATGGAGCCTCATGGTGTCCTTTCCTCAATCCGTCTTTCTTTGGAGAACTACCACTCGGGCAAAATACATTGGAATGACGTTGAAACCACTTGAGAAACCGACAGACACCGACGTTGAATAATCATTGGATTTGAAAATAGATATAATGTTGAAATCACAACGTTAAATCAACGTAGACATGTCCACGTTGATTCAACGTTTAATAACGATTGGATAAACATTGAATTTAGTTGATAATATCGCGACGTAATTTACAGTTATTCAAAGTTGGATAAATGTAGAAATCCGTACGTTGAAACAACGTCACCAGCCCAAAGTTGGATAAACATTGAATTTACGTTGACAACATAGCGACGCAATTATGCAATGTTAAAAAAATGTCTTGCTACGATGTAAAACCAATGTCGCACAAATGACGTTGAAACAACGTTGTTTTATGGTATTTCGACGTCATGACGTCATTTCAAACAACATCCAACGTTGCACTAACGTCGTGTGCTGACTGGGTAGACTATATTACTTCTTGACCTTCGGAGATTCTACGATCAAATAACCTGTTGCAGAGAAAATGTAGCTTTTCGGAACATTTTCTTCGGAGTCTTCAGGAAATTTTCGAATTGAAAACACTATATGCTATCAAGAGGCCCATACAGCTTCACTTCTGCAGCTAAATGGATCAGTCCATGTACATTGTACACAACGTACCTTTGACCATATAAATCTGCAAAGTGATTGACAAATTTGACTAACAACTCATGTGCATAATCGGACAACACTTTGTGGAATGTTGAATTAACCAAGATTAAAATGGTAGCGTGGAGCAGTAAGAAGTTCTTAATTAGAGAACACGTCTTCCAGAATGCCCTTAACATCACACTGGCCCTGTGTACAACAAAAACTGCCGGAATTCGGTGGCTGAATTTCCACCTATCAACGTCAGTCAGTGACCTGGGTTTTCTTATTCTACTTGAATATATCTCTGTGTAGTAATCAATAGATCAGAAATTCTTCGTACAGTTTCGTACGACAACACAAAAAACGAATGGCAGCATAGTACGACGCTCATTCAGAACTCACTGGTTAATCATAACCTATTAATTATTACTCGTAATTTGTTTTAACCACCTTGGACTAATACTAATAATACTAATAACAAATCTGCTACCAGCTAATTAAATGTACTGGCTGCACTGGAATACACGTACACACATACACACAAACACATGTAGGGCAAAGTCCCAAGCCGTTATAACTCAGAATGTCATGAAAATAAACCATGTTATCCTCTAGTGTCTGTTCTGATTGTGGTGCACTTTACCGACAGGGTATAACCAGAATGAAATCGAACACGTCCGCTAGATGCATTTAAGAATTCCGCTAGATTTCACAACATTCTGCGAAATCACCTAGAATTTACACGAAATACATTATGAACTCTTATTGTCACGTCCAATTTCCTTATGAACAAAAAAATTAAGTAGGCAGTACGTGTCTAACTTTGCTACCATGGTGTCCCCATTATTCAAAGGTTTGTTTGAAATAATAGAACTCAAATATATAAATATTCAATAAATGTTGAATCACAGCCTGCAACCAACGTTCGCATAGCATTTGCTAACTACATTTGACCGACATGACGATTGCCACCTTTTTACCAACGTTGTTCCAACTTTCCTAACCAGCATGACGCCAATGTTGAATCACAGCCCAACGTTGGCCGAGCATTTGTTTCCTACATTTGGCCGACGTCAGGATTGCCAACCTTTTTACCAACGTTGTTTCAACCTTCCTAACCAGCATAACGCCAATGTTTAATCATGACCTACAATCAACGTTGGTCGAACATTTTCTTCCTACATCTGGCCGACATGACGATTGCAAACCTTCACCCAACGTTGTTTCAACCTTCCTAACCAGCATGACGCCAATGTTGAATCACAGCCCATAACCAATGTTGGCCGAGCATTTGTTTCCTAAATTTGGCCGACGTCAGGATTGCCAACTTTTACCCAACAGTGACCCATTGTCAAACACCAACTTTAATCCAACGCCGACATTACCGATCAATTGATGACATTGGCCCAACGTTGGCTGAACACAAAATGCCAACGCCGACATTGCCGATCAAAAACCGACATTGACGCAACATCAGCATGCTATCTGGTACCTTCGCCCCTCCAGCATGCATCTTCCTTACCGATAGCAGGTCGGGTAAAAATGGTTTCTTCACAACTAGAAGTTAGGCGTCAGTGCGATTTAGAAACGGTATGCAAATTACTTGAGAGTTCCCAAACGGTATGGGCCAAAACGTATGCACTTCAGTGCTCACGGTCGGAGGTTGGTAGGCTGCAAAATGGAGTACTTATCGGATTAGCCTCCATTGTGATAACAGTGGTCGCCTAAATGGCTGTGCCACTGCTAATCCAACAGGGTTAATTAACCTTGGAGGATTAGCGGCGGCACAGCCATTGAAGTCCAGCAGGCAGGACGCTCCTTTGTTTGGTAAAACCCCAACGGCAATCAGCCTCTTTTGTTGGGCACTTGAAGCTGGTACAAAAAAGCAAACCGTTTGGGGTCTGAAAGCGAGGCCCAAACGATAGTTCACAAACCGTTCGACGGTCTAAAGACCTAATTTGCTTACCGTCCAACGATTCACATACCGTTTGTAATTCGCCCATACGCCTTAATCACACAAGACCCCTGGATTTTACAAACTGTGCAGGGATTTCATTTGGAATGTACTTGCATGCCGGTTCAGGGACATTATACCCGTAACCCGAGTTCCAAACAAACTTCAGGAAACTATTCTCAAGACGGAAATTCTGAAGATGCTGGAGAAGGGCGCAGTAACTAAGGAAAGAGCAGGGGTAGGCCAATTCATTTCTACAGTTTTTCTAGTCCCTAAACAATCTGGGGATCAGGCCAATCATAAATTTACGCCTACTCAACAAGTTCATTATTTACCGTCACTTCAATATGGAGGGCATCTCCGTCGTGAAGGACTTACAGGGTCCCTACAATTGTATAGCTTCTTTAGACCTCAAATTTGCTTATTAACAATTCCAATACGATCATCAGATCGTAAATTTCTTCGTTGTATTTGGCAGGGCACTTCTTTTCAGTTCACTTGCCTTAGGGGAATGCCTTTCCTTCGGCCTTTCAAGTTCCCCCGAACTTTTACTAAGGTTTTGAAACCAGTAGCTGCCTATCTTCGTTAACAAGGAGTCCGTTATGTGTTTTACTTGGATGACATCCTAATTCTATGAGCTACCTCTCTAGAATGCAACCACAATATTCAACTAACTCGGCATCTTTTGGAGAATCTGGGTTTCACCATAAATTCAGTCAGAAATAGAACCCAAACAGGAGGTTATGTACTTAGGGTTCCTAATAGACTCAAAGAAAATGACTCTTTCTTTGTCTCAACAGAAATTGGACAAAATAATACAACAGTGTCTGGAGATAAAGGCTTCTCAAACGTTGACAGTTCGCGACCTAGCAAGTCTAATAGTAGGACGGATGTCCGCTACCATACAATCAGTTTTTCCGGCCCCACTGTTTTATCGCGGCCTACAACACGACAAGATCACAGCATTACGCTCGAACAACTCTTACGAGGCTTCCGTGGTGCTGTCGGAGGAGTCGCAGGAAGAATTAGACTGGTGGGTGCAATCACTCAAGGCTTGGAACCGTCACCATATTGTTCATCCTACTCCGGACCTCTGCATCCAGACAGACGCATCAATGGTGGGTTTGGGCGCCTGCCTCGGACAGACACACACGGGGGGCCGTTGGACACCATTAGAACAGAAAAACGCATATACTACATGGAGCTACTGGCAATGGAGTACGGTCTCAAAGCTCTTCTCAACGAGCACACCGATCTTCATGTTCGCCTGCAGATGGACAGCTCTACTGCCATGGCCTACATTGTTCACAAAGGCGGCACCCACTCTCAGCTCCTCTCACGACTGGCAGTGAAGATATGGGTCTGGTGCATGAAGAGGAATATATTCATTTCAGCGGAACACCTTCCAGGGTCCCAGAACCTCTCGGCAGACCACATGTCCAGAATGTTCCACTACAGGTCGGAATGGTTCCTTCTTCCGGAGATATTCAACAAGATTATGGAAAAACTCTCCTTCCAACCCAAAATAAATCTGTTTGCTACACGCCTGAATCACTCAATTTGGCAAGATCGTCTCTTGGAAACCAGATCCAATGGCGTGGCGAGTATATAGATGCGATAATTCTGAACATGCTTTCCCTCCATTTGTTCTTCTGCCCGGTTGCCTACGGAGAGTGTCCGAGGAGACGTGCGACATCGTACTCATAGCTGCAGTCTGGAAGACGCAACCTTGGTACCCGAAACTTCTTCAACTTACGATAGTGGCACCATTACTTCTACCCAGACGACAAGATATTTTGCGCTTTCCTCACAACTTTCAACGACATCCGCTTGCACTGAAGATGCAATTAGCCGCTTGGCGGTTATGCGGAACGATCTCGCTTCAAGAGGCAATTCGCAGAACGTGTCCGAGACAATTTTACTCTCTTGGCGGAGAAGTACTCACACACAATGTAATTCATCTTGGAGACGCTTGTATAGCTGGTGTATTCGAAGAAAGATGAATCCAGTTCAAGCATCTGCAGCTCACGTATTACAGTTTCTTCAATATTTTCTAAATCTTGGTTTACAATACCGTACATTAAAATGTCTACCGTTCCGCCATATCCTCTGCGCATGATTTTGTCAACGGATCGCCGATAGGACAACATCAACTTATCATAAGGTTTTTCAAGGGAGTGTTTAACTTGCGACCTCCACAGCCTAGATACAACTCCACTTGGGATGTAAGTAAAGTATTGAAGTTTTTGGCTTCTCTACCCGACAACTATCCGAGAAACTCGCCATGTTAGTGGCACTAGTATCAGCTGGCCGTTGCTCATCCCTTACAGCACTTGATATATCTCGTATGAGCAAGGAACCCAGTAAAAGCTATGTGTTCACTTTGACTAAACTGACGAAGTATACTTCTATGTCTAGACCTTGCCCAGAAGTACGTTTGAATCGGTTCCCCAATAACCGGAAGTTATGTGTTTCAAGAGCATTAGAAGAATATTTCGATAGAACAAGTTCGCACAGAGGCTCCGGCAATTCTAGAATGACTCAATTGTTCTTAACCGATGGCAAACCTTATCATCCAGTGGTGTCATCAACAATATCTCGATGGATTAAATATGTTATGAACCAATCCCGGTATAGACACTTCTGTCTTCAAAGCACACTCTACCAGAAGTGCTTCAACTTCAGCAGCAGCTCGAGCTGGAGTTTCTACAAGAGATATTCTCAAGACAGCTGATTGGACATCATCCAGAACCTTTACGACGTTCTACCACAGACAGACCACCGAGGGGAAGGAGTTTGGACAGGCTTCTGGCTTCGGCTTAAAGGTATGCATGGTTATTGTGCTTTAAAATCTACAGCTTGTGTCTCTCCGACATTAGCGAAATATAATTCCCTAATTACATAAAGGTTACTTACCTGCCATATAATTGGAATTATATGAGATAATGGAGGAGAGACTCGTGTTTCCCTCCCCCCTGTTTTTATGCAGTCACCCTGGCCCTGGTTCAGCCGTCGCCAGAATTTAAAGATTCAAAGAGACAACGATGGCATGATTGGAGTTTTCGCCGCTGGGGGATTGAAGTTTTTGCATTTGAATGAAGGACCATACCATTACTTCAAAAGGGTGGATCAGACTGCATTACGAGGGGCAATGTACAGCTTGAGTCTCTCCTCCATTATCTCATATAACTCCATTATATGGCAGGTAAGTAACCTTTATGTACTTAGGGAATGTTTAGTGCGTTTTCTACTGCGCGAGGCCGTGAGGCAAATATCTGTCATGCTTGATTTATTTCGCTTCGCGAGGGGAAAAACTCACCGTGTGCGGGAAACCTGAGCTATACGTGCTGAGCAAAAAATGAACTAGCCAAGAAAGCGCACAGGCCTACTCGGTTCACGTGATTTTCAAAATGGCGGCCCCCAGCGAAAGCGTCAGCAACGTTGTTAGCGACTATATTTTAGAGGACAAGCTGGTTGATTTGTGGCCAGATTATCCTTGCTTGTATGATGTTCGGTCACCCGATTTCAAAAATCGGGATAAGCGCGCGGAAAACAACTGGACCAGGGAGGTATTTTTTACACTATTATGGACCACGTAACCGACCAAAATGCAATGCATAGGCCATGCACACGGCCAAAAAATCTGCACGCCGTTTGCAAATTATAGAATCAATGCGCGCATGTTTTAGACGATTTCTGGATCTGGATAGTTATGCTGCGTTCCAATCACGTCGTGTTTCTCGCGTGCATTATAATGCTACTCACCACGCACGCGCACAGGCCTTCATGCACATTGCGCAAGCGCAACGACCAAAGTCAGTAGTCCGAATATTTTGGTCTGGGCACATACTAAAGCATGGTTTCTGCCGAACTAAAACAGCGAAGCCGAAGCCCAAGCCGAAGCCAGATTTGAAAAATGCCCCGCCATTTTTGTCAAGTCGTGAACTCGAGAAGAAAATTCCGCCTCCAGTTCACCACTGGTGAATACGAGTTACCAGGCGATAAGAACGCTATAATACGACTAGTGAACTCGTGAACACGAGAAACACGACGTGATTGGAACGCAGCATTATACTCCGACAAAACGGATACCCGCATCACATCAGAGTTTGTGACCTATGACATTTGATGATTGGACCGAAGCAGAAAATGTATTTAAGATGGTTCTTCACTGCAGACAGTGATGTCTAGAACTGAGTGTGGCAAGCTTTTCCAGTGTGGGATTGTCCAAGGAAAAAAGTTGTTGACGTAAACTGCTGAGCTGACTTGGATTTGCATGTATGAATGGGGATGTCGTCGTCTTGTCTGTCATGTTGGCTTGGTAAGATGGTTCATGTAATCAATGTCTTGTCTTGTCTTGTAGTCTACACTTCCGGAATTCTTCCTCTTGGGAATATGTCAACAAGATTGTGAGCTATTTTAAACATCATGTTAAGTCGTGTAATCTAAATAATAAACACTCAATTCTAGACATCACTAATTACAACAGCTTGAAATCTGCAGTGAAGAACCATCTTAAATAAATGTTCTGCTTCGGTCCAGTCATCAAAGGTCATAGGTCACAAACTCTGATGTGATGCGGGTATCCGTTTTGTCGGAGTATAACTATCTAGATCCAGAAATCGTCTCAACTTTGACACAACAGACAAGTTCCAACTTTGACACAACAGACAAGTTCCATAACATCTCAGCTGTCCCAAGAGCTGGATATATCTAACATGCACATTGTACGCGTATTGCAATTCTGCCACTGGCAGCGAAAATGTTGTTAATGTAGTGGATTGGACTAATCGATTAAATAATTGAAGGACCAAGAGAGGGCGCCATTCAATGACACCGTTGGATGGGGTCAAATGCAGTTTTACGGGGCCTGTGCTGCAGGTCAAAAAGTCGTGCACGACGCCCCCGCCATTCTGACGTGGTTGTGATTCTCTTCAGTTGAAAGTTTTGTTAATTTTCGCGACGAAGGATGTCGAATGATGAGTAATTGAAGACTTGAGGGGGAAGGCGCGCCTTGGAGATGTGATTTAGATTACACGACAGTTGGTTTTCTTGATTGATGGAAGAAGAAATATACAAAGCCTCACCAGGTGCATAGTCGGAAAGCAGATTCAGCCTAGCTTGAAAATTCCAGCTCTAGGCTCATGACATGGGAGATATATTCAGGGAAACGGAAGATATCGGCAAAAAACAACAGACCGCTCAAAATCCTATAGGAGTTCTTCAAGCTCTAAACGGCGAATCTCCCATGTCATGAGCCTAGATCTGGAATTTGCAAGCTAGATTCAGCCTGTCAAAGACTGGTTATCTTATTGTTGTCCTCACCGACAACCCCACGCAGGGCCCCCGGTACTCTACAAATGGTAAACACGGATGGGGTGGGTTCGTGGATTCATCGTAGCCTGCATGTGATGTGGCTTTCATCACTGCTGAGAGGGATCAAAGTCCATGTTGGAGGGTTGCTGCACAAAGTTAGCTGGACGGGAGGCATCAAGTGGAGGTTCAGCTGATTCGACTGTGCGACAGCTGGTATGGTGAGTCTGGGCGGAGTAACATTGCATGCAGCAACAGTGATGGACAGTGTTTTAATGCAATTCATTTGATTTTTGCAATAGGCAGTGAATTGGGCCTATTTCGTTTGTTTCCTCCAAAGTGGTGAAACCTTTAGTTGAATTTACATGTACATGTAGGGCCTATGTTGATACATCTGGTATTGTTAGTTGTAGAAAAAAAACAAAAAAAAACCTGTTGTCAAATGCTGATTGATTGTTGAAAATAATTGTCGTCCCTGGGTTAGATTTTGTCAGAGTTTCATTACCTTGACAGTGTTTTGTGTAAGGGGATTAACTAATGGGTACCTCTGGTACTGATCTGGTTGAGCGCCTTGTGTCAGGCTTAACTGAAGCGCCAAAACAAAACAAATCATCGTCGCAAAGGCCTGTTAAATTGGTTAGATTTACGGGTCGGCCATTGAAGCCAGGTGACCTAACAATTTGGCAGTGGCTTGAGGAAGTGGAGGTCTATTGCCAACAATGTAGAATTCCTGACAGAGAAAAGGCTCATGTGGTGGTAAACCACCTTGGGGGCACTGCCAGAGAGGAGATAAAATGTCATGATGGTGCCGAGTCAGACTATGGGGCTTTGATTATGCTGCTTCACCGCCATGTTGGTGCCATAGAGACGACTCAATCACTCCAGAGGGCGCTGTACGAACGCACTCAATCAGAGGGGGAATCATTGATGGATTTTTTGAGGGCATTGATCAGGTTGCACGATAGAATATTAGAAGTGGCGTCCGATAGTGAGCGGCAGGTTCTGAAGGTGCTTAGAAACAAGGTGCTTATTGGCCAGTTTGTTCTGGGTGCGCGAAGCCAGTCCATGCGCATAGAGCTAAGGAGGCTTGAGCTAGCTAAACCTGAACAAACATTTGCAGACATGCGTGATGCTGCCCTTGACCTATTCAGGGATACTGAAAGAGATCCGCAAACGCGACGTTCACACGTTAGGCAGACTTGGGCAGAACAGTGTGACGACTGTCTTGGGGATGGTGATTCTGCAACAGAGGAAACCAGATAAATTACTGTTAGTGAGTTGGTTTTACATACACAAGATGGGAAGCTGTACAAGCTTTTGCAGCAGCAGTGAGAGCTAATTAAGGGTTTGCAGAACCAAGTTAGCAAACAGAAGTCCCCCAGCCCAGGAGTTCTGCTCAAGATGTTTGCCAGGCTGCAGCTCTGCCTAAGCCAGATGAGGGGTTAAACCCTCTTTCTCCGTCACTGTAGGCCAAGTGGCGGAAAAGGAGAACACGACGGCCCCATAAAACCAAAGTCATGTAAGAAGGTTTGTTCCAGTGCGATTACAGGCGATCTGCTGTGTCAGCTGGTGCATGGAAGTCCCAAAGCTGTTGTGAGCTTGGCCGGTGTGCCTGTCACTTGTGTTTTAGACAAGGGCGCTGAAACGTCTCTGATCTGTGAGTCCTTTCAGGAAAACTTGGCATCTAGGGTGAGTGGAGTGTCACTTACCTACAAGTATTTGGTGTGGGTGGTATTCGAGGCCCCGTTAAGGGATATGTTGAAGTCCCTCTTTGTGTACACACGCACACAGTTACCGCTCATTTCCTGGTGATAAGTGACCCTGCGGAGGGTAAGCTGTTGGGTCGCAACCGAGGTCCTGTACCCCTGGGTTGTAATGTCTTAGACTTGCTTAAGATCTTGAGTTTGATAGCTGTAGCAAGGATGCTAATGCATGGGAGTTGACTTTTCGGTGGTACCCGTTAACCATGGAGTGTGACAGTTGTGGGTCAAAAGATGCAGCTCAGTGCCAGGCTAGAGTGGCAGCTTCCCGCACGGGGAGACATCCTACTGTGATCCATGCGAGGCAGGTTCAGGCTGTGCAATGTCAAGTAAGGGCCCCCTTGAGCACTTTCAGGGATAGGTGGTGCTTGTGGAGAGTGTACACAGCAATGTGGCGAGTGATGCTGTTTCGCAGTCGACATTTACAGGAGGTAATCTGAGCAGTCAGTGTCAGGTGTACAACTCTTGTATGACTTGTCTGAGCACATTTGTCACGATCATAGTTGCAAACTTGGGGAATCAAGCCTTGGTGATTCCACCATACACTAAACTCGCAGAAGTATCGGAAGTTGTGTCCGCCCCTCAGATAGGTACGGGAAAATAGTGTCCAGGTTTGCAGTCTGGGTGCTTGGTTGGAAGAAGTAGGGGAACGCAATCGTCCACCGGATAGTGACGCATCACTAGTTGAAGTTAGGGCTCAGCATGAAGTTGATGATCTTGTCTCGAGGGAGATGTATTTGTTTTCTGATGGTTCCCAGTATGAACTTCCACCTGGTCTGAGTTTGGCATCTTGTGCCTTGTCAGCGGATCAGAAAGATGATGTGGTTCAGCTGATCCAGCGGCACGAGTCGAGTCGGTCTCTTTGACAGATGAATTTGATGTGGGTCGGTTGATGTGGGTCGGTGAATGAAATTCCGGTAACCAACCCTACCGTAGAATACCCCCACACTGCCTTCAAGAGGTGATGGACCTTCCGCAGATACTTCTTCATGCAGGGTATTATCAGGCAGAGTTCAAGTCCGTATGCTAGTCCGGTGGTGCTCGTCAGGAAGAGGGATGGAAGTATTCGGTTATGCATTGACTATCGGAGGTTAAATTCCAAGACATTGCGGGATTCTTTCCCGTTGCCTCGGTTTGAAGAGTCACTTGAGGCACTTGCAGGTGCCAAGTATTTTTCATCCCTCGACTTGGCTCATGGTGACCACCAGGTGGTGATGGATTCAAGGTCTGTGTTTAAAACTGCTTTCAGAGTGCCATTCGGGTTGTATGAGTACACCCGAATGCCGTTTGGCCTTGTGAATGCTCCCGGGACATTTCAAAGAGTCATGGAGCAATGCCTTGGGGAGTTGAATCTTTCCGAGTTGTTATTTTACATTGATGACATCTTGTTGTTTTCTGCCAACGGCTGGATAAGGTCCTGACCAGACTTGGAGAATTTGGGCTCAAGGTGAAGGGTCAAAAGTGCCGGCTGTTTCAGGACAAGGTTCGATATTTAGGGCATGTCGTGGGTGCACAGGGAGTTGCAGTCGATGATGACAAGGTGTGGCGTGTGCGTGAGTGGCCAGTTTCAAGGAACGCGGTGGGGCTTCGGTCCTTTCTAGGCCTCGCTGGCCTTTTCCGGCGTTTTGTCAAGGATTTCTCTAAGGGGTCTGCCCCTCTCCACGCACTGGTGTCATCCACGAGTGCCACTGGCAAGCCTCGACAGAGGATACGAAGTTTCATGTGGAACGAAGAGACCCAACAGGCATTTGATGAGCTGAAAGGAGCTTTTACCGAGGCACCAGTCCTGACGTACCCGAATCTCTCTCGACCATTTGTATTAGAAGATCACTGAGAGGGCTTGGTGCTTGTCTGAAGCAAGAAGGTGATGATGGAAAGATGCATCCAGTGGCTTACGCAGGTAGAAGTCTCCGTGGGGCAGAAGTCAACTACCCTGACTACAGCTCCTTTAAGCTTGAGCTCTTGGCCCTTAATTAAGTTGGCAATAGTTGACAAATTCCGTGATTACCTGATGGCTGTGCCCTTCTCAGTATTGACAGACAATAACCCCCTATGTCACCTCCAAACAGCGAAGCTTGTGCGGTGATTGGTGAGGCTGTTGTGTCTGGACCTGGTCCTCCAGAAGTTTTTCCCTCTTGGACGCCTAATCAGTTGGCATCCCTGCAGAAAGCCGATCCAATGTTGGGTCTGGTTTGGGAGAGGTGGATTCGGCGCTGGACCCCCGGTTGAAGTTCCTCCAGAAGGGCAAAAGGACCCACCGGATTTGCGACAGTGGCTGTGGCAGTGGCCACGATTGGTGCAACGAAACGGCGTTCTATGTAGGCGGGTTATTGATCCTCTGCTTGGGGAGGTTTTTAAAGTACTTATGCCAAAGTTTCTCCAACGGAGAGTGATTGTAGAATGTCATGATGGCTGGGGGCACCAGGGTGTCACAAAACCTGCTCGTTGCTGAGGAGGCGTGTGTACTGGCCTAGGATGACAAAGGATGTCCGCCGCTATATCTCAGGTTGTAAGCGGTGTGCTATTGCCAAAGCAACACAGCCTCAAGTCAGGGTTCCTATGCAGCACCTGCTGGCATTCCGGCCCCTAGACATCCTCGTAGTTGATTTTGTTAAATTGGATAGAGGGCTTGTAGGGTGTGAGGACGTTCTCGCCATAACTGATGCCTACACTAAATTTGCACAAGCTGTACCGTGTAGGGATCAACAGGCCAAGACGGTGGCGAAGGTCCTGAGGGACCATTGGTTTACGAAGTTTGGTGTGTCGAGCCGTCTCCACAGTGATCAGGGCCGAAATTTTGAGAATGACTTAGTAAAGGAATTGTGTTCTCTGTACGGCATCAAGAAAACGAAGACGTCCCCATACATCCTCAAGGGAATGGCCAAGCAGAAAGGTTCAATCGAACCCTTTTCGGGCTGATCAAATCATTGGATGAGGGAGATCTGATCTAATTGCCCACTTGGTTTTCGTATTATAACACTACTCCTCACAGCACCACGGGCGTTTCTCCATACACATGGATGTTTGGTCGCAAACCACTAATTCCACTGAATCAGCTGCTGGGAGCAGTCAGACTTGATCAGGCGATCGACGAGGAGTACCAGGGGTAGTCACACCAACCCACACAGGCTTCCTCGTTCGGTGTGGAAGTAAGCCTTTAATCTCCAAGACCCTGGAAGTATTGGCAGGTTGATTGTCACCCTGCAGTGAAGTCTCGGGGTATCCAGTTCACCAAAGGGATAACATTCTGACATACTGACGGGGAAATGGAAATTTAGCTTAGAAAAGAGTTTCCAGCTAAGCCTGCATATGGGAGGCCAGCCATCAGAGAAGCCTTGGGGTATCCAGTTCTGTTAGGTGGTGGCCTTGCCGTGCTGGCATTTGCTGGAGAATTGCTTAAGGTTTTAGAATACATGGTAAATGGAAAATTATCGTAATCTTTCCGGTTGCCTTCCCCCTTTTTGGCCTTACCAGTATGAATATTGTTCTATTTGGCCACAGTTTCGTTAAAGGTCTTCAAAAAGGACGAGGGCGTTTTGTTAAAGTAGAATTGGAGGGCGGTTTGGTTAATATTGCTTGTGGGTGGAGTGGGTTGACTTTTGCGAGAATACTATAGCAGTCCCTGGACAGTACTACAGGCAGTTACAGAAGATGCAACCAACAGTGATTGTGATAGACATGGGCACAAATGATTTATGCAATCAAGGCATGGAGCCAGACCGTGTATTTGCTGCCCTTTGGGCATTTCTGGGTGAATTTCCTAAATGGGGAATAAATCCAGAGACAGTGGTGTTCTTGCCTGTACTCCCTCGCACTGGAAATTTGAAGGCAAATCAAGTATTTTAACGAGCTGTTGGAAAATGGTACATTCATTGAGGATAGATGGTGGCAGAGTTGTACTCGAGTCCCTGCAAGTCCTTTCATAAGTCCTTTCGCAAGCCCAGTCAGAAGTCCTTTCATAAAGCCGGTCACAGGTAACTGGATGAACAATGTCACAGCTCATTTGAATAGCTTGTGGTTGGGATTAGGACTGGAGGGCTTGTGATGGACTTGCAGGGATTCGACTAGACGACTACATCTCTGTGACTGGCATAACATATTTACACAATACACCGGTGATGGATAGCTGCATACATTTAATAACAATGGTTGATTATATGATTACATGTATATACTTTATGTCTACGTTGAAATATCGCGTGTGTACAGATACCGGTACCTCAAAACTGATACTCAATTGTCAAATAACTTATTGCCTATTTCGAAGATTTTTTGTCTTAACTTTAAGCACGCATTCGTGCCCAAAATTTTAAGTTAAAAACGCACTCGTATGTTTGCCAGGCAGGCAAATTGAACCATACAAAGTCGCTGCGTGTTGGCTAGGCAGGAATAGCTATACAGTGCGAATAGAAAAACAATGGTAATCCGAATTCAAGTGGTTAATTTGCCAAGGTTATTTAGTTTGACAATCTAAAAGTGGTTTACCAATTAGGAGGAGCTTCTCAGCTGTCCATTGATACCTTTATTGCATTTTTTCCTGTCACACATGACCGAGTACATTTTTTATTGAAAATGACAAGTTGGGTAATCGGTGCAAGTCAGGGCCTGTTTGTTTCACACAAATCCGGATCGCGATCAGTGATCTTTACGTTGGTTCACATACCAGATTCCGCCTAGTGGATGGAGCGAACCAGCGGCTGGATCACTGATCGCGATCCGGATTCGTGGGAAACAAACAGGCACTCAGTCTGAAATGGACGCATTAGGCCTACTTGTTGACTGGCAAAATCCTCTAGCAAAAGTTGATGCCAGATGTGAATGCGATATGGATACTGGCGGGGTCCACCAGTCTTGTGATTCTGTTGAATGTCGCCGAAGACAATGTCGTCCCATTTCGTCTTGCGCTGGTATCCATAGGATGCTCCAAAAGCTGCTGCCTTACTGCTGCAATGTTCATTAGCTTCCGATCGCCCAGTGCGCCCCCTGCCAGAATTCCCCTTGTTGTGGTTGAGGCTAGTGCCATGCTCTTGGTATACTATTTTCTAACATTCGCCCAGATGGCTGGAGGCTCCCGATCTGGGAAACGTTCCCTGAAGGCATCACGAGTTCGCTGCAAACTCCGAGTTTGATGAAATGTTGTAACCACAAATGTCCGCTGTTCAGTCGTAAGTTGAACCATCTTTTCAAAACCCATACACTGTAGGCCCATCTTAAATACCCATTTTAAAGGAAAGGGTCTCGTAACGAATGATATACCAGCTTAAAAATCTTAAACAATCAACTTCGAAGTCAACAAGTAATGCGTCCATTTCAGACCGACTTGCACCGATTACCCAAATTTGGAACAATGCGATTTCAACTTGTCATTTTCAATAAAAATGTACTCGGTCATGTGTGACATCAATGAGGCAAGAAAGGTATAAATGGAAAGCTGAAGAGCTCTTAATTGGTAAACCAAATGTAGATTATCAAACTAAATAACCTTGGCATATTAACCCCTTGAATTCGGATTACCTTCTTTTTGATTCACTATGTTAGAAAAGCAGTAAGGCACTTGGGGAAGATGGCACCAAAAAGTCTAAGTCACCGGTCTAAGACCGCTCATGTATAGCCGGCTGTTTGATTTAGCTTAGTCGCTGGTAAGCCCAATGCAATACATTGGTATAATAACAACAACTAAAGTCGATGACGGTCAGGAACTAAGAACAAGCGTGTCCACTAAAGCTCACCTGGTAACAATTGTCTATGTACCCCTATGCAATCGGTCTATAATTAAAGACCGGTCGAAGCACATCCCAAGCTAGCCGGCTAAGCGCGCTGATCGGTCTTAGACCTGCTAATCCGCCCTTGATTTATTCGTAATCACACGTTGTTATATCCCTACATTGAAATAGCGTGTGCGTAAAAGTATCTTAAAACTGATGCACACTTTGTAAAATATCACCCTTTGAGGCCTGTAACTCTTCTTACCATGGAGTAATATTTAATGTGCAGAGTTTGTTTAACGACCGGTGATATTCTTTGTAAAACCTCCGATTATGTCTTGTGCGTTAGGATCAAAACACAAAAAATAAACTTCAGTTTCGTCAGGCCCAATCTTTGTAAAAACAAAATCCGTTTTTGTTACTAAAAATCATTCCTACTATACACTTGCACATTTTTACAATCCGAGTAACTGAATTACATATGCAGTTATAAGTTTATAAGTAAAGATTTACCGTACACAATAAACATTGTTGAGATCATCGCAGTTAATTTGTTAAAAGAAATGCAAATCCACACTTTTCTGTGATAATCATAAAATATAGATTCCACCCATAACATGTATTCTTCACACCACTTTACTATACTACGATTGCCTTCATAAATTTATAGGTTTTCCTGGCCAATTTCACCATGTTTTCGTTTATTTTAACGCCTGGCTCATTCAATTTAAATTGAAATTGAATGATCACGCAGATCGTCATTCGACAATCAAAAATAATCATTCAAATTCACTATCCGAAAAGTATACGTCTTTTAGCTTCACTCGTGCCTGTAAAAGATGCATTCAAATTGAAAGTATCGTATTGTTCCTTCAATTTCGTCTGGGCCAACAGTAAGGTGGTGATCGCGCATTCATTTTCATTAGTGGGCAAAGATATTTCACATGTTTTCAAGCATCCTTTTCTGCATGTCTACATTCCTGCATGTCCGTATTCCTATAAAATTCTGAGTTATCTCATAAATCACATCTGACGTCTTCAATCCGTAGATGCACACCTCTCTTTCTTAACTAAGTCTTCAGGCAGAGAAGATGGCGAGCCTACGGGGGAGCTGTGATCGTCTGATGGAATCGGCCCAAGAAAACAAATTACCCAAGAGAAGTGTTCCCGATGGTACAACCATTGCCAAACATACATGCCCCGATGTCTTGCACATGAAGAGATCGATGGGTGAATCAGAACGAAAAAGAACAGTGAACAAAGTTAAAAGATTCATAAACAGGTCAACATAAATTTTGTTCATCAAACTTTAAAACAAAAGAAAGATCAACAGTGAAAAGGAAAATTCATTAGCCCTTTTCATTTCATTAGTTTGTTACATCATCCATCCTTCATATCAGTTCAGATGTTACATAATAAATGTTTTCAATTATAAATTGTACACAATTTGCACAAAAATCTAAGAGGACAATAGGAAAAAAATCAATTAAACATTGTATTAATTTGAATGATCATTTGATGAAAATGATTGCCCATAAACGAATAAGAAAAGAAAAGCATGATCATCCGTCATATGCGCACCGAAGTTCGCTAATTTGAATGCTTCAACCGTCAAAGGAGGTTACAAAACTTAATGTAAGAATGCAACAAATGAAGTCTTGAGTGCACCAAAACAAAATAGAATGCCCCCAATAAACGAAAACGAATATTAGGAACACAATCTTGGGTGCCTAAAAATTGAAACTGAATGCCCAAACAGTGAAAAAGAAACCTTAATTTGATCAGATGTGTAAAAACCACGCGAATGTGAATGACCAATAACGAAAGTGATCAGAAAATTTCGCAAATTGGCCGGGAAAACCTATATTATGTTATTATGTCAATTTTGCAATGACACTAAGTCTTCGGAAATAAGCTTAACAATTTCAATTACATGAACATTCAAAAAATGCACACCATTGTCTATCATCTTCATAATATAATATAGCCTTTATAAACACCGCCCATAAGTAATAAGTTTCTCATCAGTAATAATTTCCAAAAGCTACCCTTTACAATAAACTACACTTCACAATAAGCATGTTTGACATCGGTAACATTTAAAATCCACAATATTTCTTTTATTGCCAACTATGCTAAGCTGCTGTCATGCGCGAGGGGGTAACCTCGCCTCAATGGTTTTTAGGCGAATCATGAAAACATTATTTATTTGAAGAAAATGGAAACTTAATCTGGAGTTAATCTGTGGCCTTGCTACGGACTTTTAGTTTTTCAGGTCTGGTAGCGGAAGCTTATTATTTTATTCTATTTTGTACGGCTCTGGACAAAATTATTGGACCCTCAAAGCTTTGAAGCATAACACAGATAACCAAGCCATGGTACCGCGTATACCTTTTTTTGTATTACTGATATAGTTGGTCACTTTAAATGTCAACTGTTTCATTGTGGCCATTATGGGTAGAGTATCCAAACATCATTACAATTATCCAAACATTCCAAATTATTGTAAAACACCATGATTTTGTCGCTCAGAAGTTTCACCCATGAAGTACCTTTCGACATTGCTTATAATGGATTACCGTATATCATACACGTCGAAAGAGTGATAAAAATAATGAATGTTTGTGAGTGTGATGGTAAGAAATATTTCATGAGGTGACAGATGCATTTCGCCGAGTGGAATGGAAAATTCCATCTGTCACCGAATGAAATTATTCTTCCCATTACACGAATGTAAAACATTAATTATTTGTTTATACAACACCCGAATAAATCCTTGTCATCTAACTGGTCAGAGTGCGACTGATGGTGTGACTGTGGAATGGAAGTTCTATTCACCGTTGAATAGAACTTCTACTTTTGCGGTGCGGTCGCGCCGTGCGTTGGGACGAATAATTCAATGCACGTGATCAACGGTCCACCAATCAGATGACGGGGATTTTTCAGGTGTTGTATAAAAACTGATAACAATGTTGTTTGTTCAATAATAGTTTCAGAGCTGTATTAATTTGTTACACACTTACACAACAATGACATCTAGCGATGTTTTATCAATTTTGTGGCTCATATTCATCATTTTACCGTATATTAAGGGACATCAAATTGATGTATCCCAAAGCTCTGCTCACTTACTTCTGGCAGAATTTCAGCGTTAGGAAGGGTCTATAGGTTTCCGCGTGGTCTATATCTTTAATCTGCAATCTGTTAGGGTAGGTTATACAAAGTACAGTTAAAGCCGCCTATTTTTCTCAGTATTAAAACCGCCACCAATAAACTACACGCACTTGGCATTATCTCCAAAACTATTTTGTTTGCTTTCATGTGCAAAAAACTCGTTTATCCTACCCTTAACCGTATCCCAACACCCCAAAACGTATTTGTTTTGTATGTATGTTCCAACCAATATCCTTATAACATACTAAATTACAGTTGCTTTAAAGTAACAGCATCAAAAGCCTAGCTTTACAAATCAAAAATTAATTTTCATTCTGTGAAAGTTTTCAAGTGCTGTCACTTTGTTAGAACAAAATAGGGCTTTCTCCTAAAACCGCCTTTTTTAACATCCACCTGCCTCTTACAACCAAATGTAAGTGAGATATCCAGATTCTTTTCCCCTAAAGTGTTAGCTAATGGGTAGGAAAGAAAATAGGCTAAATGTCGTTTTAGCCTGTTTTAAATTGATATAATTCTATAAGTGATTGGTTTTAAACAAACATTTTCTAGTGATCTATTTGTTTACATTTTGAAAAGCAGAAGTTATGCTGCTCATTTCAGAATGGTGTTTATAAAGACCATTTAAAAATGACAACTATGACTCCAAAGTAACATGAAAATAGTTGCTGGAGGAAAATAACTGCTGTTTGATGTTGTGATATTTGGCCTTATGCACGTTTCCTTATTGGTGTATTTGGCTGATGAATCATGCTATTGGAAAGGGTGGTCAAATTTATACCGATTGATAGACAATGCCATGGTTCACATTGCGTTGAGTATTAAAGGGTGAATTAAAAATAGTCGTGCCAATGTCTTGTATTGTTGTTTGTTTCAAGGTTTATAGAAAATGACAACGGATTTTGTCATACAAACTGGGAAAAGTAGTAGGATTTGACTCAAATTCTGGTTGACTGAAAATGAACAAAATCACAACGGATTTAGTCATACAAACTAGGAAAAGTAGTAGGATTTGACTCGAATTCTAGTTATTTATGTGACTATTTTTTCTAGTTAATAATATTGACTGGAAAAATCTAGTCAGCTGACCCTGAATATCTAGTCAAATTTAACTGGTTTCTAGTCAAATCTGACTAATGCTTTTTAGAGTGCAGGAATTAAATGAATTCAAGGAAAACGAATTCAAGGAAAACGAATTGAGAAATAAAGGAATTAAAGGAAAAGAAAAGTATAAACAAACGAAGCAGTCAGGACACTGGAAATGCCTAGATATACAAACATGTGTGTGTGGGTGGTGGTGTGTTTTGCGTAAAGCACACACATGCAGACTCACTTTATTAGCGTTTATAATGCTCAAGCTTAGGGGGAAATCTGTAAATGCAAATTTGTAGCCCCCCCCCCCCCCCCCCCCCCCCAAAAAAAAGAAAACAAAGCGCTAGCAATTTCAATTACACTTTTTGACGACGAACAGGAATATAGACTTCTTTTGTTTTCAGGTCGACACACACACACACACAGTCAACACTTACAGTCATGTAAACGGGTGCAATCGTGGACCTCCCATTGTTCCTCTTTTGTTTATACTCTTACTTTTTCGGAAGGCCTCCCATTGGTTTTGCACACGATTTTCAATCGTGGACGTTAGGTCAAACGTGGACCCCTTTGTCTACGCCCGAATTCTTTTGTCCTAGGTCCACGATTGCCGGCATATACAAACTCACACACACAAGCTCACACACGGATAGTTATGGGGTACATCTATTGTCGACCCTTAATCCTTTTTTTTGTTCTTCCTTTGTCCCCATTGAAATCCCAAAAGCCATAGCGTTATACATGTGGGGTACACAAATTTCTAAGGAGAAGATGTGGGGTAGGTTTTTTTCCTTTGTACCCATTGTTGTCCTCTCGAAAATGGACCCCACAACCCCTACATTACGCGTACACACACACACACTTCATAAAACAGGTTTATGCTGCATTCCAGTCCTGACGGTAGAGACACTCACA
This sequence comes from Hippasteria phrygiana, assembly GCA_037893225.1. NCBI lineage: Eukaryota > Metazoa > Echinodermata > Asteroidea > Valvatida > Goniasteridae > Hippasteria > Hippasteria phrygiana. The sequence continues at coordinate 1,576,611 of JAZGUH010000401.1, read as the reverse complement.
CGGACGTCTGACCAGAAGCTCTAATAAATCCGTCTTGGTAAGGTCTAATAATAGAAAGCGTCGTCATGTATCTCGTCCATTCTCCGCAACTGAAACGTATTGAATGAAAAATACGTTCAAATTAACTTTAAAATAAAGAACGGTTGTATTCGATCTGAGGGAAAGGACTGACACACGGCGAAATGAGAGTGGCATTGGAGAGGATGGGATATATTAACGTATTATACGTGCACGACCATGTAAGCATATTTCCCGTACACGTACAAAAAGACAACTTTTCAGTTGAGATTTTGAATGTATACGTATGGTTGAATAATGAAATATAAATAGTTCCACTGCGCGCATTAAAAAATATTTACCAAAATTCAACGTGGCAGATGAGTTTTCTGACCGTGTCCCAAATCCCAAGCCCTTACCATTTAGTAGAATTGACATAAAAATGCCTCACAAAGAAAACTGAAAGGAGAACTTGTGATTCTGCACAGATACGTGTAATAATTGTTCGTCCGGAATAATAACTACATGACGTCATCAGTTTGGCCGGTACGACTCTTCCTATTGGGCCTTACAAGTTGCATCGAACATGTAAAATTAATTCTATAATTTTGTCGAAACGATTAGACCCTAAAGGGTGAATATAGCTCCAATCATGATACAATATAGCATAACATTATTGTAAACTGGTTATGTAAAGGATGTGATACTATGAGTATCAAAAACTGATGCCTTTTTAATGTTAGATCACAAAATCTAGGGTAAAATAGTAGGGGATTATTATCCCCAGTGAAGCCTTGTATAGCATCATGCGGATTTACGCGGTTCCTTTTCCAAGCGTTAGAGGTTATCGGGTCATAAACTTAGTCTTGATGTGGTTACAATGATATCATCCGCTCACGGTGAACCTTTGCCACAGTTGTTGAATTGCTGAAAGCGCATGCGTGTCCATCAACTAAAACTCAAAATATTTTTTGTACAGATTAAACGATGGACGTTTCTCTGTGCAACCTTGTTTCAAGGCGGGCGCTTGTACCACCTAATACCAACGCGAACCACATCACATTCCCAATAATTAAGCATATCTCTACAGCTCTGTCTATGCTACGTTTGAAAGCAGCTGCATTGCCTGCATATAGTCTCACTTGTTTTGATATATCAATTACGTCTACAAGGAGCTGGGCAGCACATAAATTGCTTACGTCATACGCAAAAAAATATGTACACGTACACGTTACAAAATCTCAACTTCTCTTTGTTATCTTGGTATTACTTGTTTCGTATAATAATTGCTTAACATTATCCAATCGTGTCACTTGACCCAATTATATGAATATTCAACAGCATACTGTTTTGCTATTATCGAGGAGATTGAATCAGGTGTAATGTTTGACAACAGTAACAAAACACACACATGTAGGGTTGTTGCTTGGGTTTAATTAATTTGGAATTCAATCGTGTTAGGTGAGACGCGCTGTGTTTTGTTTTGTTTTAAACCAATGTTTTCAATATGACATTCCAAACAAAGGGCGCGGAAAATGTAATCATAATTGGACAATACATGACAATACCGAAATTAACTTACCGATTCCCAACCAGGGAAAACAAAAGGCACTGAAAAATTCGAATCCCGGTAGTCACTCAGTTCGAACTGAAAGACAAAACGGAATACGAAAAGCACAATTATCTAAAACCGGTGGTCTCCCTTGACCAGTGACTTGAATGCACTGATATCTACAGAAACTGTATAGCCCATTAGCCTTTGCGCGCTGAAAAACTGAAGCCAGGAGCGGCCATATTACCACTCATATCGCATGGGATCGTTTCTGTATAAATACAGTGAATAAAGTTTGCTATTTAGAACGAGGATAAAAGTAGACCCTTGGGATACAATTGTCAAACCTATTGCATTGGGGGACTAATATGGCAGCTGGACGGCGGCTTCAACTCGAACAGCCTATCTCCAACAGTTTAAGGGACTCTTAAAAACGTATCTGTATTGATTTCACTTGTTCCTTACTTGTTCCTTACAAATGCTACGATAACCTACCATACACTACCGGTACTGACTAACTACTGTCATGCTTCAGTTTCATATTCACTTTATCCCGCCAATAATGACGTCATGGTTTCCCATGAACAATTTCGATATTTAAACACAAAAGTAGATGGAGATTCTTCACTTATGTTTGCAAATAATGAAAATTGTAGTGTGGAATTGTTTGAATAATTACATAGTATGGTCAGGAAATTGTGTTTTTGGACTAAAAACTGCATTTTAACACGACTTTTGTGAACACAAATTTCCTCAGTTCTGATTGGTCAGTTGGTGTGGACCAACACTATGACAAAACCACAGCGAGTTCGCAGTGTGTTCACTCAGTGGCGATTCACAGTGTGAAAATGTGAGTGTGTACTACAGGTTCTGTATATATACTTCCGAGGCCAAGAGGAGACAAAAAATACAAAGAAACCTTTCACTTTCAGTCCTCGCAAGTTAAGTCTTTTGTTGAAATCGGTCCTCCCAATTAGAAATACGTGCTTAGGCTATGGGGTTGGGTTATATTAAAGGAACATCGGAAACACAAAGCATTGTCCTCGGAAGTATTGGGGAAAGTACGACTGTGTGTTCACTGTGTACAGGCGTTACATACGTTGTGTGACCTCGGAACAAAAGATGTCCACACTAGGCAGGTAGCGAAGACCTTGTGTGTGTTCACAGTGTGTTCTTCGTGTGGACCATCACTGTGGCAAAATCACGGAGAGTTCATAGTGTGTTCACACAGTGGCGATTCAAAGTGTGAAAGGATCACTGTGTGTTCATAGTGTGGTCTCACAGTGGTCACAGTGTTCACACTATGATCACACAGAGACCACACGTACTGTGGAGACATGGGATAATTTTTCTAAGGGGTGTACTTGCCTTGTACTGGTATCCTGTAGATGGAAACCCCTCAGTTCTTGCTCTATTTCGCCAATTTGCACGGTTTCGCACACGGGGACGTTGAATCAAACAGTAGCACACTGCCATCAGCCCAAGAATGCTGCCAATTGCAACGGTGACAACTATAGCTACAACGACAATGATGGCACCTTCCCCATTGCTCTCTGTTGATTGAAATTTCACAAGATTGATGTTAAGTGTAGTCAGAGGTACAGACCCTTTTCACCAACGAGACAAGATGTAACCAGATGTAAAATGTAAACAAAATCTCCTCGTGTGGACCGCCTTGGTGTTATCATCTTGCATTTATCGGGGGCAGGTTAAACCACGTTTCCGTGCGCGGCACGTGAGAAAGGTCTATTACGAGGGGCTCGGTCCGAGCTTATTAATAACCTAGCGTCGTCGGAAGCCTGTATTTTGGACAAGTAAATGCAGATAAAGATTGCGTCCGTCGCTGTGAACATTTAACAGGGAGTCATGGGAATAGATCAGGCAGTTTCTATCGTCCTTACAGGTTGTTACGAAACCTTTAACTGTACAGCGTATAAAGATCTGCGATAATTTCCGAATACTCCTGGTTGCATTACGGCAACCCCAGATGAATTTAGCCCCTTTTCTGATCTGTCATACAATAATTGTTTTCAATGCGTACGTCGAAAGCATCAATTTATTAGACAAGAAAGCAATGTCAACCAATGGGTTTTCGTGAGTATGTATATACCGGCAATCGTGGACCTAGGACAAAAGAATTCGGACGCAGACAAAGGGTCCACGTTTGACCGAACGTCCACGATTGAAAATCGAGTACAAAACATATGGGAGGCCTTCCGAAAAAGTAGGAGTATAAACAAAAGAGGAACAATGAGACGTCCACGATTGCAGGTATTTACACACTTGTGTGTACCTGGGGGTGTGCATTTATGGGTAGTACGGGAATCGGGTACTACGATTGACAAAAACACGGGTAGGCCAACCCGTTAAAGAAAGCCAATCCAAAAAAATATAATCTCGGAAATTGTTGTTCATATTGTTCGTAAAGGTTTGCATGTTAATACTATACCACATGAATACATCAATGCAACAAGATACAAGTGTGTACAGTGTGCTCTATAGCTTTACGTTGTAAATTGCATTTTCGCAAGCGTTATACATGTTAATCTGTTTTGTTTTTCGACGTACCCCGGTTTTCATATTGAAAATTACCCAGAAATGACATTTAAAAAATTTCTTTTTAATTGTTTGGGAAATTACTAAGTAATATGTTATTTCGATTACGGGTACTCGGTTCTATAATCTGGAACCGGTTCCTGACATTAGCGGTCGAGTATTTGGGTACCGGTTCGGATGCACAGCCCTAACCTGACCTGCATGGTAGGCCTAACAATTTGCTGCTCAGTAAGTTGGTTTTCCATGCTAAGGCTTTTTCCCCTATATACTTACGTCGTATGTCCACATTATAGAACACAAACTATTTCGCTATTTTGTACTCGCTCTCAAATTTACTCATTAAATCTGTGCAAGAAATCGATTTTTTCCGTATCCTGAAAAGAGAAAGATGATTCTAACGCTTGAAGAAACATTCAACGTTCACATACAGTTTATTGCTGCACAAACAACAAATGTTACAGCGAAAACCCTTTGCGTACCCGTGCTTACCTTCCATTTCACAAGTACTTCCTGTAAAACCTTCTTTGCACCTGGAAATAAATACAAATACTTTTCTCAAAATATTCTTGTATTCTGCACGTATATTCAACAGATACGATTTTAGTTAAAAAGAATCGCCAAAATTGAATCAGTTTAGAGAACATGGTTACGTTTACATTTCCCTTCCCGGTGCTCATAAATTCCCTACTTTTTATGAAGCAAGCCTAAAAAAGAGTCTTGTGTCTCTCACAGCCGGAAAGGGGGGGGGGGGGGGGGGGGACTCGGCCAAAGAGTGCATAATAAATATAAATAAATATTAAAAAGAGGAAACCAAAGTTTGTACAATCATGTACAATTTCATTGCAAATAACCAAGGTGTTTTTAAACGGTCGTTAAAGAAGTCGACGCAGTTTTAACCCAGCGTCGGAAAAACGTTGCATTGCGCCAGAACAGTATACGACTGGTGTCAAAATGTGCCTGACATTAGCTAAAAAGTCAGTTAATGATTTCAGAAAAAGCAAAAACCCACTGGCACGTATACACGTAATCTGGAAATTGTCCATCTTGTTGACAAATGCCTTCATTGCTGCAGTGGTACGGAGGGCAGTCCTCGGTGGTGTCTAGGAAAAGATCAATACGACAACAATATTTTAGTAAGCAATTATGGTAAAGGTATGGTAAAGCTTTTGTAATTATAGAAAACCAAATTGAACATTTTCAATCTGAAAGCATACTGTTTAAAAGGACAGTACCAGTGCCAATCCTCCGATAAATATTTCCGTCTGAAATGCTGTCATCTTTAAGAAAAATGTATCTGTATACCTCTAAGAATGTTGTGGCTTATGTCGATTTCACCAATCGAAATAAGCACATGTGAATGTGAACAAATGTCCTTCCTAATGCAACTAAAGTAACTATTAAACTCCCAATGTAACTATTAAAACGGAAGTTTTTTGTTACTATTTTCTTGCGTCCTGCATGACGGAGTGAGCTCAAACTTTCACGTGCTTGTTATTTTACGTATCTGTTGAATCCCACATAATATATACATTGCCTGCAACTGTGTTGGAAGCTCTGCCAGGGCTATATCATACCTTAAACTGTCTGGTAAGTAACCTTGTCAGGTTTTCTGATATGTAAAAACCCCAGTAGTTTACTGAAATCCTAACGGTTCATAAGGGTTCATATCATTGCAAATCCTTTTTTCATCATTTACTGCATCAGGAAACTGATTTAACATGTTAATTTTATCTATCATTTTTAGCAACCACTTTCTATTAGACCGTTGCTGGTTTTCCATCCATGTCATTTTTGGGGTACAACTTGGGGATACATTCCCGACAAACGAGTTTTAGCCGCTTTCTGTTAGTTTACAGATAGGTGACTGCATTGCGCTCTTATACCTTTAAAGAGGATATTGATTGCTCAGAGAAATCTGCGTCATCTTTTATAGTTTTATGTAGATTAAGGTACTAGGCTATATTACAATCAAGTAGATAATTATTTCTGCAATGAAATAATTTTAAAAAGTTACTTTTGAAAGCTGTTTTTGTCAAGTCCCGTCTAGCCCGCTTGTGCCATTTGTCTAAAAATCGTCGCTGCGGGCAGAAAACAAATCTGACGTCATAAGACGCAGTCCCCTTTTGTGCCTAGTGCTGGACACAAAAGGGCATGCTAGACGGAACTTGATAAAAACAGCTCTCAAAAGTAATTAAAAGAAAACTATCTCATGGCAGACATGGCTGCTTTATTGTACTATACCTATATACATACAACTACAAAATGACGCAGATTTCTCTCGGCAATCAACATCCTCTTTAATAACGGTGAAAATTTAAGTTTCAATTTAATGATTCTGGCGCATGGCATTTGCAGGGAAGTAAAACCGTTTAAAGACGTACTTGTCACAACTGTAGCCGTCAGATCAATGGTGAGTGTACTGTCAATTCGTCCATTGTTGTTCATGGCGTCACCATGCAGTACTTCTAGTATGACATCACTATTGGCGGCTGAGTTGATAGGATACCTGACAGCCCCGTTAACCAACACACTGCCATTTCGTATCGAGGTTGTCTCAAAGTCCTGGCCACCTGATGTGCGTGGTGAGCTTTGAAGAACACGAGACACCTACGGCAGTTTTACAGGATTAAATTGAAATATATGTACACCGATACAGGAGTCAACTTGCCTAAATACCCACTTAGTGGCAAGACAACCAGTTCATTTAAGCAGTTCACAACAGAGAACTCTGGAGATCTATGGTGTTCAATGTCTGCAACCAGGCATGATACCAGAAGAAGTGGCAAGACCGCCAATAAATACCGCACCAAATGCAAGGATCATCATGGGTCATAAGCGATCCGGAACAATAAATAGACGAGCGATCCACCGCACTTTCATTTACAGCAATAAATACGTTTATGTTTATATCTCTAAAAAGCTTTGAAAACTTACACTAGCGCCCTTTCATCAATACCAAATACATCAACTGCGGCCCATCCCAACATTATAAGCTTCTGGTTAAAGAGGCCCTCTGTTTTGTTGCCCAGTGAAAATTGAAGGTTAGGGATAATATGTTTAACATTCATTTTAATAAATATAATTATTATTCATGGCAAGCCTTGCGGTAAAAATATTATTTCGGAAGTCTGTGAATGCGAAACCCTTGATCAGGAAGTACCATTGAGTTAAACTTACGGCTGTATTAACTGACGCCGCCATATTGGCGAAGGCCTGAGAGCTCCGATCGGTGAGCTCATTGGTGAAGACCACTGGTTGGTCATCTACTTCAAGGATTCTTAGTTGAATGGCGAACTCTGCAAAGACTGTTTAACAAGTAAAATGGCTTTGATTTTTCTTTTATTATATCACTTTCAAACCTTGTGTATGATTTCCATTTTTTCGAGTTTCGTCCCCCATTTTGTTTTTAGTATAAATTCATTTTTTTGGGTGTTTTTATTAATTGCGTTTTTCCGAATGAGACATCGAACGAATCCGTCCACGTTTATTTAACTGTTGTTTGGATAACAGCTCAACCGTTAGGCGTATATCTTTTAAAAATTGTAACATAAAATAGAAAGTAAAAAGCAGTTAGCGGGAGTATTGGCTCTAACCTGCAACACTGATATTAAACTGGCAGGATCCTGTATTGGGAGTTGTATCCGACGCACTGCACGTAACTGTCGTTGTGCCTATCGCGTACATGCCACCGGACGTGACAGCGTTACCCGCATCGTCCACACATGTAACGCTGGTGATATCAATGACGTCCACATTATCGATAGCTGACGGAATCTGCGACCATTCTACGACAGCAACATTCTGTCCACTAGTTACACTCGTGGATTGTTCTCCAAACGGACAAGCAACGATTGGATCTTCGGTATCTGTTTAGAACAGGTTTTGAGTCAAACGTGTTTATTTTTTTTAGAAACTCGAGCACCAGTGTGTTGTTTTTAAACGAGCCATACAACCAATATGCGTATCAAAAATGGTAATCCGAATTCAAGAGGTCAATATGCCAATATTATTTAGTTTGACAATCTACATGTAGTTTACCAATCAGGAGGAGCTCCTCAGCTTTCCATTGATACCTTTCTTGCATCATTGCAAACACACAAGTCATGACCGAGTACATTTTTATTGAAAAATAACAAGTTCAAATCGCATTTTTCCAAGTTTGGGTAATCGGTGCTGGTATCCCTAAAATGCTACCTTACTGTTACAATGTTCACTTCCGATCGCCCAGTGCGCCTCCTGGCAGAATTACCCTTGTTGCGGTTGAGGCTAGTGCCATGCTCTGGTATTTTCTAACAATCGCCCAGATACTTTTGGCTGCTGGAGGCTCTCAATCTGGGAAACGTTCCCTAAAAGCATCACGAATTCGCTGCAAACTCCGAGTTTGTTGAAATGTTGTAACCACGAAAGTCCGCTGTTCGGTCGTAAGTTGAACCATCTTTTTAATTATTCTTAACCCATAAACTGTAGACCCATCTTAAATACGCATCTTAAAGGAAGAATGACGCAGGTTGTGGGTTCGAGCCCAGTCCTGGGCTTTGGCACTTCTATGCTTAATATGGGTAGAGGCATTAATAATGCCTTGCAGTGGACTAGTTACCCATCCCGACCCTATTCACGATGTGAAGAGATTATATTATCTTGTTTCAGTATGAGGGGCTGGTTCTTCCACATATTCTTAAGTAGCCCACACCTCGAGTGCCCTATATATAGGGCTTCTGATGGCGATTTGCATTTTAAAAAATGACGTAACCAATAATTATCAGACCAGCTTAAAACTCTTACATAATCAACTCGGCAGTCAACAAGTAACGCGTCCGTTTCAAACTGACTTGCACTGATTACCTAAACTTGGAAAAATAACCCTGGCATATTGACCGCTTGAATTCGGATTACCTTTTTTTGATACGCACTGTACAGGGTGGATAAAAAGACGAAACCAAGATATTAATGTTCATTATAACTAACGGAGGGCACGTATTAAAATAAGGAATATTTCCTATGATAGACCCGGATCTCCTCTTTCAAATGACACCTTGATCATGTCTTAATGTTTTCGGTTGACTGAGCAGTGAACAATTTTATGAAAGGCTCAAGGGGGGACCTTGCACCACTTTTCATTTTTTTGTTTTAAGTGGAGTCATTTTGTGACGCAATGATTGCTGATCGATAAACCCTTAATAGCCAGGTTGAACAAAACAAAAGAAAAATTTTCTCACGAACTGAATTGTTTATTTTGTCAAACAATCCACAAGGGAAACTGGCTAGCTAAATTTGAATACATTTTCAAAGTGAAAAAGAAAACTTGATTTTGTGTTCGTTATTAACACGTCCCACAACATGTTCCCCATTTTATCTTTAATATATTACAAAAATCTGGCGTCGCATATCTCTTACTCCATATCTCTCACTGCAGAACGAATCACACCAGGTTGTCCACTCAGATCGTCAACCTCCCTGACAATTCGCTTCCTCAACGCATTGATATCATGTGGTGGCGTGACGAAGACCCTGTCTTTCAGATATCCCCACAGAAACAAAATACACGGGGTGAGATCTGGGGATCTTGGGTGCCATTCCGTGTCGTGATGCAGAGCAATGATTCTTTGTCCAAACTGTTCCTGTAACCACTCTCGTATCATGATTCTTCGATGGGCCGGTGCCCCATCTTGGACCCGTGCCCCATCTTGGGCCGAAACGACGAAAAATGCCTTGTTGTTATCTTTTGAAATGTTGCTCCAACTGGGGTACAATCAGGTCACTGATCTTCTGAAAAGAGGCTTCTCAATTCAAGTTTCCCTAAAAATAACTAAGGACCAACCATATTTTAAGCCACTATGTCCGCAAAGCCCTCACTCCTCAGTCAACCGACAACATTAAGACAAGATCAAGGTGTCATTTGAAAGAGAAGATCCGGATCTATCATAGGAAATATGCCTTATACGTGCCCTCCTTTAGTTATAATTAACAATAATATCTCGGTTTGGTTTTTTTTTATTCCCCCTGTATATTGCCTTAAGGCTGGTTCATACTTGACTCGAAAGCGAAGCGAATTTCTTGATCTCAGCAAATGTTTCATTGTGACGTTCGACGACGTTACCCTAACAAATTCGCTACGCTCCCGAATTCGCGTCAAGTACACCCCGACCTTAAAGATACCGTGTCCGTGCTATTTGGGCGTGGCAACCTGAACAATAACTGTTGAAGATAAGTAACACAGTTAATAAGTTTCAATTTTTGCAAAAGTGGAAGTTTTGGAAGTGCCGTGGCCTAGTGGCCTAGTGGCCCTAGGGCTTGTGATGGGCGATTTGCTCCAAATAGACCAAGTAGATTGCAGAGTGTAGGAAGCGTTTATTTTTTCGTTTAAAATTATTTGTTTGTAGAAGGAAAACATTGAATTGAAATGTACAGGCAGTGCACGTACAATTCAGCTTTAACATTATTTTACACAAGCACATGGGCACAGTTTTACTATACTAATGAGGACAATGCTTTATCTTCTCTATTGTCCATTTACTTCAACTTCTCCAAAGTACACGTTAGTACCTCCAAAGACCGTGATCAACAAAAGAACTCCCTCAAAGGACAACAATGATTTTATTGTTATTTCTTTATCCTTGTGGCCTCAGTAGTAATACAATACATGTACACGAGTGCAGCCGTGCAATACTAGCTTATATGCTTGTTTGTGCAACAAAATATGCTTGTGAAAGCCCGATACGTACCAACGACTTCAATGGTGAACTGGCATGATCCTGTATTCATAGCAGCATCAGTTGCACTGCACGTTACTGTGGTCGTGCCTAAGCCGTACCTCCCACCAGACTCCATGACACTGCCTCTATCGTCAACGCATTGTATGCCAGTTGAGTCAACTTCATCTGCATTATCGGTAGCTGATGGCATCGGTGACCATATCACAACAGCATTCGCCATGCCCTTGTCTGTACTCACGGATGAGACAGTGCTTGGACAAGTTACATTGGGAGCTTTTGTATCTATGTACGTAAATTGAGTATGAAGAATTGTTATAGTCATTTCCAGAATACCAATACATTTGAACTGAAACGATGTCTGGGAAGAAATATCAAACTGCTCAATATAATGAGTCTTATTTTTTAGGGAACCACAAAACACAGAAAAGGAACAGTATGTTAATTACCGTAATCTTTCGTACAATTCTGAAAATCTTTAGTATTGTGTCAGGAGAAAATAATATTCGTAAAATAGCTTTGTAAATACTTGAAGGGGAAGTAGCCTACAGCATACACGTTCATGGGCACCTAGAGATTAAAAACCTCCAACCATTTCAGGCGCGGATCCAGGGGGGGGGGGGTGGGGGGGTCGAAACCCCATCCCCCTGCTCGTTGTCAATTAATTGTTTTTGCTTTTGCTTGTAGGGGCCTACGCCTTGCAAATACAGGTCCTATTTTGCCTATAGGTGACAAAGAGGTTAAATGGCGCCACCAACAGTGAGAAAGTGTATCAGCCCCCCCCCCCCCCCCCCCCCCCCCCTTGTAAATTTTGTTCGCAGGCGGAACATTGTGGGAGTCACTTTTCTGAGCAAATTTCAACCCCCCCCTGCAAACATTCCTGGATCCGCCCCTACATTTTTAACTCGATTCACTGTTTTTTAGGGTACCGTTGTTCTTTCTAGGTGGCTCTGATTTTAAGCACCTTTTTATGGGTGACTTACAAATTCACGGGTCACAATTTGACGTCGAAAAAATTGACGAGTTATCCACTCACTTTTTGACTTTATGTTTATTCAGTTATTCAACAACATTTCCATTCAACAGCCTTGTGAAAACTGCTTTATGCAGCAAATCACAAACAACAGTGGTACCCCTGAAAAATTATGCCTGTTTAATATAGAATGTTCTTCCTAATGTTGGGTGTTGAGTATCAAACAAGTGAAGCCTTTTAACGGTAAACTCAAAAGCTGTGGATACAATTATTTAGGATTATTGTACAGAAGCCGGATAGTGCCACTGAAAAGGGATGAATATTTGTTTGGCAAACGTGCGAGAGTATTTTTTTGTACCGTATTCTGGCGCCCGCCACTTAATTATCTTGCGGCTGCCACTTAAATTATCTGGCGGAGGCAACATAACATCCGACAGCTGCTACTTGTCTGGCAACAGCTACATTTTCTGCAAACAGACTTTCTGACTTTTTAAGTCGCGCAAACCGTTTTCAAAAAATGTCAATTTTCTGCTAGCAGAAATTTGGGATTAACTTTGACGACTTTCATGGAGCCCCAAAAGTGGACAACCCAGTGTTCTCATTTTCTGCTTGCAGATTTTATTAAGGTTTTTACAAGACGCGATACCTGTTTTCTGCTACCAGAAGTTTGGATTTTACTGTGACTACCGCGCTATTTCGACGCCCCTAAAGTGGACAACCATGGGCGTAAATCCCGGGGTGGGGAATATACCAGGGGAATGGGCCGTTGGATCATCCCCCTTCCCAGATTTATGTGGTGAGAAACCAAACAAATGCGAGGTTATCTTGTAACTTTCCAACAGTCAAAATGTATAAGAAACGGATAACAAACAGTAAACTATCCTACTTTTTGACTAAACATAACGCCGCACCCCTCCGTTGGAAATAGAACGATCTGTGGAATGTTCTCGTTGCATGCCGTTCGCAGTTCCTCCTAACCCCCGAAATCTGTAGCGTTACGTCTAGTCAAAAAAGTAGGATTTTTAGTTAACCCGTGTAAAACCCGTTTCGGCGAGTGGGAGTGGGGGATGACCCAAATTCCGGCCAGTCAAAGAAATTCGAAAATCGAGGGGGGGGGGGGGGGGGGGGGGGTGGGAGGGGGCGTTACTTGAGTCAATATGACACAAGGGGTGCTATTCATGACACAAAGTGTACATGATGATAAATGTATACATCCAGAGTGACCACTTTACCAGATTTTCTGCTAGATCAGGCAGATTTGTTTAGAATAAACACGGCAAATGTTAGAAAATCTTTTTAGGAAACTTTTCTACTTTTTTTTATAACGTATTAAGTCTACATCTGGATGCGAGTATGTGTTTAGTTAGATTAAGCCTACCCAAGTTGGCATATTTTTGTCAAGCTGAATTTTGAAATGCATCGAGCAGAATGTTGCGATTTTTATCTGTTCACTCTCTGCAGGCTGTGTTCATCTAATGCAAACTTGCACGCTATAATGTCCCTAAGCCTGACAACACAACGGTGAATTTAAAGCTTTTGTGTTGTTTGTTCTCCGTTTCTGATACATTTTGACTGTTCGAAATCGGCATTTTTTGTTTCTAACCACACAAATCTAGAAAGGGGGATGATCCAAAGGCCCCTTCCCCTGGTATATTCCCCGACCTAGCGCCGTAACCAGGGCTCTCTCCATAGGGTGGAGATTGAATTGGGGAAGGGGGGGGGGGTGGATGTTAACAATGGAGGGGCGCTTACAACATTTTTTTCTAAATAATACTATTATTTTCTCGAAATTTCATGGGGGGGGACTAGGGGGAGACTATTTTTGTATGGGGCTGCGTGCGCCTGATTTTCTGTTGTGACCGCCAGTGGCGGACGCCAAATAATTAAGTGGCGGCCGCCAGATAAACGGTACAAGAAATATTCTCGCGCGTTTGCAAAAACATATATTCATCCCTTTTCAGTGGCACTATCCGGCTTCCGTATTATTGCCTCTGAGTGAAGCCTAAATTGCTTCACCATTTTGATTTATCATAGAGCTACTCGATTCGTTATGTAAGCGAAAGGTATCGTCTGTGTTGATATTAGTTGTGATACACACTGCAATGAATACCCATCCAAAACTAATGGCTATTACGTTAAAGGTATGAACCTGATCGCTCCTAATATGGTAACAGCAATTAAAAAACAGATTGGGTCGAAACTCGAAAAGACCAAGGTAAGTATATCTTTAACATAAAAATAATCAATACTCATTTCTCATAAAGCAATATTGTGATATATCATTTTATGCAACAACACCTTTAACGTTAAAGTGTGTGATGTTCTTTTGTTTATGAAGAAAGAGCAATTGCTGTACCTCAAAATAAGGTATGTATGCTAATTTTATGTAAGATCCCAGACCAATACTTACCAACAACTTCAATGGTGAATTGGCATGACCCTGTATTCATGGCAGTATCAGTTGCACTGCACGTTACTGTAGTTGTGCCCAGGTCATACGCCCCACCAGACTCCACAACACTGCCTGCATCGTCAACGCATTGTATGTCAGTTGAATCAAGGGTATCCACATTATCGGTAGCTGATGGCATCGGTGAGAATATCACAGCAGTATTCGCCATGCCTTTGCCAGTACCCATGGATAGAACACTGCTTGGGCAGGTGACGTCGGGAGCTTTCTTATCTACGTACGTAAAATGAATAAAGTTAAAGCACTTATTACGTAGATGTACGAACAAGTGCAAGGTATAAGAAAATCAGGAACTACGTAAATGCCTTAATTTTAAGTATTCAATTAAAATATCTCGCACTCAAGATACTTTTTGCAGCATAAGGAATACACGAAATAGGTTTTTATTATTCTGTGGTTGTGGCCGTATAATCAGTTTCCTTGTTGAATGAAATCTCCATTTATCTTTTACAAAAAAGCTATAAGGTCTTTGTTAAATTACTTGAAACTGCCAACAAAATAATTGCCTTTGAAATTTTGAAAGCCGTATAAAGAGGCAAAGCGACATGAAATAGAGCAATTCGTCCTATTGATGTTTCAATACGAGCAGAAAGTAATACAGTAGTTCAAAATGAGGCATATCTTTGGATGGCGTGTCCATGGGGAGGGGGAACTTGTCCCCCTGGCGACATTTTGTTTTAGAAATCTGAAGTGCCGCTGCTTCACAACTGGAACTTGTCCCCGGGTTACCTTTTCAACAAAATGTGCCTCCCGCCCAACCCTATAAACCTGCATACGTCACTGATGTCCCTAAACTGAATTTGACCAAAACTCTCATTCCACTATTAATCAACGACTTCAATAGTATACAAATAATGAATGTTTACGAGTGCAATGGTGAGAATATTTTCATTCGTTGAAAGATGGAATGTTCCATTCAACGAGGCGAACCATTGCAGGAATGCAAAACATTCATTATTTGTTTTATATAACATCCAAGTAGATATTTGTCATTTGATTGGAGGATAAAACTATCAGAATAAACAAAATTTACAAAAATTGTATTGTGTCATCCACTATTTTTTTTCTTAAGTTTGTTCAAAGTTAACAATAAAGGTTCAAGTTAAACCATTAACAATTTGGAACGTCCGCCATTATGATCGAATGGTTGTGCCTTGTTAAAGGAGTGCGTGCGTTTTGTACTACTAACGCATGCATAGTTATTGCATACATATCCGGCCGAGCGTGCAATAGATCAAAAGGGATGGAACGAATTTATGCACGGTGAATGGAACAACAAATGCACGATCATGACGTAAGCCGTGCAATGGTTTGATTAATGAATGTCGCGTGACCTACAATCCTTCAATCAAATGACAAGGATCTACTTAGGTGTTATATAATGAATACTAACCAACAACTGTAATAGTAAAGTTGCACGATCCTGTATTCATGGAAGCATCAGTTGCACTACACGTTACTGTGGTTGTGCCTATGTCATAATTCCCACCAGACTCCACAACACTGCCTGCATCGTCAACACATTGTATGCCAGTCGATTCAACTTCATTCACATTATCGGTAGCTGATGGCATCGGTGACCATATCACAGCAGCATTCGCCATGCCCTTGTCTGTACTCATGGAAAGGACGGTGCTTGGACAGGCGACGTTGGGAGCTTCCAGATCTATGACCGTGACGTAATATACATTGAAACGCATTACCTTCCAGTAGCATAACAGTTAATGTGAACTAAATAAACGTCAGACGGGAACTCATCATATCGCTGAACAAAGTCGGCCATGTTATTAATATAATATTAAATCTTTGAAGGCCTGCTGGTGTACATCATTGCCCATTTTAAATATTAACCTAAATATTATTAACCGCACATCTATCTTATGAGCAACCTTCTTTGCATTTCGTGACGCAAGCAGAACACTGTGTCCCTTCAATGTAAACTGAATGTTTAGCGTATTACAAAGTAACTTGTGTGGATCAGTTGTAAACAACCCAAGATACTGTGTCCCTTCAATAAACTAAAAGTTCGAACTGCAGACGACATTTTGAATCCCCGACATAGAGGGGATCCGTCCAGAGAAGCGATCAATGGTTTTTTATCAGTAAATATCGGCTATTTAGAAGGATAGTAGATATGGCATTTGATTTGTAGACATCAGTACAATATTAAAATACACATGGGATCTACTGTAGCCAACTGACTGTATATGTTGGGCGCGATCGGTCGATCGTGCTGCGCTATCAGTCGATTCTGACAGATATCTTGAACTTTACTTACCTTTAAAAAAATCCTCCAGAGCCGTGATTTAGAAAGAAAATGTGTTCGACTGGTGGCAGCGCGATCGGCCCATAGCGCAGCACGATCGACCGATCGCGCACATCGACCGATTGCGCCCAACATAATTATGAGTACCCATATATAACCCATCATAACTTACATTCATCTATACGGGAGTTTCGGAGTCCAGTCAAATAAAGTAATTATATCAACTGTATCAACAGGTAATATATCAAGTTATGTATCAAAGCTACATTTCAGGTCTAGGTCTAAATCGTTCAGTATTTTGTGGAGAATTGTAGTTAACCGATTGAAAACAGTATTTCCATGCATTAGCGCGGGCGTCGCCGTTACGTCGTCGTCTACGTGATGTAAAAATAGGACTTTTTCCTTTTATCAAACATAGGTTTAATAGTGAAGTTTCATATTGTGAAATATTTCTCTGATGTATTGACGCCTTCGTGAATATTGTTATTATTCTGCAATGGGCAACGGACAACAAAAACCAGAGAAGGCGCTAAAATGGGCTCTTCTTAGGGTCCATTGAGCTGTTTATATCAAAGGCTGTCGGGCTCAATCAGCTGTCTGCTCGACAAATTAAACGGACGAACGCCTACTGTACTTGCGTGAGCTTTTGGATGTATGAATACCCTGCACTCATGCAGAATGTCAACGTCTTTACCGAAAGATGTCGCGACAGGTTGGTTTTCATGTGGCGCTGTAATTTCGAACTATGGTAATAGCCGTCGGCAAATGTGTACGATTCTATCCTTCCTAGAACAAAGTTCAGGAAATATTAAGGTCTTGATATCAAGTCTTAATACTGACCAATAACTTCAATGGTGAATTGGCACAATCCTGTGTTCATGGCAGCATCAGTTGCACTGCAGTTCACTGTGGTTGTGCCTATGTCATAATTCCCACCAGACTGCACGACACTGCCTGCATCGTCAACGCATTGTATGTCAGTCGATTCAACTTCATTCACATTATCGGTAGCTGATGGCACCGGTGACCATATCACAGCAGCATTAGCTATGCCGTTGTCTGTACTCATGGAAATGACAGTGCTTGGACAGGTGACGTTGGGAGCTTCCAGATCTATGAACGTGATGATAAATTGAAACACGCTGTCACGATCCGGTTATATATATATTTTTTGGTACTTCTATTTCTGCGCGTCAACTCATCTCGGGCTGTATGACGTATACAAACTTTCGACCAATCAGCTCTCAAGACAATTACATGCGCATTGTCGCGTTTTCATGGTAGTGGATAAGTAGATAAGTGGAATCACACGTTTAAGCATGTCGTTGTGCGGTATTGTGCAATTGGGTCAACTTATGGAACATTTAAATTGTTGACGCAGGCCATGGTTATTGACGCTGAAACAGTCGTAGAGAGTCGATTTTTTTTTTAAAGAGTGAGAGAGAGTTCAGAATTGACTGAAAACCAGGACAGTCACAGTGTGAACAAGGTTGAGGTGCAGACCGATGATCCAGGGCAAGCTGATAGAATCACATCGGTAAAATTCAGTAACCGATTGCCGGTTTTGTGCCAGTTCGGCAAAGTTGCCAGTGCCGAAATCCAACAGCCCTGAAGTCCAGTATAGCAGCACCCATCCTGTAGCCATTTCAGTCAAGGACCAAAGTCAAATAATCGTAGGTTTAATAATCATATTATTAGATATTAAAAAAAGGAACTTATGCATACAATTATGATTAAAGTGTAAGATTATCAACCTATGATTCTTACGAAACAAGATTTGCAGTTGTATGATCGTTGCATGATCACAGTTACTAAAGATTGGGGTATTACACAGAAAAAATGAATGTTTAAAATTGATTGTATTATTGGTAAAAGAATCCTGAGGTCATGTGTTGCCCAAAATCAGTTTTAGGATGATCTGTGAGTCGACTGTTTGTATTGGATTTGTGTAATTGCATTTTGTTCAAATGGCCACCCTGTACCCGTTTGACTAGCCAGAAATCTGAGCTGTAGCAGAGCCAGTGAGGCACAGTGAGGGAAGCCAAACCACTACCAATAAGAGTGCGTGCCTGGGGTCGCTTGCTGGACTCTGAGGACTACCTGGCGTTCAGGGAGGATCGAACTCATCAATCCCCGCTAAAAGGGCTTCATATTCGTAACAAACTGAACTTGTGTACCATAATCAATCCAATAGTTAAGTAACAATTTAGTAGCCATCATTGCCAAGAGTAATTTAATTTATATATCTTCTCAAAAATACTTTGTGAAGATATCTTGTAATCAAACCAAAAGTTAGAGCAAGTTCAGAATATCAATTTAATTTATTTTTTCTTGATCTGACAAATGTAAATAAATTGTAAATAACTTCAAAAGAGTTAAAAGTGGTCATTTATTAGACAGTCTAAGTTGTACGAATCCCGAGATCACCACATTCAGATTAATTTGAAAGTGAAAGTGCATGTCAAGTCCGAAAGCAACGTGTGTGGTGACACACGCCATCTGCAGCATTACATTAATGCTATTAATGAAAGGCAGATCGTTAACATTGGTCATGTTATTAATACCAGAAACACAAACAACGCACATCCCGAAGAAGTTTTGTAAAATCAAGATTTTGCCTGCATTTGTGTCACATGTTGATCAAATTTTGACACTTTGTAAAAGTTCAATTCTCGATTTTGAACAATGTATCGGCAATTGAGGAATAATTTACAGAGTTATTCATTAATTAATGAATTTGTCTCATAACTGATCAAACGGATGTGTTGCCCCATGCAGATTTTACCCAAAGACATCAAATTGTATCTTTGTGAAAACTTAAAATATATTTTTAAGCATCTTTTCCCTTAATTAAATACTAGAAAATAATAGCTTCTGTCAACAAAACTTTTACTAAGTTTTTAATCAGGGAATTAATGAAAGAGGTTACCAACACAGGGCAGTATCTCACTGCTGTCTCAATTCCAAACGCAGATCCAGGGTGTAGCTCAACTTACTCGATGGCTCAACTTACCCCACTCTCTCGCTAAACAGTGGCATTATGCTATACAATTTGAATTTTTATTCTTAAAAATGATGCTCCAAAAGCATGGTTCCTGATTTGGGCTGGGGAAGGTCACGAATTTCATGCCGATCAACCACATGCTACTAAAGCTATGAAAACACTATAATATGGATTGGGCGCGTAGACATTATGATAAAGGTACCCAGATTGAATACTAACCAATGACTTCAAGTGTGAATTGGCATGATCCTGTATTCATGGCAGCATCAGTTGCACTGCAGTTGATTTGGGTTGTGCCTATATCATACGTCCCACCAGACTCCACAACACTGCCTGCATCGTCAATGCATTGTATGTCACTGGCATCAACTTCATCTGCATTATCGGTAGCTGATGGCATCGGTGACCACATCACAGCAGCATTTGCTAAGCCCGTGTCTGTACTCATAGAAAGGACGGTGCTTGGACAGGTAACATTTGGAGCTTCCAGATCTATGACCGTGACGTAAGATAAATTGAAACGCGTTACCTTCCAGTAGCATAACAGTTAATGTAAACTAAATAAACAGACGGGAACTCATCATATCGCTGAACAAAGTCGGCCATGTTATTAATATAATATTAAATCTTTGAAGGCCGGCTGGTGTACATCATTGTACATTTTAGATATTAACCTAAATATCATTAACCGCACATCTATCTTATGAGCAACCTTTTTTGCAATTGATGACGCAAGCAGAACACTGTGCCCCTTCACTGAATGTTGTTGCCACTGCAGACAATATTTTTAATCCCGGGCAAAATATTTTAATGATCATTCTAGAAAAGAAATCTAATTTTGACGGCCTTGCGTGTATTTCACACTGTACAGTTTACCTAGGAGAAGGAAAACCCTGATTCTAAACACGGGCAGGTGGGGCTCGTTAGCCATGGTATGCAATCCACCTGGGAGAAGGCAAACTCCGATTCCAGTCAGCAGTCTGCCTCCCAAGGGCTATAGGCAAATAGCGAGGGAGTAAACCCTGTCATCAAATCTGGAGTAGAGCCCCACAGACGTAAACTGTCAAGCTTCCGGCAGCTCCTGCATTCCTGTTCATCTTCCAGTTGTCTCGACTCCGTCCTGCCACTGGATCCGGATGAGCCGGGACAAGAGAGTGAGGCTGATGTCGCGGCCCTCAGTGAAACGCGCCTACCCGGCGAGGGATAGCTCTCCGAACACGGAGGAGGCTACACTTTTTTTCTGGAGCGGACACAGATAACGCAGAGAGGCAGGAGTAGGCTTTGCAGTCAAATCCCATATTGTCTCCAAGCTCGCCAGCTTACCGAAGGGGCTGAAGAACCTTCTCATGACGCTTCAACTCCCTCTGGGCCAGAACAAGTGTGTGGCAATATTATCAGCTCCTACGCACCCACCATGACCAACCCTGAGTAGGTGGAGGACAAGTTCTATGAAGAACTCGACGCCCTCACCACAGCAGTCCCAAACTCATCCTTCTTGGCGATTAAACGCCAGAGTTGGTACAGACCACCAGACCTGGAACGGAGTGATCGGCTCTCACGGAGTGGGAAAATGCACAGCAACGGCCTCCTCCTCCTGAAGATGTGCTCCATGCATGACCTCCTCATCATCAACACCTTCTTCCGTCTGCCTACCCGTAATAGAGCACCCTGGATGCATCCACGATCTAAACATTGGCATCTGATTTGTTATGTTATCACCAGGAGGAAGGACAGACATGATGTCAAGGTCACGAAGGCCATGTGCGGCGCTGACTGCTGGACAGACCACAGGCTGATCGTGTCCAAAGTCAAACTCCAGATCTTTCCCAAGAGACGCGGCCTCAAGGGAATAAGACCTTCAAGAAGCTGAACGTCTCAAAACTGAAGCAGGAAGAGATTGTGGCTGGTCTCTCCAGTGACCTGGACAAAAAGCTGGACGGCTTGCAGCTAGGAAGCTCTCCCGTCGATGAAGATTGGTCTGCCTTCAATGACAACGAAATAGCGTCTCTCCTCGCTGGAAAGCACCGCCTCCACAGAATCGCTATGAACGACCCCACATCAGCCGCTAAGAAAGCAGCCTTCACCTGTTCACCACCATCCGTATGGAATTCCAGGCCAAATTATGCAAGATGCAGGACGACTGGCTTCGCAACATCGCAGAGGAAATCCAGGGCTATGCAGACAGGAATGACTCGAAGCGCTTTTATGACGCCTTGAAAGCTGTCTACGGTCCACAGTCCTCTAGTTCCTCTCACCTCCTCAGCGCAGACGGGACAACGCTCATTACAGATCGAGATAAGATCCTGGAGAGATGGGCTGAACACTTTGATGCTGTCCTGAACCGTCTGTCCTCCATCAATGACGAGGCCATCCAACGCCTCCAACAGGTTCCAGTCAACCAGGAACTCGACACACCACCCAGCCTAAAGGAGACCCAGAAGGTCATCAGTCAGCTGTCCAGTGGAAAGGCGCCCGGTGCTGATGCAATACCTGCTGAGGTGAACAAGTCAGGGGGACCAGTCCTCATCCAGAAAATGGTGGACATCTTCCAGTCCATGCGGGAGCAAGGTGTCATACCCTAGGACTTCAATGATGCCTCCATTGTGCACCTCTACAAAAGGAAGGGAAACTGTCAATCTTGTGACAACCACCGGGGCACATCACTCTTGTCCATAGCCGGCAAGATCCTTGCCAGAGTTCTCCCCAACCGACTCATCCAGCACCTCGAACAGGGACACCTCCCCGAGAGTCAGTGCGGCTTCCGCGCCGAAAGAGGAACGGTGGGCATGATCTTTGCGGCAAGACAGCTCCAGGAGAACCAGGAACAGAACAGGGACCTCTACACCACCTTTGTAGATCTTACAAAGGCCTTTGACACGTCGGCAGAGAGGCTCTTCAGCATGATGTTCTTAGCATGATGTTCTCAGCCATGCTCTCCGATGCCTTCCGAGAAAGTGAGGAAGGAATTCACATCATCAGACATAGGTCAGACGGGAAGTTGTTTAACCAACGCCAAAGTGAAAGAGACGGTCATCAAGGACTTCCTCTTTGTCGATGATTGTTCTCTAAACGGCACCAATGACCTCAAAATGCAAACGAGCACTGACAGGTTTTCAATGGCGTGCGACAACTTTAGACTCACCAACAGTACAAAAAAGACCAAAGTGATGTACCAGCCCAGCGTTGGTAAGCCCTACCAGAAACCCAACATCACAATCAAGAGGGATCACACTTAACGACGTGGACAAGTTCACATACCTGGGTAGCACCTTGTCTCGCCAGGCGAACATTAACGAGGAAGTCAGCCGTAGAATCGCCAAAGCCAGCAGCGTATACGGGCGGCTTCAATCCAACGTATGGGAACGAAGGGGCATCAGCCTCAGCACTAAGCTAAAGGTCTACCAAGCTATAGTGATTACAACGCTCCTCTAAGCTTGCGAATCGTGGACTGTCTACAGCAGACATGCGAGACGGCTGAACCACTTCTACACAGTCTGCCTCCGCAAACTGTTGAGGATCAGATGGCAGGACAAGATTCCTGACACAGAGGTTCTCTCTCGCGCCGGCATGCCTAGTATCCACACCCTCCTGGTGAAAGCACATGCCTGATGGTCTGGACACGTCAGGCATATAGATGACCAGAGGCTCCCAAAGCTACTTCTGTGTGGTGAACTGGCGGATGGCAAGCGTGCGTCTGACGACCCAAGCTTCGCTTCAAGGACAATCTGAAGACCACCTTGAAGAGCCTTGAGATACCCATGGAAACCTGGGAAAACTTAGCAGCAGACCGGCCCTCTTGGCGCAACCTGACGAAGAGAGGAGCAGAGCTCTCTGAGCAGCGTTCTCCGAGCAGCGTCGCAGAGCTGCAGCTGAAAACAAGCTTGCAACAAGAAAAACCAGAGCAGCCAACACGTCAGCCCAGCCACCCGCCCCCAAAAATGCATGACCCGTGGCAGAGAGTTCCGCGCCCGGATATGACTCATCAGCCACCCCCGGAAACACTCGAGCAGCAGTTGAAGTTGTGGTCATCATCGACATCGATGGACGAACATCATCATCATCATCAGCGTATTATAAAGTAACTTTTGTGGATCAGTTGCGAGCAACACAAGATACTGTGTCCCTTCAATAAACTAGAAGTTCGAACTGCAGTCGACATTTTGAATCCCCGACATAGAGGGGATCCGTCCAGAGAAGCGATCTATGGTTTTTGATCAGTAAATAATGGCTATTTAGCAGGATAGTAGATATTGCATTTGATTTGTAGACATCAGTACAATACTAAGATACACTTGGGATCCACTGTAGCCTACTGACTATATGGGAACCTATAATCCATCATAACTTAGGGGGCTATACGGGAGTTTCGGAGTCCCGTCAAATACAAGTAATTATATCAACTGTATCAAAAAGTAATATATCAAGTTATGTATCAAAGCTACATTTCAGGTCCAGGTCTAAATCATTCAGTATTTTGTGGAGAATTGTAGTTAACCGATTGGAAACAGTATTTCCATACAGCAGCGCGGGCGTCGCCGTTACGTCGTCGTCTGTGTGATGTCAAAATAAGACGTTTTCCCATTATCAAACATAGGTTGAATAGTGAAGTTTCATATTATTACATATTTCTCTGAGGTATTTACGCCTTCGTGAATATTCTAATTATTCTGCAATAGGCAACAAAACATAGACAAGCCGCGAAAATGGGTTCTTCTTAGCGTCCATTGAGCTGTTCATATCAAAGGCTGTCGGTCTCAATTAGCTGTCTGCTCGACAAATCAAACGGACGAACGCCTACTTGCGTGTCAGCTTTTGGATGTATGAATACCCTGCACTCATGCAGGATGTCAACGTCTTTACCATAAGATGTCGCGACGCGTTGGTTTTCCTGTTGCGCTGTAAATTCGAACTATGGTAATAGCCGGTGGCAAATGGGTACGATTCTATCCTTCCTAGAACAAAGTTCAGGAAATATTAAGGTCTTGATATCAAGTCTTAATACTGACCCATAACTTCAATGGTGAATTGGCACAATCCTGTATTCATGGCAGCATCAGTTGCACTGCAGTTCACTTCGGTTGTGCCTATGTCATAATTCCCACCCGACTGCACGACACTGCCTGCATCGTCAACACATTGTATGCCAGTCGATTCAACTTCATTCACATTATCGGTAGCTGATGGCATCGGTGACCATACCACAGCAGCATTCGCCATGCCCTTGTCTGTACTTATGGAAAGGACAGCGCTTGGACAGGTGACGTTTGGAGCTTCTAGATCTATGAATGTGATGATAAATTGAAACACGCCATCTGCAGCATTACATTTGAAGGGCAGATCGTTAACATAGTTGGTCATGTTATTAATACCAGAAAAACAAACAACGCACATCCCGAAGAAGTTTTGTAAAATCAAGATTGTACCTGCATTTCGTCACAGTTTTCACGAACAGACGAATTTTGCCTCTCCGCACTAAACTAAAGTTACAAGAAAATCAGGTTTTAAGCTGCTCACTTTTTAAATTGAAGATATTACCTGCGTTCATACCACATGTTGATTAAGTGTTGACACTATGTTAACGTTCAGTTCTCGGTCTTTCACAAGTAATTGGCCCCTAAGGCATAAGTCAATTAATTACAAAGGTATTTATTGATTAATAAATGTGTCTTTTCGTGAAACCTCAGAAGCGAGAAATGGCCCGTTTTACCCCACAGAGTGTCAATTGTCTCTTCGTGAAAACCCACAATCCATTTTCTGGCAATTTTGCCCTTCACAGACCTATTGTTTAAACACGGAGTTCAAATTCGTCTCTTCGTGAAAACCCAAAATCCATTTTCTGGCAATTTTGCCCTTCACAGCCATACTGTATTAACACGGAGTTCAAATTCGTCTCTTCGTGAAAACTAAAAATCCATTTTCTGGCAATTTTGCCCTTCACAGCCCTATTGTAACACGGAGTTCCAAATTGGCTCTTCGTGAAGACCCAAAATCTATTTTCTTTCAATTTTTCCCTTCTCGGCCATATAATAATACGCTATGGCTGAGAAGGGCAAAATTGCTAGAAAATGGATTTTGGGTTTTCACGAAGAGACGAATTTGAACTCCGTGTTAATACAATAGGGCTGTGAAGGGCAACATTGCCAGAAAATAGATTTCGGGCTTTCACGAAGTAACAATTGACACTCTGTGGGGCAAAACGGGCCATTGCTCGCTTCTGAGTTTTCACGAACAGACAAATTTATTAAAGGAAACATGATTTAGGATTTATATTGCACTATTCCTGCTTAAAACAATATAGTATTATCTTGACAATGATATTTTGTGTCCAGAGACAATTATTTCCCAGATTAAATATGAGAAAACCATTTTTTAATATGTTTGTCCAAGCTACTCCGCCCCCTGAGTGGGACCCTCATTAACATAAGTGTGTGACGTAGATCGAGGCACATTACCCATTCATCACGGGTATGCATTGTGTGTACATTGTACGGCGAAAATTCTTCGTCCAGAAACTATGCAAAATATATTGTTTTTCGGCCATGCCAACGAATTTATTTATGAAATAAAATGAGATCCGGTCAATTTGAGAAGCATGGTTCCTTTAATAAATTAATAACTCTGTGATTAATTGACTTATCGCTTAGCAGCCAATTACTTGTGAAAGACCGAGAACTGAACTTTAACATAGTGTCAACACTGAATCAACATGTGGTATGAACGCAGGTACTATCTTCAATTTAAAAAGTTAGCAGCTTAAAACCAGATTTTCTTGTAACTTTGATTTAGTGCGGAGAGGCAAAATTCGTCTGTTCGTGAAAACTGTGACGATTTGTGTCACATGTTGATCAAATTGTGACACTTTGTAAGAGTTCAATTCTCGATCTTGAACAATGTATCGGCAATTGAGCAATAGCCCAATTATTTACAGAGTTATTAATTTTTAATGAATTTGTCTCAGAACTGATCAAACGGATGTGTTGCCCCATGCAGATTTTACCCAGAGAATTCAAATTGTATCTTTGTAAAAACTTAAAATATAGTTGTTAGCATTTTTCCCTTCATTAAATACTAGAAAATAATAGCTTCTGTCAACAAAACTTTTACGAAGTTTTTAATCAGGGAATTAATGAAAGAGGTTACCAACACAGGGCAGTATCTCACTGCTGTCTCAATTCCAAACGCAGATCCAGGGTGTAGCTCAACTTACTCGATGGCTCAACTTACCCCACTCTCCCGCTAAACAGTGGCGTTATGCTATAAAAGATGAATTTTTATTCTTAAAAATATGCTCAAAAAGCATGGTTCCTGATTTGGGCTGGGGAAGGCCACGAATTTCATACCGATCAACCACATGCTACTGCAGCTATGAAAACACTATAATATGGAGTCATTTATGATAAAGGTACCCGGATGTAATACTTACCAACGACTTCAAGTGTGAATTGGCATGATCCTGTATTCATGGCAGCATCAGTCACACTGCAGTTGATTTGGGTTGTGCCTATGTCATAATTCCCACCAGACTGCACGACACTGCCTGCATCGTCAACACATTGTATGCCAGTCGATTCAACTTCATTCACATTATCGGTAGCTGATGGCATCGGTGACCATATCACAGCAGCATTCGCCATGCCCTTGTCTGTACTCATGGAAATGACAGTGCTTGGACAGGTGACATTTGGAGCTTCCAGATCTATGTCCATGACGTAAGATAAATTAAAATACGTTACCTGCCAGCAGTACAACAGTTAATATAAACTTAATATTAAATTTATAAAATGTGACTGAGTATGTATATACTGGCAATCGTGGACTAGGGACAAAAGGGTTAGGTCATAGACAAAGGGTCCACGTTTGACCGAACGTCCACGATTGAAAATCGTGTACAAAACATATGGGAAGGGCTTCCGTAAAAGTATAAACAAGAGTTAAACAAAAGAGGAACAATAGGACGTCCACGATTGCAGTGTATTTACACACTTGTGTGTGTGTGTGTGGGGGGGGGGGGGGGGGGGGGGGGGGGTGGGGGGGGGGGGTAAGTTGGTCTCACCAACGGCGGAAGTAGCCTCGCATGTAAGTAAGGGCGGTAGGGCTGGAAACCCAAAATGTGGCCAACCCTACCACCTCTGTTCGGATCCCTGTCATACTTCGAGTGGCTTTTAGCCTTGTATTAGGCGACTTCCATGAAAAACGAACTGAATGAAGGTTAGACAGGTCCTTATCAAACCGCTTTACTATAATATTTCAGAGAAAAAAATGAGATTTGGGGGTGTGCATCATTGCCCTTGTTAAATATCAATAACCACACAATTATTCCACGAGTAACCTTCTTTGTAATCCCAGTCACAAGCTAAATAAAACTGCGTGTCCATTGTATAAATCTGAAAGTTGGCACTGCAGACAATATGACCCTGGCCAAAATGTGTTAGGCCTTATAATAATTCTAAACACCTCAACAAAAGTAAGTTTCCCCTATTAAAATGAATCTTTATACAGTATTTCCTAAGATGTACACAGGATTTGTATTAACCTTGGTGGAGATCATCAGTGGGACCTATAGAACAAATACTGAAACTGACTAGCCCATACCTACTGTTATGCGTGAATGAGCAGAGTGTAAGAGTGAAATTGACACACTTCGAAAATTGCAAAATGGTATGTGTCCAGTGCATGCAGGCAACAGTCAGTTTGATTGTATCAGTGCCAAAGGACAGTTTCAGCTTTGTGTTTAGCAAAAGAATGCCTCGCCTGTCGATCAAAGAGAGGGCAATTGCAATAGGCCTCCTGGAGGCTCATACGCCAGTAAAGCAAGTTGCCCATAGAATGAAAGTATGTCCAAATGCAAGAAGAAAATTGTGTGTTAAGTTCGAATTAACCGGAGGAGTCCAAGATCTGCCAAGAACCGGCGGACCCAAATTCAAGGGCGTCGATTGCTACTGAAAAGTGTGTGTGTGTGTGTGTGTGGGGGGGGGGGGGGGGGGGGGGGGGAGACAAGCGAGTGCAAGCCTTGAAAAATCATCTTACATTACATGCACCCCACACCCATTCTATTAACATTAATTTGCTTGGTATACGTGGTTCATTATTTGTATATATCCTCCAATGACCAGGTTCGATCTTCTATGGGACCAGAAGGCGATTTACAGGGGGTAAGATTTAACAAGAAATAAGAATTCCTAAAAAAATGGATTTTGGGCGTGGGTTCCGCCTTATTCTAATCCTGGAACCTCCCATCAGGAGGTTTACAGGTATTGTGTTTCACGAGAAATATAAAACAAGTTTGTACACAATCCTTTTTGATTGCCCGCTTTACGGCAATTCCTACTTTATTAATTTCTGTAAAATTATGAGGGCTTTTCATTGGTTTTTTTAAACGAAACTTTCTCGCTTATGATATTTTACAAGTCTCATGTTACTCCTGATAACTCCTTGTTGTCTTCACGTCTTGATCGTATGTGAGTGTATTGCCATACAGATATTTAAGGGGCGTTTTCATGTCTCGAAGGAAACTTGCCTATTGTCTGCATTGAATAGAGCCGGAAATAGGCCCAAATAGCCCTTACAAAAATGTCCCATGGGATCCCCATGGGTTTCCCATGGGACACCATGGGAAACACATGGGGACTGATGGGAAAGTCATGGTGGTCTCTGTAAACACCATGGTGGTGCATATAAACACCATGGAGAAATTTTAAGACACCATGGGTTTCCCATGGGACCCCATGGGAAACACATAGGGACTGATGGGGAAGTCATGGTGGTCCCTGTAAAACACCATGGAGAAATTTTAAGACAGCATGGGTTTCCCATGGGACCCCATGGGAAACACATAGGGACTGATGGGGAAGTCATGGTGGTCCCTGTAAAACACCATGGAGAAATTTGAAGACAGCATGGGTTTCTCATGGGGCCCATGGGAAACCCATGGGGACTTATGAGGAAGTCATGGTGTCCCTGCAAAACGCCGTGGAGAAAATTTTAAGACACTGTGGGTTTCCCATGGGGTCTCATGGGAAACACATGGGGACTGATGGGGAAGTCATGGTGGTCCCTGTAAACACTATTGTGGTGCATGTGATGAACACCATCGAGGAATTTTGGGATATATGGGAATGCATATGGTGACAAACTGACCACCATGGGAACACCATGGGTTCATGTAAATCACCATGGTGACAACTTATCACCAAGAAAACACCATTCGGTCAATAATCATACGGCGGGTAATTGAATTGATGTTAATTATAAGATGCAATTGACACGAGAAACATTAAAAATCTATGAAAATTTTAAAAATCCAATTAGAAACATGAATTCGTGGGAAATTACCCACGGGGGGCATGGGAAATTACCCACGGGGGCATGGAAAATTACCCACGAGGGGATGGGAAATTACCCACAGGGGCATGGGAAATTACCCATGGGGGCATGGGAAATTACCCACGGGGGCATGGGAAATTACCCTCGGGGAATAGGAAATTACCCACGGGGGCATGGGAAATTACCCACGGGGGCATGGGAAATTACCCGGGGGGGGGGGGGGCATTGGAAATTGCCCACTGGGGGCATGGGAAATTGCCCACTGGGGGTATGGGAAATTGCCTACGGGGGGCATGGGAAATTGCCCACGGGGGGCATGGGAAATTACCCACGCGGGGCATGGGAAATTACCCACGCGGGGCATGGGAAATTACCCACGCGGGGCATGGGAAATTACCAACGCGGGGCATGGGAAATTACCAACGCGGGGCATGGTAAATTACCCACGCAGGGCATGGGAAATTACCCACAGGGGAAATGGGAAATTACCCACGGGGGACATGGAAAATTACCCATGGGAATTAAAAATCGATACAAATGTAAAAAATCTGATTAAAAAAAATGAATTCTAAATTACACATAAATTCTCTGTGTCAATGTGCCATAAGTAATATTACCCGCACACAATGAAAACAATTATAAAACTTCTAACGTTAATTAACCATTCAGTCTTCACAAGACAATATTAGACTTGAAACAATCATAGAGCAAGGAACTATAAACTATGCTCTATGAAACAATTAACTTGAGTCTAAGTTATCATAACGTATACAGACCCGCGAGTCGAGTTTCAATCGTTATTGCACCATAACGACTCAGCCAAAAGCTGAGTCGTACACTATGCAAGTTTGTGTGAGTACGTGTGTACGTGCACGCAATATATCTCCGAGGACAAGAGAAGAAAGGAGACACAAAGAATCCTTTCAGTCCTCGAACGTAGAGTCTTTTGTTGAAATCGGTCCTCGAACGTAAGGATACGTGCTTAGTCTATGGGGTTTGGCTATATCAAGGGAACAAAAGGAAACACAAAGCTTCGTCCTCGGACGTAGTAGGGAAGTACGACTGTGTGCGTGTATAATGTACTGTGCATGTATAGTTGTAATCACATGCATAGTATACACACACACACCGTACCCAAGTACAGAGACACCATGTGTTTGCATAATATAATGGAAGGTCGCGGCCGCCATGAGCGCGTAGGGAAACTAAACTAGTGCGTCACCCGGTGCAAAGAAATGTTTTACAATTTTTACAATTAAAGTGATAAAAAGTTCTTGCTTTTTTTAATGAAAGAACAGTACTTTGATGATAAAAGCTTGACCAAAATCACGGGATAATGTTGAGATAGAACATTAGCTGTGCAATAATTCACGCGTAGGAATATCAATGTTAAGCGGTCTCGCGGATAAGAAAAAAACATGTTCGTTTACGTTACGAGACGATTCAAACAAAGACAGACACAGGCCGTTTTAAGCTACAACTGTTTGTCGTATCTTGGCAAATATCTCAACGTCTGACGAAACATTAGATCCTGGGTGACATGGGAGAGTTTACTGCATTATTCTACTGGTGAGTTTATGGTTATAACTTAAGTTATTACCGTGAAAATGTAAGGACGTAGGCCTACGTTTGCGTATTTTGGCCTGCACAGTTTTTTTTTCGTTACATGAACATATCCGTTGTGTAGGCATGAACGTGTAGCCTCGCGTGGACTGATGTTTTTTTTTTCGAAACCTTGGCTTCGTCTCCGACTTCTCAATAGCTGAGAAGCGAACGAAATGTAAATATTCTAATTTTTGCTTTCATATCGAATGAATGTTCCTGAAACAAAACATGCACAAATTTAGAATATTTCCATTTGGTTTATTGCTTCTCAATATTCAGAAGTCGGAGACGAAGCCGAGACGAAGCCAAGACGAAGCCAAGGCCTGGCTTAAGGTTTTGAAAAACCCCTTAGGGGTTTTCGAAACGCTGGCTTCGGCTTGGCTTCGGCTTCGTCTCCGACTTCTGAATAACTGAGAAGTAAACAAAATGTAAGTATTCAAATGTTGCCTTTCATAATCAACCGAATGAATGTTCCTGAAGTAGAACATGCACCAACATATAGAATATTTCCATTTGGTTTGCTTCTCAGTTATTCAGAAGTCTAGCTGAGACGGAGCCGAAGCCAAGCCGAAGCCAGCGTTTCGAAAACCCCCATAATTAGGCAGATTTATGAACATTTTAAGTTGCTTCAATTCTTTTAAATCATAAGAAAGTCAAAAATTTGAAATAAAATGAGTCAAAGATTTTACTTTTTACTCCCCACCAAAATTATTCGGGAACAGTAAAATATTGGAAAATTAACCAACCCTTCTTGAGAACAGCTGTCTAAACATGTGGCCATGTTTCAAGATTTGTCAGCAAAATCTGTAAAGAATGAGGCAGAAATCAACGTGTATATGTGCCACTTTGAGCATGTGTTAAGTGACCATACAGTGTGCCAAGAACATCTAACACAGAAAACACACTTCCTCCGGATTGCACGAACATTTCTCGACTATTAAAGTCTCAAAATTAAACATTTTGTATCAAGTATCTGTACATTTCTTAACACAAATGGATGGTTATTTTCCAAGATGTTGCTGTTCCCGACTAATATTAGTGGGGGTAATGAAGTAAAATCTTTCCAAAATTAGTGGTCCGTGGTCATGATAGCTAGTTAACCCATGGTGGAGGAAGGAACTTGCAAAGTTATGGATTTTTGTTGATTTAAATGTGGTCATTTTGGAGGACAATTTTAGTTAAAGTAGTGTTGGCTATTAAACTTGTTTTGATGGGCTTTCGGTACATTTAGTTTAATATTTCTAAGCCCATTTATAGCTTATTTTGGATTGAATCATAACTTAATTTCAGCAAAAGCCATCTTGGAAAACATTGGCAGTGATGGGAGCAGCCATCTGAGAAAACATTGCCTTCCATGATCTAAAATAGAAGTAATGAACAAAAAAGGCCTTCTTCCATCCCTTCTTTTAAAACGGAAATTAATAATTTAAAAAATATGTGAAATGTGCTTTAAATAATAGCTTGAGGCATTTGTACCAAATGTTAGGACTGTTGAAATTGTTTTGCAAATCACGGGCTAGAGGCTGTTCCTGTACATAAACGTAACTAACAAAACAGTGTATAAATAAAAACATTCAAATTTGTCTCAATGTCTCATTTCTTGTATTTTCTGCTCTTTTCTTTAATATACAGTGGTGTACATGTACTTCCCTTGAAGAGGAGCATGAAGGAGTTGCAGCTGATTATCTACAACTGGGGGATGCCATGCTTGGAACTGACTAGCTACCGAGCTTCGTTGTTGGATGGAACAACAAGAGTCCTTCGTAAAGTTTCAAAGAGGAGATGAATTTCATTGTTTGTCACAAATGTGTAGGGCCTATTACAATCTTATAGGAGTGTATGGACAAATCAGAAATTACATTTGGTAATTCTTGCGACTAAAATCCAAAATATATTTCTGTCTGAGGTGCCTACAGAAATTCCCAGCATTATTATGTACATGTGGTATGTATATGGGAACAGCCAAAGAAACTAATTATTGACCAAAATTTTGATATTTTCCCAAAGAATATAATTAAAAATGTTGTTGCTGGAATTGTGATAGTAACCATGTTATTTTGTCATCCTGCAGTTGGATAACTTTTGGAGAAAAAATGATGGGGGCACACAGGAAACTCCCTAGCGTCTTTTACTAAGTGCTGGACCAAGTCCGCCAAAATCCATCACTGACCCTGCTTCACATAATGCTTTAAGACCAAATCCATCACAAGACCACCACTACTATAGGTGGATTTTGATGGACTTGGTATTAATGGCTTGCCTACCAAATTTCCCAAAATGGGCAAATGGATTTTGATGGATTTGGGGAGGTTAGGATTAAGATTCTGCTAGGATTGAAACTATATTTACAAAATGTACTTATATTTTTCATGTTTAAGATCAGTGGATGAGACAGCAGTTTTGCCCAAATAGCTGTTTTATTATGCTATTAATCAAACTTTTCGATCTTAATATTCTTTTGGTAAATGGTAACGTAAAAAAGAACTTGATGAATAAATCTGTTTCACACAGGGTCAAAGATTACATGCAGATTTTATTGTACTGATCAAAGTTTTATCAACATACTCTTATGTCTTGAGGTAATCTATACCTATAATCTATACAGGATGAATGCGAAATTACCCACGGGGGGCATGGGAAATTACCCACGGGGGGCATGGGAAATTACCCACGGGGGGCATGGGAAATTACCCACGGGGGGCATGGGAAATTACCCACGGGGGCATGGGAAATTACCCACGGGGGGCATGGAAAATTACCCACGGGGGGCATGGGAAATTACCCACGGGGGGCATGGGAAATTACCCACGGGGGGCATGGGAAATTACCCACGGAGGCATGGGAAATTACCCACGGGGGCATGGGAAATTACCCACGGGGGGCATGGGAAATTACCCACGGGGGGCATGGGAAATTACCCACGGGGGGCATGGGAAATTACCCACGGGGGGCATGGGAAATTACCCACGGGGGGCATGGGAAATTACCCACGGGGGGCATGGGAAATCACCCACGGGGGGCATGGGAAATCACCCACGGGGGGCATGGGAAATCACCCACGGGGGCATGGGAAATCACCCACGGGGGGCATGGGAAATCACCCACGGGGGAATGGGAAATCACCCACGGGGGGCATGGGAAATCACCCACGGGGGGCATGGGAAATCACCCACGGGGGGCATGGGAAATCACCCACGGGGGGCATGGGAAATCACCCACGGGGGGCATGGGAAATCACCCACGGGGGGCATGGGAAATCACCCACGGGGGGCATGGGAAATCACCCACGGGGGGCATGGGAAATCACCCACGGGGGGCATGGGAAATCACCCACGGGGGGCATGGGAAATCACCCACGGGGGGCATGGGAAATTACCCACGGGGGGGTATGGGAAATTACCCATGGGATGCATGGGTTCCCATTGCGTACATGGGGTCCAAATCCCCCGTGGGAACCCCATGGGAATTCCCCATGGGAAGTTCCCATGGGAAGTTCCCATGGGAAATTACCATGGGAAACTACCATGGGACATTTTTGTAAGGGAGCATTCTGCGCGTGGTCTTGACTTGAAATCAATTCGGTAATTGGACGGTTTCATTCGTCCAGGGCCAAGGTATGCGCACACCGTTTCAGTTGCTGGGACGGTACGTACATCCTGTGCGAGTTGCTAACTCCTAAATCAACTACACACCGTTTGCGATCGACAACTTCAGGGGTGGTACTGTCTATGGCAGTCGCTTAGCAAAACCCGTTATGGTGGTCGTTCTTTCACAATGTTTGCTCCGCGACTATGCAATAGGCAGCATTACGTTCTGCTGATAGTGTTGACATTTTTTAAATTTCTTTGAAAACTTATCTTTTTAAACAGTATTTTTAACTACTTAAATTTACTGACAAAGATACTGACAATTTGGGAGACCGCCAACATAGGGCAAGATAGCCGAGTTGGTAGAGCGCCGGTACGGTAACCCGGATGTCGCAGGTTCGAATCCCGCTCCTGCCAGCGGTTCACTTTGAAAATGTATTTGAATTTAGTTGGTTTTTAATTAGTTGTTTTACGAGTGTTTGTACACACTTATTTGTAATTGTACAGCGCTTTGAGATGTCATTGTGACATGGAAAGCGTTTTTAAATAATAATAATTATTAGAAATCTCCTGGATGCGGCAAATGGGCGACTCTTTCCGAAAAAACTCTAATTGGGCGACACGAGTGTCGCCCTTTTAGAGCACTTTCCCAACGCGCCTTACTAAAAAACACTCCAAAAGGGCGACTTTCACAATAGGGCGACAGTTATGTGTCGCCCTATTCGACCAGGTCACCCTAACCCACTCTTTTCCAGGATTATGTGTCGCCCTATCCGGCAATTGAGGAAAATTATTATTATTATTATTATTATTATTATTATTATTATTCCCAACATGCGTGCGCTTCGAATCCAATTACCGACTTGAATAATAGGTTCTCAGCTTTTTGCACAACATATGGGGCTCGCTACTGAAATGAAACGGAGCAGTCTGATTGGTTAAGAATCAGGGGAATATGAATATCCATGTTACATCTTTCAGTGCTAACCATATGGCACATCGCGCAAGGTATACAGTACACAGCTAGAAATAAGGTCGTACAGGTATCGGGCGTCACGCGCGCATGTGATAGAGTTACATTTACAACAGACGCGCCCTCATTCTTTGAAGGGGGGTTTGAGATATCTCCTTGTAGAAAAAAGAAGAAGATTACTTTGACCTAGAAAAAACAAACAAATCCCAATAGGCCTAATGGTGCTTCTTATTATGTAAGATAGGTTAAAGGGACACATTGCTTTGGATTTTCCGATTTGGGCTATAAAACTGAAATGGATATGGTCGGGAAGCTTCTTTAAAAGTAGAATATAAAGATTCACATAACTAGCCCTTCAAATTGCGTGGTTTTTGTTTAATTTCGTGAGAAATAACGGTCCACCATTTTGTAGAACCAAATTTTTGACTCCACAAAATGGCGGACCGTGTTCAACAGTCGTATTTCCAGTCGTAGCTGGTTGAAGTACGTTCTGTTAATCCGTTTTGATTACTGTGGCACGGCGCGCAGCACTGGCGATATGTCGCGAGGTAGAGAATGGTACCTGACGATCATCTGATAGGTTTACAAGGCCACTGGCTGCGGCGCCAGCCTAAAGACTCTTACAGCGTATTTTGCGCATTATTTAGACGGTGGTATTTACTACTGGAAATAAGTCTATGTTTCGCGGGTCAGATGTCAGGGGTCAGAGGCCAATTTTTCGTTTTGTAATCACTACTCACTAATTACAACACATTATACATGTTTTTTTGCATGAACAACTCTTATAAAAGATAAGGAACATTTCCAAACAGCAAAATTTCATGACATTTGAAGGCAATGTGTTCCTTTAACATTGGCTGCTTTATGATGCATACATATTACATGCGCTGGTTGCATATCTGAATATCCGCCCCGAGACTAGTCTTGGTTCCAAGACGTCCTTAGCGGTGCGACGTACATCGCGAAATCGCGAGCAGAACTGTGTGGCATTTGCATGCGCGTGTGACGTAGCTTCATTGTTGCATGTAAATCGCAAACACTCACTAGTCTAGTTTCTGTACTCACGTCGGGTGTACGCGTCCGTACGTTACCCCTAGAACTATATGGGGCTCCTACCAGTACCAGAGCCCATAGAAAGAAGCCCAATTTTCCCATAGGCTACTGCAGCAAGAATAAGAACACAATTTTCATCCATAGTGTTTACACTGTGCGCACAAAAACCGCTAAAAAGTTTACCCAAAAAATCTGTCTGTTGCTTACTTTACATCCTCAACTTGTGTGCACCAAGCAAAGGATCAATCGAATCTGTCCCAATTTCAGAAAAAAGAGGTGAACAAATCCCTGTAGTTCCAGACTGAAGCAATATGAATTTACAAGAAGCAACAATACCCAGTACAATGGTCAGGCATGAGCCAATCACACTTCACAGGGCTGTTGATTATTAATGATTAATCTCAACAGCCCTGTGAAGTGATTGGCTTATGTCTGACCTTTGCACTGGGTCATATTGCTTCTTGAGATTCAAAATGCTTCAGTTTGGAACAGGGATTTTTTCCCTTTTTTTCTAAAATTGGGACAGATTCGACGGATCCTTTGCTTGGTGCACACAAGGTGGGGATGTAAAGTAAGCAACAGACAGATTTTTGGGTAAACTTTGCAGCAGTTTTTGTGTGCACAGTGTAAACACAGTGCATGAAAATTGTGTTCTATATTGCTGTAGTAGCCTATGTGAAAATTGGGCTTCTTTCTATGGGGCTCTGGTACATGGTAGGAGCCTCATAGTTAAGTTCTAGGGGTATCCGTACGTGTGTACGTGCAGCCTTCCTTCCTGGTGCAGCGCAGTACCAAGCCATTCGTAGTTTGTTGGAAAAAAATGTCTGATCGCGTGGACAAAGCGATATATTTTACAGCAAAAAACTGGGCTTTGGAAAGCTAAAAAGTCATCAGATAAGTGTCATTCATCAATTTGTACGTGGCCATGATCTGTTTGATAATTTACCAACGGGATTTTGCAAGAGTGTAATTTTTCAAGCTGCTCCATTTCCTAAACCATAGCTATGCTTGAACAAAACGAAGTAACCGAATGCAAACAGGAGAAAGCGCTGGTTATTGTCGTAGTGCCATTGAAAGCCCTGGCCGTTGATCAGTTACATCGTGCTGAACATCTGGGACTGATGTCGTCAGATATAACGTCTGATATTCCAGATCACATTTTGGAACAATCCGAAGATTCTCAATCCTGTTTTCCAGTCAGTCCAGAATCTCTCTGCTCAGAACGTTAACTGACTAGTAAGTTATTACTAAAACATGAGTTTCCTCCAGTGCGCAAGCGCGATTATTCGTTTGACCCGCCTGTTAAATTATGCATAACAGGTCGCGCGCGCTCCCATGCGAAATAGCCAAGACGTTCTTAGCGATTTGGCCTTGGCGTGTCAGTATGTGTGTTGCTAGAGGGCGCTGTCGGCCGGCTGTTGCGCGCTAGACGTCGCACCGCTAAGGACGTACCCCGAGACTAGACATGTAAGTCAAGTCGTTAGACATGTCGGAACTTCACGAACGGCGGGCGTATTAACATAACGTACCGCGCTGGTAATATAATGGCGACGCCTGCGGACAAAACACGACTGTCTAACGACTTGTCTTCAAGTCTACGCGTGGAGTGGTCCTTTGCATGCACCGGCAAGCCCATAGGTCAATAATTAGTATAATTGACAATCACAAAGTGGTGTTGGGGGGGTGGATCTGATATGCTGTCCCCCACTCTAAAAAGTGGGGGGGGGGGGGGGGGGATGTCCCCTCCTTCCCCCACCGATCGACGCCCTTGCCCAAAGTCATAACCAAAGCGGATGATCGTCTTGCAGTCAATCTTGCGCTCACAGAACAAGAACGTCCACAGCGCGTGATATCCGAGACCAGCTACCCCAAGTTGCTGGGGCTGTTTTTTTTTCTTAAATGTGTCATTATCTCCTTCACACTCTGCTCATTCATGCATAACAGTAGGTATGGGCTAGTCAGTTTCAGTATCTGTTCTACGGGTCCCACTGATGATCTCCACCAAGGTTAAACCCTGCGAGGTGCCATGGCACTATTTTTGTTAGTAGCTTTGTAAACAATTCTTGTTTACTCCGCCACGTTTCGGTAAATAATTCTCAAACTCCACAAGTTCCCTTTTGAAACCTAACCAAACAGCATGGTTATAGTCCCTTTAGCCTGGGTTGAACCACTGACCCAGAATTTGACACACAAATACTACACGAAGTACAATTACCATAGGATTTGTGTGGCTTATGCTGCTCTCATCACAAGGCAATCAATCATCCTGTCACCAGATGTTACGTTCCCAGACATTATTTTAGTCAGACATTGAACCTACTTGCGTTTTGTTTTTGTTTTTTTAAAGAGTTTTTCTTTGCTTTTGTTTTTTTGGGGGAGGGGGCGGGGCTAAGATATATTGGCTTCTGTGTAGCCCGTATAAGGTTGCTTTGCTTGAAATTGTTTCTCAGGGTCTAGAGGGCCTCTAGAACGTTTGTTTAAACCATTTGAGAAGGGATTGTGTTCACCAAAACAAACGTATTACACGTTATTCACACCTACTAAACATCTTAGTGCGATGGCGTAACAGTGGATGAATATTGTGATGGTACCTCGCAGGCTTTAATGAAAAACCTGTGTACATCTTAGGAACTATAAAGATTCATTTAGGGGAAAAGTACTTTTGTTGAGGTGTTTAGAAAAGATTGAAAGTTTGAAGGCATCGCCTGGCATTTCATGCTGCACTTTGTACAGATTTTAACTTATAATTTTAACAAGTTCCTTTTTGTAAGACCAAGCAATATAAGCACTGTTTTTCAAACTAAGAGTTTGAACTGCAGACCATTTGGATGCCCCAGGTACTTATTATAGACTTCTCGAAATAAACATAGGGACTCGTGCAGAGATGGATATTTTCCAATAGTAAATGTTGTTTTTGCCCTTCCCCATTTGGTGTTAAGCATATGCTCAATTCTTCCGAGAGCCTGTGAGGAAAAGATCACAGGCCTACTGTAGGCCAGCCCCGCGAGGGGTTGGTTTTTAACTCCTGTAAATGAGCAGACAGTTACACGTCATGAGATACAGTGGAACTGTACAGTTGTGTTTACAGATGTTTATTGTTGTGCTGCCCGTCAAGGAATATACATAATCCATAATACATTATCAGAAAATACCTGAATTGGTACAAACCACTTAAATCCTTTTCCTTTTGAAAATACAAGTAGCATAATTATGTGCAAACACTAATACAAGGTCTCCTAGTCAGTAATTTCATCAAAGTAGGGTTGTCCCACAACCAGAGAGGAGCTTAATTAAATATTCACAAGAAAAAAAGGGTGTTCTTGTTCCCATAGGTTTCTACAGGGTTCAGTCCAAAATGAAACAACAGGTGTTCCAACAATTACCACTTAAGGTCAGAGGAGGGAATAAGTTGCACACAAGTAATGTTTCCCTAGGGACACTGGCCCTCCACTCCACATTCTATTCCCTGGTCTGCAAGGAGCCAAGGTCCTTATAATCTACTGGTCAATGGTAAACTTGCTCCAGTCCCACAAGCTCCAGTTACTTGACTGTAGAGTGACACTATAAACCAATAAACAATATAAGTGGTCATATAAAGTTCTCTTGTCCTAGCTGACTGGTACCTAGTCTAACTCCAGATAATTCTTAGGTG
Organism: Hippasteria phrygiana; assembly: GCA_037893225.1. Classification (NCBI taxonomy): domain Eukaryota; kingdom Metazoa; phylum Echinodermata; class Asteroidea; order Valvatida; family Goniasteridae; genus Hippasteria; species Hippasteria phrygiana. Next base: position 1,535,890 of record JAZGUH010000401.1, on the reverse strand, counting down.
GCACTGCACGGGCTGTTCCTTGCCCCATGTACTGAAGCATATTACACAGTACTGCCTCTCATTATAAATACTCAAGGTTGCCCACTATTTTAAAGGACTCGCTTAACTATAGAGGCTATAATATGTAGCTAGAACTAAAGTATAAAAGTTATATAACGTAAAAGTAATAATAATAAGATACATTTAAAATCAACATTATCATATCATCAACAATTAATGTTTTGCAATTAAGTGGCTAAGGGATTGAGCGTTCTCATCAACACTTATTCTGGAATCCAACCACATCACAATCCCACTCTTGGTAGATCTATCAATATTTCTCGGTTCTAACCGTCCTAAAATACTTCTTTCATTATGGACTCTATATCATAATTAACTTTTCTCCTATTGACATTCAACTCGTCAAACTCTGCATTAAAGCATGTTCTCTCTACCTCTTTGGTTATAAATTCCAAGTTCATCAAAGGACTTTGATGAAAGAGAAAGTTTTTAAAAGCAGTCCTTTACTTTATATATGTACATGTGCTTTCTTACATGTATCTTAAAACAACAGATCAATTAAGCAAGCTAAAATGTGAATCATATAAAGGAAATTCCACAATGGGAAAGTATTAAAATAATCTGGAAATCAAATGAACTTGACATACCTGTAAATGAGCAGACAGTTACACGTCATGAGATACAGTGGAACTGTACAGTTGTGTTTACAGATGTTTATTGTTGTGCTGCCCATCAAGGAATGAGGCAGTCCAACATGGCCCAGCGTGGTGGCAGCCTTTCCCCTTGTTTTCCCCAGCCAATGAGATAGCAGTAACCATGGTGACTTGGTCATGCCAGCCTAATAGCTGTGTGGGTCCTGTGCCATGTGTGCATGCTAGTGCCACATGGGCATTGGGAGGTAATATTTTTTTGGGGGGGGGGTAAACTTTCCTTATCTTAAGTTGAATTCTCTGTGAGGGGCACTACATACTCCCCCTGAAAAATAAATGTTGTCTCAACATTTCAAGACTAAAAAAAATATCCATACATAAAAAAATAAAAAAAACAATTTGGCTACAAAACACAGGAATACCGTGTCTGACATGATGGATTTAGAGAGGAGAAAAAAATTGCAACACCTGGAGGGTCTCTCCAACTATGAGCCAAGCTTCTCCTAAGCTTAGGGTCATAGATTGATTAAAGAAATGTCTGAAGATGATATCAAGTCTTCTCGATTTCCAAAAATCTAATCCGGACAGGATTATAACAAAAAAGTGAAGCAACCATTGTAACGCAATGCTCATCCATCGCAGAAGATTTCTTCTAGTACAAGCCAAAGTGTGTTTATAACGATAACGACAAAATGAAGAATATAATTAGCATACTATCATTGTAAAACCACCAAAAAAAACACAAAAAAAAAACTACTGCACCAATCCTGGTGGGTAGTAGTACGGAGGCCATCCTAGAGTAGCCTGCTGGGGTGGATACTGCGGTGGTGCTGGGTAGTATCCCCTGGGCGGAGCTGGATACACAAGAGGGTAGGGTGGTGGAAATGTACCATTTCCGTAGGGCATTGGGCATGGGTAAGGGAATGGAGCAGATCCCATCTGCTGAGTGGGGGCATAGGTTGGGACAAGTGTGGGTGCAGAGTATGGGGAAGGGGCATATTCGCGGTTCACCTGCCCTCGGGGCACTGCAGAGGGTTCCATCACTGACGAAGATATCACTGCAGCCACGTGTTGACGAGGAACACCGAGTTGATCATAGGCGAGTGCATCCGGAGGCTGTCTCTGTCGGCTTGGATACCGACCCTCCGTGGGTGCCATGGAGTCCTCACTTTCGGTTGGGGGCATAACTTCAGGCTGTGGCTGGTCTGGAAGTCCCGTCTCCTCTGGTGTTGTGGGTGCATTCGGCTGATCTAGCGGCTCTGGAACAGCCGCTGCCTCAAGATCATCAGGGTACAGCCCTGGGAAGTGAGGGTCTAGCGAGAGGGTTGTCTCACTTTCACCAGTAACGTGCTTGGCTTGGACATCATCTTGCTCTAGTGTGGGCTGCTCACCAATGAGGGATTGGGGGTTTGGAAGATAGAACTCATCGTCAGAGCCACTGTCCTCTGGGGGTGAGCTGGATTGAGTTGGGGGTGGGGCTCTTTTACGTTTTGCCCTGGTGGGTTGTCCCGATTGCAAGACCTCTGGTTTCGTCTCTACTGCAGGGAGGTGATCGCAGGGGAGGAGAAGGTTTCGATGGAGGACTCTTGTCCTACCCGTACCACTCTCGGGCCTCAGCTCGTACACTGGTGCATCATCATGCATCTGTCTGATGACAATGTGGATCTGCCCCTCCCAGTAGGATCTTAGCTTTCCTGGACCGCCAGTCTTGTTCAGGTTCCGGACCAACACACGGTCCCCTGGTTGAAGGCTGACGCCATGTGCCCTTTTGTTGTACTGGTCCCGGTTTCTGTGTGCCATCTTTGAACTATGCTCGGAAGCCAGGGCGTAAGCTTGCTCCATCTGCGTCTTCCAATTTGTGACATAGTCATGGTGGTTGGATGCTGAGCCCTCTGTACTGGCTGGAAGATTGAAGAAGATGTCAATCGGCAGTCGGGGTGGTCTTCCATAAAGCAAATAGAAGGGTGAATATCCAGTTGCCTCACTGCGAGTGCAGTTGTACGCATGGACAACCTTACCAAGTGATGCCTTCCAATTTGCCTTATCTGCCTCTGGTAGGGTCCTCAGCATGGACAGTAGGGTCCGATTGAATCGTTCCACTTGTCCATTGCCTTGGGGGTGATAGGGGGTTGTCCTAGACTTTTCAATACCACAAAGCTGTTGAAGTCGATGGAAGAGTTGGTTTTCAAATTCTCGGCCTTGGTCATGATGGAGACGTTTTGGAAAACCAAACTTTAATGCGAAGTCATTAAATATTCGGTCTGCAGCAGTCTTTCCAGACTTGTTGGTTGTTGCATAAGCCTGTGCAAAGCGGGTGAAATGGTCAACCACTACCAAGATGTACTCAAAGCCTCCCTTACTGCGCTCCAGGTGCATGAAATCGATGGAGACAAGCTCAAAAGGCTCTGTAGTGACGATACTCTGCATTGGGGCGCGTGTTGGTTGAGTTGGCCGCTTCTGCTTCAAACACACACATCTCTGGTTGACATAGTGCTCTATATCTCGCTGCATGCCGGGCCAGTAGAACCTATCACGAGCAAGGCTGACTACTCTATCAGCACCGGGATGCCCCATGTTATTGTGGAGTTCTTCATAAACTCGTTGTCGGTGTTCTACTGGCAGGACTAGTTGACGCTGCTGGCCTCGCTTTCTGTAGAGGATCCCATCTTTGAGTACCAACTTCCGCCATTCATGCAGGAGGGATGTTGTCTCGTGCATCTCACCTCGTCTATCCCGCCTTGATGGTCGTTGTCCTTTGGCCATGTATTGCCAAACTCTTCCAATCCCTGGATCAGCTTGCTGTGCTGCAGACATGTTGCCCTGGTCCAGTTGCTGGGTGGCGGCCTCATCAGTGGGGGCTATTGGTGTCACTGCTGCTATCCACGACAGACCAGGGGTCTTGGTCGTGACCGCGCTGATGGTAGCATCGATAGCGGCCGGAGTTGTCTCCATTGTGCATTCGGATATGTACTTGTCAAAGTCGAGTGGCAATCTGGAGAGCGTGTCAGCATCTACGTTCGCCTTGCCCGGTTTGTATTTGATATTGAAGTTGAAGTCTGACAACTCGGCAACCCAGCGATACCCTGTAGCATTTAGTCTAGCGGAGGAAAGTACGTAGGTGAGCGGGTTGTTATCGGTGTAAACCGTAAACGACTTGGCATAGTAAAGGTAGTCCCGGAACTTTTCACAAACCGCCCACTTCAGTGCCAAGAATTCCAACTTGCCAGAATGTAGGTAGTAGTTCTTCTCAGCCGGGGAGAGGGTCCGGGATCCATAACCGATAACTCTCAGCTTGCCCTGTTGCTGCTGGTACAGTATCGCTCCGAGACCTTCATTTGATGCATCCGTATGTAGGATGAAGGGTTGGGAGAAGTCCGGGAAAGCCATCACGGGAGGGACAATCAGGCAATCGAGAAGCGAGTTTAGGGTACACTGGTGTTCACTGGTCCACGTGATGGGTTGTTTGGATGGCACCTGTCCGGCGCCTCGTTTTGAGTGTTGTAATTTGCCTCGTCTACGGGTTTCTCGTTGAAGCTTTTCTCGGTTCTCAGGGGTGATTGCAAGGAGGTCGTACAGGGGTTTTGCAATTCGTGAAAAATCTTGAATGTAGCGCCTGTAGTACCCCACAAATCCCAGTAATTTTCTCAATTCGCCGACGGTTCCTGGTGGTTTTCCCTTTAGAGCCTGGACAGCACTGGTGTCCGCAGGGTCCATCTTGTGTCCCTGTGCCGAGACAACGCGACCAAGATAACGAACTTCACTTTGGAATAGGTTGCACTTGCTGGCCTTTAGCTTGATGCCGTGCTGTTGCAGGCGGTGAAGGACTCGACGGAGATTTTCCAAGTGAGTTTCGAAGGATGCCCCGTACACCAGTATGTCGTCTAGATAGATGACAGCTATTTCCCCCGTTAGGCCCTCGAGGCTTGTCTCCATGCAGCGTTGAAACACAGCGGGGGCATTCGTAAGGCCAAAGGGGATCCTCAGCCACTCGTACAATCCCCAGGGCGTTACAAAAGCTGTGAGTGGTCTGCTCTCCTCTGCCATGAAACCCTGATGGTAGGCCTTACCCTGGTCCAGAGTCGAGAACCATGAGTTTCCGCCCAAATTATCGAGGACATCTTGGATGCGAGGAATAGGATGTCGGTCTGGCACTGTCTTGTTATTTAGCTCGCGGTAATCGATACAGAGCCTAAGACTCCCATCCTTCTTCCGAACACACACGATGGGGGAAGAATATGGGGAACATGATTTTGCGATCCACCCCCTACTGATCAGGTCGTGCAGGTACTCCTTCACCTCCTTATAAAGAGGGCCAGGCACTGAGCGGTAGGTTTTCTGGACTGGCTTGTCGTCACGGAGCTGAATATGCATCTGTAGATGATCGATGCTGCCCAGGTCATTCTCGTCTCTGGCAAAGGCTCCAGCTTCCTCCTTCAGCATCTGCCCTGCAGCCTGGCGTTGCTCTTTAGTTAGATGACTCAAGTCGACAGGCGGGGTCCAATCCAATCTATCTGCTGTGGGCTGGACCTTGACATTGTTTACCCTTGTCTGATAGGGTGGCTGGGTGTCTTCGATAGAGGGAAGATCAATGGGGCATGGTAGAACGGACCTGATTTGTTGTAACTCGCCCAGGATGGTACGGCCTGGAAGGAGAATGTCGCGCCCGGTACGGTTTGTGACTGGCACGTGGATACGTGCTGATGTCCCCTCCTTCACCGTAACCAAACACTCGCCTATCTCTGCATCCTGTGGCCAAGGCGCCTCGATGTTTGGCTCAAACAGCATTGGTGTGTCGTTACAGATTGGTCCCGCCCTCACCATGCAAACCACTGCTTTAGTTGTACCTTTCGGTATGCAGGTATCCTTTCTTCCCATCCTGACAATACACACACCATCGGAGTCAGTGTCTTGAAGAAGATCACCCAACGCTCTGATTGCGGCAGATTTCATCTTGGGGAAACCTGCTCGCAGGAGACTCCTTGTATCTCCGCCGTTGTCTTTGGCGATCTGTTCTATGACATTGAATCCAATGATTGGTTCATCCATGTAACCCGTGGTCACCAGCATTGGTACCCGCAACGATGTAGGCAGATCTCCCTCCTTCTGACGCAATGTAAACCCTACCTCGATCCACCCATCGAATGGGATCGGGGTTGAGTTTGCCGCTCTCACGTCTAGTTTGGTTTCGTTTAGGAGATGCGTGATGGGGTGAAGGGGGACCTTTGGGAGATTCTTTTTGAGCCACGAACGAGAGAGGAGAGAAATCTGGGACCCAGTGTCCCATAGGGCCTCGGTCTGTTGCCCCTCTATGCAACACGACACCATACATCTGTTTCCGATGAGTCGGCTTACTCGATGGTGCTGTTGTGGGGTCAGATGAGCACATACCTGTGCCGTTGCCCTGTAGCCTCCTGTTGTCCCCTCACTTGCTGTGGTTCCTCCTTGCTGCTGGGACTCTGATCTAGGGGTGGTTACTGCCCGTCCCTTGGCAGCAACCCTTGGTCGTTTCCCGCCCGGTGGGGGCAGTCGCGGATGAAGTGCTCTGACGCCCCACAACAGAAGCAGTGGCGGCACTGGTCACCGACACCAGCACTTACACAGACTTGGCATCCCCATCTCCTAGTTTGGGGTCGTGGACGTGGCGGTCTCGATGTTGCTGGCCTTGGATGGCGGGATGGGGCATCGTCGGTCCGTTGAAGAGCCTGGACGAGAGCAGCGACCTGTGCCTTCAACTCCTTCACGTCTGCCACCAAGGGGTTGGGTTTGGCTGGCAACGGTTCGGTGGGTTTCGGTACTTCCGTTTGACCGACTTGAGCTATAGAGCTCACCTTAGGATGAAGAGACCTCTTCTGCTGGCGTTCAGACTCGTGACTAGCTGCGATGTTCATCCTTTCCAGCAACTCCTCATCTCCCACATTCGGGTTCTGAAGACTCGACTGCATGTCCATCCTCACACCCTCACTACGGAACCCCGTCTCCAGAGTGTGTAGGAACATAGCCCGGACCTGTGATGCCTCGTACTTCGGGCCTGTTGTCACCTCCTTGGACACAAACAACACCTTCTGCTGGAGATCCATGACACGAATCAGGAATTCCTGCGGGGTCTCATTGGCCTCCTGGTGAGCCCTCGACAGTTGGTAATACAGCTCCGTCGCATCACTCTCCCGATAATGCGACCGGAGGACGCGACGAAGGTCTGTCAGACTGAGAGAGGACTTTCCCTCCAAGTAGCTCCGCAGTCTGGATGCAGGATTAATTGCACGAATTACTGACTCCACCACCTCCCGCTCCTGATACGTCTTTGCGAGCCCCGCCTCAATCTGGTGCATTAGGGACAAAAAGGTTATTTTGTCCATCTGCCCAGGGTCCCCAATTTGGCCGAAAATCTTAAACTCCCTCCTGAAGACGGGTGCAGTGGGCTGCTCTATCAATGCCATTGAGGGGGGTGCCTGGCTCGATGATGATGGAGCGGCCTGTGCTGTGTGCAGCAACTTCTGCACCCCCTGTAGCACCGACAGTCCGCCGTCCTCGCTCTCCTCAACCTCCTCACTGCAGAGGTGACGTCGTACATGGCGAAGAAGGGCCGGTGTTGTTTTTCCCTCACCATCAATACTCAGCTCAGCACACACGTCTTGCAGCTGATCTCCCGTGGCTTTCTGCAGCAGGGCGTGCACCACACTATGCAGCTCGTCCAGAAGCGCCATTGGAGGAAGGGGGGAGAGACAGACTGGTCAATTGGGAACGGACCCGTACATCTCTACAGGTTCGATGTCATCTGAGAACAGGCGCTCATCGTCTTGCTGGTTGTTGGTGTTCCCAGCAGACGCACCTGTCCTGGCAAGATCGCCAAATGTAGGCCAGCCCCGCGAGGGGTTGGTTTTTAACTCCTGTAAATGAGCAGACAGTTACACGTCATGAGATACAGTGGAACTGTACAGTTGTGTTTACAGATGTTTATTGTTGTGCTGCCCGTCAAGGAATATACATAATCCATAATACATTATCAGAAAATACCTGAATTGGTACAAACCACTTAAATCCTTTTCCTTTTGAAAATACAAGTAGCATAATTATGTGCAAACACTAATACAAGGTCTCCTAGTCAGTAATTTCATCAAAGTAGGGTTGTCCCACAACCAGAGAGGAGCTTAATTAAATATTCACAAGAAAAAAAGGGTGTTCTTGTTCCCATAGGTTTCTACAGGGTTCAGTCCAAAATGAAACAACAGGTGTTCCAACAATTACCACTTAAGGTCAGAGGAGGGAATAAGTTGCACACAAGTAATGTTTCCCTAGGGACACTGGCCCTCCACTCCACATTCTATTCCCTGGTCTGCAAGGAGCCAAGGTCCTTATAATCTACTGGTCAATGGTAAACTTGCTCCAGTCCCACAAGCTCCAGTTACTTGACTGTAGAGTGACACTATAAACCAATAAACAATATAAGTGGTCATATAAAGTTCTCTTGTCCTAGCTGACTGGTACCTAGTCTAACTCCAGATAATTCTTAGGTGGCACTGCACGGGCTGTTCCTTGCCCCATGTACTGAAGCATATTACACAGTACTGCCTCTCATTATAAATACTCAAGGTTGCCCACTATTTTAAAGGACTCGCTTAACTATAGAGGCTATAATATGTAGCTAGAACTAAAGTATAAAAGTTATATAACGTAAAAGTAATAATAATAAGATACATTTAAAATCAACATTATCATATCATCAACAATTAATGTTTTGCAATTAAGTGGCTAAGGGATTGAGCGTTCTCATCAACACTTATTCTGGAATCCAACCACATCACAATCCCACTCTTGGTAGATCTATCAATATTTCTCGGTTCTAACCGTCCTAAAATACTTCTTTCATTATGGACTCTATATCATAATTAACTTTTCTCCTATTGACATTCAACTCGTCAAACTCTGCATTAAAGCATGTTCTCTCTACCTCTTTGGTTATAAATTCCAAGTTCATCAAAGGACTTTGATGAAAGAGAAAGTTTTTAAAAGCAGTCCTTTACTTTATATATGTACATGTGCTTTCTTACATGTATCTTAAAACAACAGATCAATTAAGCAAGCTAAAATGTGAATCATATAAAGGAAATTCCACAATGGGAAAGTATTAAAATAATCTGGAAATCAAATGAACTTGACATACCTGTAAATGAGCAGACAGTTACACGTCATGAGATACAGTGGAACTGTACAGTTGTGTTTACAGATGTTTATTGTTGTGCTGCCCATCAAGGAATGAGGCAGTCCAACATGGCCCAGCGTGGTGGCAGCCTTTCCCCTTGTTTTCCCAGCCAATGAGATAGCAGTAACCATGGTGACTTGGTCATGCCAGCCTAATAGCTGTGTGGGTCCTGTGCCATGTGTGCATGCTAGTGCCACATGGGCATTGGGAGGTAATATTTTTTTTGGGGGGGGGTAAACTTTCCTTATCTTAAGTTGAATTCTCTGTGAGGGGCACTACACTACTCTTGCAGGAATCGAATGCAACCAGGTAATTGGCAGAGCAGCAGATTGCAGATTGTAATTTGATTGGGAGAACCCAGTCCAATACTACTCTAGACTTCAGATAAAGTTGTGATGATGGAATTTGCGTCGGGGATGATGTAAATTTGAATGGATTTTTGTTCTTTCCTGACGTCTTCAAACGGTGGTCGGGAGTGGTTACATCTGCACAAGTAAGCAGGGGGTCGTGGGTGTCATTCCCGCCCGAGTACTATTTTTAAGCCTGCGAATTTTGTCCCACAGGCTCTCCGAAAATACTGAACTTACTGTACTTAATACTACGTGGGGAAATGGCAAAAATCTCTTCTTATTCAGATCAAGTTTTCACGTATTTGCTTGGTTCCCATTACCAATCACAGTGGCAGGTACAAAGTGCCGCAGAATATAGCTTCACACAAATGAATGGGAGACCCGTCAAGTACAAGTATGTTTTTAGCCTAATATTTGAAGAAAGTGCTTCTATCCTTATTGAATATGATAGATACATAACATGTTTCAGATTATCAAACAAAGATTAGCATGGCTTTATATGAGGCAATATTTCTGAAACGTCTTCAACGATTTTCATATATTTTGCATTTAGGAACAAAAAGCAGTCAACCCTCTATGAGAAATGGACCCATCTCAGCGTCCAGTGAGCTACCCATTTCAGTCAAAATCTTTCGGGCTCAATCATGTGCTGTTTGTTCGACAAATCAATGCAAGAACGCCTGTATATGGGTGAATTATTTAATGTATGAATATCCTGCACTCTTTGTCAAAGGTTTGGTTATATCTAAAAGATGTCGCGATGGGTTGGTTTTACCGTGGTGATGGGATGGGGAAAAGTGTAATCGTTCCAAGAAAAACAGTTCAACAAGTACTAACATTCTGATATCATTACATGTCTTACCAACAACTTTAATGGTGAATTGGCATGATTCCGTGTTCATGGCAGCATCGGTTGCAGTGCACGTTACCGTAGTTGTGCCCAATGCATACATACCACCAGACTCCACAACACTGCCTGCATCGTCATCGCATGCTATGTCCGTCGATTCAAATGTATCTGCATTATCGGTAGCTGATGGCATTGGTGACCATATTGCAGTCGCATTCGCCATGCCCTTGTCTGTTTCCAAGGATGGGACACTGCTTGGGCAGGTGATATTAGGAGCTTCAGTATCTGTGTGCGTGAAGTAAGATAAATGACGCACGTTAATTAGCGCAAATAGATAAAAATAGAATAAAGACGATCAGGTTGTTACTTCCATGCTGATAGGGCAAGTTGGTCATCAGAATAATTACACATCAAAGACACAAATGCTCAACGCACCTGTATTATTGAAATCTCTGTAAACACGCTATTAAAGGAACACAGTGCCTTGGGGGCGGAAAAACAACTTTCCTCCTCCAATTGCCATTTGTTGTAAAATAACTGGCAAAAAGCGATGCGTTCATCGGGTTTCTAACAGGTCTACTTTTCCGAACCAAACTGGCGTCCCAGAAATTATTTTCTTCAATAATGTTTAGTAAAACGGCGCATTCTCTAGGGATGATAGTGTACATGATTATACACGTGTTCTACTTTTGAATGATCTTACCGACCATATTAATTTTAGGACTTACACTTTTGACTTTGTGTCCCTTTGAATGCCAAATTTCAAATTAATGCATGCCTTGTCTTATTGCAATGAAAGCGTTAATAATAATACTAATAAAGGGTGGCCACCAAAAACAGAACGGCATACTTCCACTGCCTATAGAGTCAAACCACCTGTACCAATGGATAGAGAATATATTTAGAAGAAAAATGATACTAAGACCTCCCGATTCGGTACTGTAGTTTTTGCTCCAGAGCCCATTTTGTGAAGCAAAGTCGGGTCACTTGGCCATTTGTTCCATGCGCAAAAAAGAGCATGATGATAGCATACTTCTTCAGTACCCCGGGCCGGAACAAATACCCCCGACTTTGTTTCATAAAATAGGTTCTAGAACAAAAACTACTGGACCGAATCGGAAGATCTTGGTATCATTTTTTCTTTTAACAAAATTACCCATGCATTGGTATAGGTTGTTTGAGTCTTAGGGAAGCGGAAGTTTGCCGTTCCTGTGTTGTTGTTTTTGGCCACCCTGTATAAGTACGTCTCAAGTCAGTGGTAATTTTATTTATAGTCAAATTACATTGATTTTTGGGTCATGTAGAGCTTTAATCTGCATAGAATAAAAGACAAAGTTCTAGCCTAGCGTATTTCGTAAAAAGAAATCCTTCACAAACCGAACAAAACGTGCTTGCACGATATTGAAATAGTTCAAAGCCGGATAAAGTGTATTTGTGAAATCTAGCCCCGCCCTTAACGAAAATCAACTACTGCCCCTCCCACTTGTTGCTATAATACCTAAGTCTGGTGATATTTCTATGTCATCAATTGCGACATCCGACTTAGAGGACGATCCGCTTATTACTTGGAAGAGGATTCTAAAGTCCGATGTTTCATTGATGACAATCACCGCTTGGAGCCACTCGTCGCCAGCTGTTTGTTCGCCACTGCGCGTGAAGACACGTATTCCCTGCGCACCAATCTCCGGTATCATGAATACACTGAGGGAGCCTGTCGGGGAAAATAGTTAAACGTCAATTCATAAATACCTAAGAGAGGCTCACAATTCGGGGTAGCCTTGGTATCTCCTAAAAGTGTCTCTCATTGGTCTATTTGTGGAAATATTGGTCAGATCGGCAAATCAATGAAGAGTTTAGATTACAAGCTTTAAATTGATACCAATCGAAAAATAACGAATCTTATGAAGAAAACTTTAAGAAAATGTGCCCTCAAATGACTTTCTACCCTCTTACATTTTTGAATGTTCAGGACTGGATGGCATAAAGCAAGCACCTCCTACAGCAAGCGCCCACCTGTAAACTTAAGTGAAGAGACTTGGATGTACTGAAGATTTCAGTCACCTGACACCCATGCAGATCTTTCAACTCTTCTTCTGCCAAGCAGTGTTGGAGTTGATGGTGAAAGAGACCAATCGATATGCCGACCAAATGCTGTGTGCAGATGCAGCTAATCATAAGCTTGCTCGAGCTCCAACTGATGTTCCTCAAATTATGGCATTTGGGGCATTGCTTCTCTGCATGGGCATCAACAAAAGGCCTCGCTACAGCATGCACTGGTCCAGGTCCGGAGTTCTGCGAAGTCCCCTGTATTCGTCGACCATGTCTCGCAATCGATTCAATGCAATTCTTAGATTTTCCCACCTTGCCAACAGCAGAGCTCGAGCAGGCGACTCTCCACCTGACATGTAAACTGTCCAAAGTTTGCCCGATGCTCGACATTGCACTGCCACCCTTTCCTCGCATTTACAGACCAGGACGAAACCTCTCACCGGACGAGACTATAATGATCAAGTTTAAAGGCCGACTCGGTTTCAAACAGTATATGCCACGAAAGTCCGCCAAATGGGGATTGAAATGTTTTTCATTGAACGAGTCGGAAACCGGGCACACGGGGTCTCAGTCCACATCAGAACAATTTATACAACCCTCCATTGCTTAAGCTGCAACACACCATCCACCTAACCTTCCAGCACCAGGCCAGGAAGTCATAGACCTACTGAAATGACTCGAACATAAGGGACATTTCATTTTTGTGGACAATTGGTACAGTACCCCGGCTCTCGTCTGGAAGTTGTCACAGCTGGGGTTTGGAGCTCGTGGAACTGTACGCTACACCACACAAGGGATTCCAGAGTGTGCAAACCCAAAGAAGTTCCCCATGAGAAGGGGTGCTGACCCCCAGTTTTACACAAAAGCCGGGCAACTATGCGTTGTTTGGCAGGATGCAAAGCGTGTAACCCTTCTGACTAATTATGGTGACTGCGGTATGGGCACTAAAGAAATTCACAGCAAAAACAGTTCGGCCGGACTTCGCCAGATCAAACAAAACATCTGTCGTCAATGATTATAATAAACACATGAGAGGAAGTGATCTCACAGGACAACTTTGTCAGTACTACACGCACCATCACAGATCAATCAAACTGTGAAAAAGAGTTTTCGTGACCATTCTTGACATCTGTTTGTTGAATGCTACCATCGTATACAACAGCATCCCCACAAAGCACCACTTTGGATTTCAGGGTCAAGGTGATAGGACTCATTTACAACTGGAAGCACAACCCAGCACAACATGCCAGTCAAGCGTCATGTGGTTTCAGCCCCTTTACAAGTCAACACTTACAGTGGGAGAAATGTTGCCGGCAAAAAAACGCAACTGTGTCGTTTGCAGTACCAGAGCCAAGCGGAAACAAACTCGCATGATTTGTAAACAGTGTAACAAGCCAATGTATGCTTTGAGAAGTTTCACAGTCTATGATCAGCATTTATCCGAGTAGTTTTGATTGTGGTCCGGGTCACCCACCCCCGTCCCCCAACCCCATCCAATGTTGGAGTGACGGTGCACACACTGCCAATCCAACATTGAATGTGTGGAGAATGGTGGCCTTCAACTTAAAGTGTATTTTATGTGTAGCTTAATTGAAGGAACTAATATAATAAGTATGAACCTTGAGATTTTCTTTTACACATTTTGGGCTTCTCCACTCGACAACTTGCATTTTGGAGAGGCCCACCGCATAATCTCATCTATTTATTTATTTTAAATTATTGTTTTAACTTCTTGTGTCTATATTGATTAAGTGGAAATAAATATGAATGAATGGAATGAAATATGAATGAATGAAAATGTTAACTGCTTCCAAAGTGTACTCATTTTTCAAGTCTGTGCAATTTTCCCAACAGTCCTGATTCCTTCATTTTGAATAAAATCTTCACATATGCCTAGGGAGTTGGGGTTAATAAACCCCCCCCCCCCCAACAAAAAATATATATCTTTTCATATACGGTACCACTATTGTTGTTCTAATTATTATATACTAGTCATAGTTTTTGGGTATTGTTTCTCAATTACCCTTATGATTCCACACCACAACGGCTACGGTAACACAATACGGCCATACATTTTCGTGTAAACAGTGAGCTATACGAGGTGTTTTTACCACCATTGCACATTTTATGTCATGTTTTTGGGTACAATTTTACTTTCTTGGTTCTGGCGACAATGTAGCCGGATATCCTTTGTGCAACTGGCGTTGCACCCGATAGATATGATGATTATCGGTGCGTCCATGATTGTGGGGGCTGACCATTATTCCGGCCCTGGCCATGGTAGGACGTATGGATTTACTATCTCTCTGGAATTTACCGTCAACATCTCTGACAGTATCGGACTATACCGTTCGATTATGCTGCTCACCGGTGAGTGTTTCTTTACCACAACTTTTAATACTGAACGTATATGTCTTCATATTTACAGCCACCGGCACCACAAACATTATGACCGGTACAAAAAAAGTACATGTACATGTCTGTACACGTAAAACCCGTCCGTGCGATTGCACAATATACACTACGAAGGTTAGTCATTAATACAGCGGGTTGTTCCATTGTAAATGCGGCCGTTCCCATTGCTCCGTGACGTTTGGTTTCAGGGTTGATTCTATATTTAGACGCTAAAAGTCATTTCTAAAAATTTCAAACAAACTTAAAAACTTATAATTTTATTACCATTACCTATTATTATCTCTATTGTTATCTATACCTTGACTTTTTTTACGAGTCAACACCCCTCTTACCCGAATAGGGTCGGTCCATCTGGCTCCTGAAACTGTGCTTATCACGCCCCTCCGCAATCCCAATAGGACGTGCACACAAGGGGGCGGGGCATACCGACTTTACAGACCCTATGCGGTACTAGAGTGGCCTTTCATTACATTGCCTTGTGAGGGCGCTATACACTAAAACTTGGGAAGAAGTGTGTCGCTGTGAGTTTATGTGAACTGGCATGTGTGTACATGAGTGTGGTAACCAAAGCATCTTAATGGAATGAAACAATTCGTCTTCGCTACTAATAACTTACCGGTGTGATATGAATATCCGACCATGAATATCCGACTCCTTTTCCCTATTATTGGTTAAATCCTCTCACGTGACCGGCCACTCTCCCAATTATCGATATTATTGTTCACTTAGGCATGTGCTGTTCTGCAGTACTATTTCGTAGTGACTGAATTTCATGCTACACCGGTACTATTGTCAAGAAAACATTCTCCTGACGACGAACACAGCACACTGTTGGAGACGTTGTGTTAACGGTTCTTCTGAGAACCAACAAACCCTCACAAAAGAGATTCGATTTTACATGTCGTTACAGCAAACCTTCACTTATTGTTAAAATCCGTTTGTTCTGTTGCAAGAGAAAACCTCGAGAAAACGAATACCCTTGTTTATCCCATTTCCAAAGACCATTGTGCGGGGGCAGATAACCCTGTTACAACGGTCAAAAATCAAAAACTAGTGGCAATAATTTTCCAACACATTCGGGGCCCGCGAACTGCTTCACCGAAAGAAAAAAAATAAGCGTTTGCCAAACTTAAATATGCAAAAGAATCATTCGATTTTACGAGCGGCCATAGAGAAATTTCACATTCCGGATTGAAAGCGAGAGTGTCAGTGGCAAACAAAACAACGCTTTTTAGCACATTCATTCATGCATGAATGATTCAGGCCATAAAAGGAAGCGCAGGCGCACGATCAGCATAAAGTTGTTTACTGTGACATTGAGATCTTCGTTTTCAAACGCGGAAGTGCGCAGATCGGCGCTAAACTCGTCGTTGTGGGATTCCTCTATTGGGTGATCCTCTTGGATCAACGGTTAGTTAGTAAAACCGTTGGTTTCAGTCATAGGCAAAGCTATGATTAAATAACAACAACGTGCGTATAACAACAGGGATGTTCAGTTTCACGTTTTACGTTAACGTCAACGTAAGCGCGTTCGATTTTTTAATAGACGTGCCCGCGAAAAAAGTCGCACACGCTCAGTTGACGTTCACGTAAAACATGCAAGTAAACCTCCTTATTATGACGGTCTCTTCAACCTGCATAATATAAATGACTGGTTCAATACAATAAACTATCAGAAATACAATCCTGCAAATTATCTGATATTTGAGACACATTGGAAGATGACTAAAAATTATGCTAATTATTAGTCTCAGAGATCAGGTTTTAGTTCTTGCGCATTTTTTGTGGTGTGCAGGTATGCATTATTCTTGAGACGTCCCTTACCTATGTCGCTACCGTACATGTTATACCAGAAACTAACAGTTCTGTTGGTGCTGAATCTGGTTGACACCATTGGACCTATTAAGGAAGCGTTATCTCCTTCCTTAGCTGAGCTTCCATCAACATAGATGTAGGTCCCACTTCTATCTGCAGGAAGGATAGTAAATATGAAACTAATACGTGCCTAGTTCGCCGTTCTATCGACAAAGGGACAGTGTTTAATTGTCATGATCTCAATTATAACCCAAGTGGTCTCTGTTCTGTTTACTTGAACACCCTATTTTGTCAGTCTGTTGTCTTTTATTAAATAGTGAGTGACGTGTCTGGACTGATGTTTTTGTTTCATGTTTGCCCCAGGATTCTTTAAATTTTCCACGAGACCGACGAAGAATGACGTCACATCGCGTTTACCTCGCGCTCGTTGCATTCGTGTAGCCAGGTGGTGACGGAGCAGCGCGCTGTGGTATCACGGCATGCATTCCATATGGAATGCTCCAGTACATACACTCAAGTAGGGATTATGCCAATTTTTACCTGTTTGGGGGACGAACACCAAGACTACGTTTTCAAAATCATAAGGAAACAACAATTGTTTCTTAAAAATAGTCCTCCAATAAGCATCTACGTACAAAACACATTTCGTTGAAGGACATATGTTACGGCCCATTATGTCCGCATGGCCCATTATGTCCGCACGCTTTTTGCGGACACAATGGGGCGGACATAATGGGCCTGCGGACACAATGGGGAGGACATAATGGGCCTGCGGACACAATAGGGCGGACATAATGGGCCTGCGGACATAATGGGCCTGCGGACATAATGGGCCGTAACAGACGTAGTAATCTTCCCGCACGTCCCACTTGGCGAACGTAGTAAACACACTGTGCGTCATTTCTTCGTTGGTCCATTGCGATGGTTTTAATACATTAAGAAGCTTTTCCAAGTTTTACCAAGTAATGCTCATCTTGCATTTCAAAGATTGTATGGAATCTAAAGTTTCCGGCGGCATTACCCTTGGATCTGACCAGCAGCCATAGAACAAAAGAGTGGCTTGCAACCGTAAACAGCAAACACTTACTAGGACTTCTTGAACGTGAAGGATTATTTCAAAAAGCCAGTTCGGTATTTCAACTGCACATGTGCACAATAACATGGGTCACGGGTCATTCGGGCAAACTAAACGCGTGTGGGTGAACGCGCAAGGTGGTCGCACAACGCGCACACGTTAAATTCAATCAGAATGGGCGTTCGCGTAAAATCGCGTGGCATTACGTCAGCAATTTTAACCTGAATAACCTTTGACCTGGACACTTCACCGAGTTACCGAACTGGCTTAAATAAGTATATCGTCACCGACACCACGAAGTAACACCCGAGTTGACTTGAGTGCGCGCCACGCGCGCGTATTTTAGAGAATCGATTAATTTTCGTTTTCACGAAGTAACACCCAAGTACACCGTCACTCAGTCGGTACATTTGCGTTTCGCCAGTTTTGTATTACTTTTTTGTGTAACCCAACAAGAATACAAATGAAGTAAATTCCTGTCAACCCTTTCAAAGCGTTTTTTTCTGCACTGTATTTCCGCAACATGCTTTATATTTTGTGAAGTCAAAAATCGCACGTCACTGTCCGACGTGCGCGCGCACACTTGGGTGTTAGTTTGTGAAACCAAAATTATTTATTTAGCGGTTTTCACGAAGTAACACTGGAGTAGACTTGGGTGTTACTTCGTGGTGTCGGTGACGATATGTGTGGGGGTCAAAATGCAAGCAATTGTAAATGTGTATCCTATGAGAGGACGCGGGTGGAGATCAAGACTCATGTGTAAGTAAGAATATTGACACATTCATACTTTTGACCTTGTAATCCCTACCCCAGAAAACGTGTTTTCATTTATCATATGCTTTATATACTGTAAATGTGTAAAATGTTATGCACCCCGAACCAGAAATGTGTAAATGAATGAATGAGTGTTACTAGGACTTTTAAAGGTGTGATATAACTTTGGGGAAAGTCTCCAAACTGATAAATTTCCATCCGAAAGCTTAGGCCTACTGTTTATAAAGATGGTACCAGTACCATGAGAAATCTTTCTGTCCGAAATGCTGTCATCTTCAAGAATATTGCACATTGTAAGTCAAAAAATACAGTGGCTTATTTCGATTTCGACAATCAAAATAAGACAATAAGAATGTGCACGAAATCACTGCTTCAAACAGAACGGTTATTCACTATTTTCCAGTGTCTGGGATGGCAGATTGAGCTGAAAGTTTCACAGGTTAGATATTTCATGTATATGTTTAATCTCTCTGACTGCAACTATGTCCTCAGCTCTGCCAAAGAGTGTCTATGAAGAACACAGGTGCAATTTGTCATGCAAAGGGAACAGAGATACGTATCAGTAGGTACAGCCGAATGCTTTGTTACTTATTAGCGTGTTCATTCCACTATGGACTTTATGCGTAGATGCCATCTTTGAGGTTTTACCATTTAAGATGGCTGCTACTCATCAGGTCAATTTCAAGTTGTCGATAATCGATCAGTGTTTAGTACGAATACACTGGTCTTTGTATGACACATTGCCCATTGTTGTATTAATATAGATGAATTACAGGGCAGATGAACTTACTTCCAGTCGTCTTGTCAAACTCGGGGCCGGTCTCCGGCGTCCGAGTTTCTCCTCGTTCCAAAATAAAGGTGGCACCAATGCCTTGGGACTGCCTCCATCCGCACAGCCCGTCTTCGAATTCACAGTTGAAGACCTGGTTTCGCTCTAAATAGAAAGCAAACTTCTTAATAGACAGCTCAGGTGCACCCAGGATTTTCTATTTGCCCTCTGCACGGCTGGGTTGAATGAGAGGTTATTCAGGCGATCGTCTGCCACTTCATTATTGATTCTTGTGTAAAAGCTTTTTCATGTAAATTTCTGCAATATACAGTGTGTCCCCAAAAAGGGAAACCGACAAATAAATAAGTATTTCTGATTTGTTGAGATTGATCATAAAATAATATATATGTACCAGAAGGGTTAAAACGTCAGCTGTCATATGACACCAAAAATGTGATGTGATCCAATCAGGCATTCTGACATAATGATCACTTTACTAAAACAGGTGCAAATGCTGTTTTGGACACTTTCAGTTTTGCGCAGTTGAGCTAGGGCGTCACTGTGAAGAAAAGGAATTTGGCAACCTTTGTTACCACGGAAGGGCTGGAATTACCATGTCACTATACCTATCTCTTTTTTAATTTCTTCTACAAATTCCTGTGTCAGGTGGGTAGGCACTTCAGATGTAAAGATAGTGAAGTTAACGCAACAGCAAAGGGTGTTCCAAAGGGCGTTAACTGTACCATCTTCATATCAGATTGCCCCAACACCCAATTAGCACATCTTTTCCTTGTTCAGTGCGGACGTAGTATGGAACAATGAAATAGACAAGCAAGCACCGTATTGGTCCTTCATGTACCTAGCGGGGTAATAATTTGTTGTGAACAGCATCATACCAAACGCATACCAAACGCAAAAACCTTAAAACTGTTTAAAAAATAATGCATGGTTGTATACATTTTGAATGTCTCCTGGGTGGCAATTAAAGTTAAAGAAACTTAAACTGCTGACCAAGTATATTATTTTTCTTTCTAAAATAACTCATCGGTATTCTTTTCTTTTGCTGTTGAGTCATAGAAATATAAGCAACCTGCTAATTTGTATAAAATCACCTGCGATTTCCCGTACATTATGCTTTTAGCAAATGTATCCTATGGAGCACGGGCGGAGACCAAGTCTCCTGTGTAATTGATAAACCCTTAGTGCTGACCGTACTCCACTCGGATTATCGAGTATATCCAGTGCATTGAGAAATATGGATACTCATTAGCTACTGCGCGCTATACAAACACTGGTTTCTTTGAACACGGAATAACGCATCGGCTGTTTGAGGTGAAACCCCCGCCCGCCATATTAGTACTCCAAATACAATACGTTTAACAATTAACCTTTTCTAAAGGGTGGACTTTCATTCTCGTTAACAATCACTGTATTCTTCGGAATTCCCATACGATGGGAGTGATAGTATGGTCGCTGCTGGCTGTATTTGTTTTCGTACAGCTCACAATGGCCAATGACTTATCCAAATAGATCAGTGGCCAGTTCGCGCTGTACAAACAACTGAAGCTAGCGAACGCTCAGGAAGTAATTTTCTATTCAATATGGACAGGACCAGGGAAGATTAGGACGATGTGATTTTGACAATGGCTGTCCAAAATCAGATGTAATCTACTATTAAAAATCAAATATTAAGCCAGTTAAGACTGTTAAAGCTATTTAGACTATGGGGCATGACGTCCGGAACGCTCACCTTGTAGCCCCCTTCTTGGCACTACCTGAAACTGGCCTTAAAATTAACCCTAGTATTTATAGAAACATATTTTATTAGTTCCCAAGGCAGTGTAAAAAGGTTGGTGAATTTATACAGCAAAGAAATGGCAAATGAAAATACATCTCTACCAATAAAACGGTCTGTTTTATTTGACACCGTTGCCACGCTCGACGATTGACGCGATTGGTCAATATAACATGCAAATATATGCATGCATTGTCGCTCGACTAATCACCGTCTTCCTTATGAAGTGCGCCCGCAAGTGAGAAAGCGGTAGCGTTACAAGATTACGTCGTAGTGACACGTCTGATGATGAGTTCTCTCAGTCACAGAAATCGTCAAAACGTCATGAACGTGTTTGTTTTGCCCATTCCCCCGGGATATCCGGTGAAATCAAACCGTGCACCAACCATGGAGGAATGTTCCTTCCTCCATGCACCAACAAAACATGGGGAAAATTTGTGAGTTATGTTTCCATTTGTAAAGATTTAGTGGGAAATCAAGCCGATGTTGCCAATGCGTTCGCACGCATGTAGTCCACTTTATTTTTATGACTCAATTTCAATTTTTATATTGCATTACTCGGTGCGCATTAGGATGTTATTGTCCCCTACTTCCACTAAGATTAAGAATATGTTTATACTAACGTTAGGCCTAGCCCCTATAATTATGTACGTACACTGGAACATGTTGAAGTGGACGGAAAGATTGTACTTTAATACCCCACCAAAACCGGTCAAGAACAGCAACATCTTGGAAAATAACCAACCCTCTTTGATAACAACTGTCTAAACATGTGGCACAACCTGTTATTTCAAGATTTATGTCCGCAAAATCTGTAAAAAATGAGAAAGAAATCAACATGTATGTGAACACATTGAGTGACTATACATGGTGCCAAGAAAGTTCTAACACAGAAAACACAAACTTTCTTCCCCTATATTGCACTAAAATGTCCCAACAAAATTCTCAAAATTAAAGGTTGTGCCAAGTGTTTATACAATTATGAACACAGATGGATGGTTATTTTCCAAGATTTGCTGTTCCTTACCGATTTTGGTGGGGAGTATTAAAGTAAAATCTTTCCTCTTTTATTCTGACCAAAACTCCTGCAAACACGGATTGTCCGGTTTGTTTTGCAAACAAAACAAAAGGCCAGGACATTGTTTCTCATTTGTGTTGAATATGCATGTTTCACAGCGTTTCCAAAACAAACTAGTTAATCCGATACTTTTGATTATATACGTTGTTGGTTGTAGTAGTTTGCTGCAATGCTTGCCCCTCCATTGAGAAAATTTGATCCGGCCTGTAAATAGAAATGCATTTAAAAATCTATTTAGAGTAAAATCTGCCAAATTTTGCAATGCCACGGCGGCCAGTTTGAGTGGGCGGAGGAAGGGGCAGCTATTGAAATTGTCACTTATTTGTATTCATTCAAAGTATCAATTTGAACATTTTAAACACTGAAAACAAAACAAGGAACACACAAATAGTTGGTGTGGTAAATTTATGTGGTCATAAGCTATTTTTAAATAACATAAGAACACTGATATGTAAAACAAATGTAAAAGAAGGGGGCGTGTCTGCGGTTTTGCGTTTGGGCAGGATCCCACTAATGCCCCACCCCTGAGCTTGGGAAGTAGGGGGGTTCTAATCAGACACACAAAACCTCAATTTCAAAACATATTTCAGGTAGTGCCAAGATGGGGGCCACAGAAATTGTTTTGGGAGTGGATAAACGGACCATGCCCCATAGTCTAATTGTCCCAACTTGACAAAGAGTACATTGTGAGTTATGGTTTAACAAACATAATTCCAGAGTTGGTAATCAAATCATCACAAGTCATCACAAGTCACATCACAATTCAATTTACAAGTCTGGTCTCAAGTCCTGTAACAAGCTATTCAAACACACTATATAACAAAAGTATTCCTTTGTCATTGTTCATCCCATGCAGCTTGTGAGCTGACTTGTGATTGACTTGTGACTGGCTCGATTGCAACTCTGAAAAATTCCTAAGACTATTGCAGGAACACGCACCTTCCAATATCTAGGAATTGTGGCATGGAACAAGTTGAAAACCTGACAGGGACAGTCTGAGTCTCTATCAAAATGTTACAGTTCTCTTTTAGCTAAATCTTAAAAATGCTGTCCTTCTGATCTTTCTTTTACTTACTTTCTTATTTATTTTGGTCTATTTTACATTGATATTTGTATTAAAGTTTCACGTTTTAACGATGTTTCAATCTTAATTTGTGGTTTGTTGTTTGTGGTTTTCATGTTTAATATTGTTATATTATATTTTGTTTACTTTGCCTTGCCTTGCCTTGCCTAGGCCATTATGTTCATCCATTGTCGGATGTAACCCTCTTCATGTGCTTTCCATGTCCTTTCTTGTGCCTGTGGTGTCCATGTTGTACCCATGTAGGATGTGATGTCGTCTCTCCATCTCTTTTTCTGTCTGCCTCGTTTTCTCTTTCCTGTTCGTGGTTGCCACTCTGAAATTATTCTGGTTCATCTGTTATCTTTCAAACGTGCCAAATGTCCAGCCCATCTCCACTTTGCTTCTTTGATTTTTTCAATTATGTCCTTAAGTCCTCTTTTCTTTCTAATATCACTGCATCTTATTTTGTCCCGGATGGATATGTGTAGCATTCTTCTCTCCATTGCCCTTTGTGCTGTTTGTAGTTTGGTTTCTAGGTATTTTGTTGTTGTCCATGTTTCTGCAGCATTTGTCATAGTTGGTAGCACGCACTGGTCGTATATTTGCCTTCTCCATGCCATTGATATAATTGTTCTTGTCACAGAGCATTTCTTTGTGCCTTCCAAAACTCATCCAACCTGCTTTTATCCTTATCAATACTTCTTCGTGTGTGCATTCTTTCATCTTTAATATTTGACCAAGGTATTTGTATTCATCAACTCTGTCTATGTCATGATTTTCTACTTTGATGGTGGAATCTGTATTATAGTTCGTCATATATTTTGTTTTCCCCTTATGCATTTTCAGTCCAATTCTTTGGCTCTCCCCATTTAGGTGATTTAATTGAATTTCCATGTCTTCCACAGAAGAGGTAGTTAAGGCGACGTCATCTGCAAAGCGGAGGTCTGTTAGTCTTTCACCGTCTATGTTGATTCCTCTTTCTTCCAGGGGTAGTTTCTTAAAGACTTGTTCCATTGCCGATGTAAACATGTTTGGTGACAAGGTGTCTCCCTGTCTCACTCCCTTATTTATCTTCACGATTTCTGAAACGTCCTTATCCAGATGGATTCTAGCTGTCGCATTTGTGTATATTTCTTCTAGGATGCATATGTATCCTTCATTAATTCCTGTTTTTCGAAGAGCCGTAAATAGATCTTTATGCTCTACCGAATCAAAGGCCTTCTCGTAATCAATAAACCAAAGGCATAGGTTTAGCTGATATTCATTTGCCTTTTCAATTAGCTGATTTATTGTATACAGGTGGTCCACTGTTGAATAGCCTCTTCGGAAGCCTGCCTGCTCTCTTAGTTGTTGTCTGTCTAATTCAGTCTTAATCCTGTTTTGAATAATTCTTGTGAATATCTTGTACATGTGGGATAATAAACTTATTGGTCTGTAGTTTTTGATGTCGGATTTATCCCCTTTTTTGTGAAGAAGAATTATCTTCGCTTCTTTCCATTGTGTTGGTATTCTTTGGTCTTTCATTATTTGATTGTACAGTTTTACCAATTGTATGACTATCACTTTGCCACCTTCTTTAAGTATATCGCTTGTTAGTTCATCTGTTCCCTGTGCCTTGTTCGTTTTCATTTCTTTTAGTGCTTCTTCAACCTCCTGTTGTGTTATATGCGGTATTTCTGAGTTTTCTGGTGATATGATTTGTTCTTCAGTTTGGTCATTCTCTTCTGCTCTTGAGCTATATAGTTCTTGATAAAATTCTGAGCATACTTTTATAATTTCCTCCCTGTTTGATGTCATTGTTCCATCACAGTTCCTTAGCTGCTGGATTCTTGTTTTCTTTCTGCTGAGCTTAGAGATTTCTTTTGTTCCCTTTCTTTACTTCAGGATTTCTTGGATTTGTTCTTCCCGTCTTTTTCTACTTCTTTGGCGTCTTATCTTTCTTGTTGTTTTTACTAACTCGGTATACTCAATCTTCTCCCTGTGTGATTTGTTAGTGTTTTCTCTCAGTTTCTTTCGTCTTGTGTCCAGTTTGTTTAACTCCTTATCCTGTTCACTCTTCTGGTTGTTGTTTTTGTCTGATGGTGCCATAGCTGCTGCTTCTTCTAGTATTATTGTTGTTATCTCCTCACTTCTGGTATTTATGTCTTCATTCTCTTCTGCTAGTATATCAAACCTATTTTTCAGTCCTATTTGAAATTCCTCCTGTTTTTCTCTTAAACGTAAGAGGTTCACACTTTTCTTTCTTTTGTTGTTTATGAACTTGTGTTTATGAACTTTTGTTGTTTACTTTAAGGTTTCATTAATCTAAATTTTTCTTTTTGTATTTAGTGGTCGTTTATTATGTTATAATTTGCGTTTCCTTAAATTATTTGTCCTTTTTACAACTGTAAATAATCTCATTGTGATTCCGGGCTCTGTATTAGATTTTGGACCATTATCTTTAAAATCGCATCCATATAATCCTCCCGTCCATTTTAAGAGAAAATAGCATCCAAGGGTTTGTGTATTGAGACCAGACACAAGATGAAATTGAATACTTCTTGAACGTGTACGATACGCATTGTCAGCGGGGGTCAGATTATATATTATTCCCCTGAAACAAAAAGAACAATTATGTCAAACTAATGTGACAAATGCACATAGTATATGCTTTTCTGTCTGAACTTTTCAGGTTATACTGTAACATTTTTAATACTTCCTATATTTATCTATATCTGGCTCATTTAGTTGTTTTTATGACTTGTTTTTATGGAACTGAGATGAAACAACTATCTATATTTTTGTAAATTTCAGTGTCAATGGCAATGTCTATTTACACATACCATACACGCCTGCCTGCATGCTGTACTTGTAAACATAATGATTAGTTGAGTATGTATGGGGGACCCCCCGTGCACCCCCCCCCCCCCAGAACTAATCCAGACCAACTATTTTTGGTGCGTTTTAAGGTCCTTAAACACATTTGGGATGTTAACAGTGAAAAAACCGATGCTCTGGCAATATCCAAGATGGTGGCCAATATGGCCGCCAAAAATGGTCAAAATCGGGAAAAGTCATCAGGAAAAGAATATGATAACACATAAATAAAATTGTTAGATATATATTTTTGACCCTTACAAATTCATTTCTGATATTCTTGTTTTGCTATCATGCTTCAAATTCAAAATGGCGGCCAATATGGCCATCAAAGGTCGTCACATTTGAGAAAAATCGTATATCAGCAAACATTTATGATAAAGGCATGAATGAAATGATTTGATTTTTTACCCTTAAAAATACTTTCAAGCATTCTCTTATTTTGCTACCATGCACCACATTCAAGATGGCGGCCAATATGGAAGCCAAAAAATGTGAAATTTGAGAAAAGTCCTATATTGGCCAAAAGGGTAAGTGATGAGTGTAAGTGAAAGTTGAGATTATGTATTTGAAAGTCATTTTAAACTCATATCTGGCCTTTTCTAATTTGTAAACATGTTTCAAATTCAAGATTGCGGTCAAAATGACGGTAGTAAATTAAAAGAAATACAAAATACATGTATCAGCATTATATTAAAATAACCATGAACACTCAATTGGTGTTGTGAAAGGGAAAATAATACATATATAGCAATTCTTTAATATCTAGAGGTATCTCATAAAAAAGCTAAAGTAAAACCTATAGACATTTTATATAGCGATTGTCAACCGCTTTAACACACACTTGGTACTGTTAAAGACAAAATAATATACCCATTATGTAATTTACCTCTGGAGGTATCTCAAATAGAGGCACAAGTATAACATGGACATTTTATATAGGCCTAGCGATTGTCCACCGCTTTAACACACACTTGGTATTAAACGCTACTGTTAAAGACAAAATAATATACCCATTATGTAATTTGCATCTGGAGGTATCTCAAATAAAGGCAAAAGTTAAACTTATAGACATTTGTGACCCGTCACCACAAACGGGCAGTAAAGTCATACCCCATCAATATTGAGATTGTATACTTAAGGGACCATGGATTAATGCCAATTTGCTTGCGCACGCGTGTGCACGCGTGCGCACGCGTTCCTTTGCGTGCCTTTGCGTGCACGGTAAAACGAGGGAGATTTTGGCACGCATTTGCACGCATCGGCACGGACTTGCACGCAGTGGCACGCAGTGGCACGCAGTGGCCTTCAGTGGCATGCAAACGGACTCATTTGCAACCAGCCAGAGTGTACAATAGAGATCGTCTCTGGCGGCACCTTTTATGTCCCAGATAATCCGCTAATCCGGATTAGTGTGCAACTGGTAGAATTAATACTTCTTTCGGCAAGTTGGGGCTTAAGCGATTTCTCATAACTATTAATTTAAGGGTTTTCTGTAGAATTTGCGATACAGTTTCTCGGACTTGTTTCCCTAAAACACTCCAAACCACAAATCTGAGACAAAAGATACGAGAATTTGAAAAGGTCCCCCATGAAAATTCTTGACTTTCAAACCCAATTCTTGACTCTTCAAACGCAATGAATGGCAAGGTAAACATGTACATGTAAGTCCTTATAACTTCTTAATGTAAAAGTTGTTTAAGTTGAATTTCTCCACAGTTTCATAATTCGTAAGCGCCATGTTAGAGTTATTTTAATTATTTCACAATCAAGAAACTGTGTTTGTGTGTTTTCTCAATAAAGCAAAGAAATTAAGAAATACGGCAAGATTATTTAAATTGAAGGTTGAAATCTTGACTCTTCAAATCGAATGGATGGAAAGGTAAACATGCATGTACATGTTGGTCCCTATACCTTTATCATGTAAACGTTGTTTCAGTTGGCGCTGTCATCTTGAATTTCGTCCCCATTTCGCAATTCCTAAGCGCCATGTAAGAACTGTATTTTTAACGAACTTGCAATCAAAACATCGTTTTTTGTGTATTTTCTCAATAAAGCAAAGAAATTATGAAATAATGCAAGAAAGAATTGAAGGTTGAAATCTTCGCTTAACAAAATGGATGGAAAGGTGAACATGTACAAAATGTACGTATGTAGAGTACCTGAAGTCTGACGTTAGTTGGCACAACTGGCTCCAAACAAATGGAGATTTGGAATGTTCGTTTAACAGCCAGTCATGAAAACACACATTGACACAAAATGACAAAAGTATTCTGGTTCAAAAGATTGCATTGACGTCATCTCTTCTGTACTCTATAGGTCCACATGTCATTATCATGTAAAAGTTGTATCAATGAGCGCACCGTGCTAGATTTATTTGTAATGATCTCACAATAAAGAAATCCTGGAACAAGACACGTAATCGCCAAATTTGAGCTGACGTCGATGCCATTTATTCCTAAAAAATTATTATCTGAAAAAGTGTTGTATACATCGCGGACGATGGGTTATGTGCAAAAACGTTAACTTCCAATCAAGTCTAGACTCTTAAATTTGCTGCCCTATATTGCCTTGCCTGTAAAAAGTATAGTTTGGGTGCGGCGTTTACATCAATCACGCAGCGAAAACATTCCAATGAATGATAACATGAATGATAACATGTAGGCCTATCCCCCGACGCAAACAATCTTCTGAATGTATTCCTATAGCTGCGCCTTGAAAAAGGTGAAACTGTTTTTCGTTCCTTTTTTCGTACAATAGGCCTAATAGGCTGTGTTTTGAATTTCCAAAGATTTATATCCAGTGATGACGAAGCACTGTGTTTTTATGCGTGGTAAACTTGAATAATGGTGTAGGCCTACATCTACGCGTAATTTCTGCAAAACGATTTTTTTCTCTCCGAAAAGATCGAATTTGAGGAAATAAACGATGCTGTCTTTCACCAGATTTCTACATTTTGTAGTGTCATGTCCAATGTTTTTATGAGAATCACGGAAACTTGAAATAAATAAGAAATCCACATAGACTACAATACTTTACAAATCTAAGTCCCGCTAGAATCATCATTACGTTAGGAAAGCCTTTGAATCGCCAGTTTAGTCATGGAGGAAGGATATCCTCCATGGTTTAGTTAAGTGTATTCTGACCAAAGCTTCTAAAAGATGAGTCCAGTATTGTGGAACACTAGCCCTTTTTGAAACCCTTGTCCTTGTATGACACCCTTTCCGTCTGGTAATCCGTCCGTCTTGGCCGGCCGGCCGGCCGGCCTGTGTTCCTTTGTTATCGTTAATCCCAGATTGGTAAACAGCGCAAGTAAAGATACGTTGAGCATTGCCTGTGCTCATTGGAACGCATCGGCACGCAAGTCTCCCCCTAGAAATGTTTTCCCCCACTTTAATATCCAGCCCCCGACTCCCCCTTGTCCCATCCACTCCCTCCCTCACCCCCCCCCCCCCCAGGGGCGGATCTAACGTTTCATTTAGGGAGGGGTTGTACCCGCCTATACCGGTACAGTGTACAGTGTATGGACCAGCGGTATACCAAACAAGGATGTGGTTTAGCATTGCTTATCACAACTTTGCTCAGCATCCCGGGGGGGGGGGGGGGGGGGGTTGGAACTTCCACAACTCCCCTAGATCTTCCCCCCACCCCCCAATATGAAGAGAGCACTTCCTATGCCGCTGCACACTTTTTTTGCAAATACGACGATGAAAGTAAAAATGCAATTCTTAATGGACAATAAACAACAATTGAGGACAAACTTGTTTTGCTTCATGGCCTCAAAAATGCATACAATAGAACCATTTACGGACTCTGTTGTCCCTGGGCCCACTGTGGGTTTAATATGTCGTACTAGGGCCCCAGACAATCAACAGAAGAGCAAAGTAAGATCGCCATGTGTTAAGTATTTTCATGCACATCCAGCTCAAAACAGGCCAAAATCTCAACAAAGACTAGACAAAAATATCATTTACAACGTCTACTGGCTTTTACATGTATCAAAGTTAACTATTTGGGCTTCAATGGGACTCACAATCATTTCTGGAGCTGCAAATCGAGGGAATTTGACGAGTTTTACGTTACGAACCACAGTGCCACCCGTCCATGTTTTCATCACAACCCGGAAGACAACGTTCGATTGTTCCGCGCATGCTCATTTGGTCAGCTGATCGATTACAGCCAATCGCGCTTAGTGACGATTGTTTACGTGAAACGAAAAATAAAAGGCTGTGAAAGGGTTGATTTAATTGGCTTCTTTTGTGTATAGTCTGGGTAATCCGTTACTTTTAACCAATCCGAGAGAAGAACTTATCAATAAATACACAGATTCCGTAAGAAATGGCGACTTACAACTCGAAACAATGACATGAATAAAGGTAAAAATGGCTCATTTCCATTGTTGAAAACAGTATTTTGATCGATTTCTAAGCTATTTCTAATCAATTTCTTACACGACGTCTCTCTTAAATCACTGATTATTCGGATTTTAAGACACTTTTAGGCTTCCAAACTCAACAGAATGTAAGTTTGATGTTCAAACTTTTCAATTAAATAGAAATCGTATTTTGGACATGAAAACGCATTTTGACCTAATTTCGATTGTATATAAAAATTAGCTATTGCGGGTTTACGGCTCGTTCGTGATGACTGGTCACATTTTATATAGCGACTGTCCACCGCTTTCACACTTGACATTTTGTAAGAGGAAAAGCATTGCAATCTCTACATTTCATATAGAGATTGTCGACTGCTTTGAATATGACATAGCATTAGTCACTGTCATAGTCGTCAAGACCTGAACAGTCAGATATATTTGCATCATCTCCATCGATATTGATATCTTCGTCATCTGACGTTTTCTCCTCTGTGACTTCAGCTAGGATGTCTTCAAGACGGGATGGCAAGACAGGTCCCTCTGACCACACTGGCTCAATAAAGTCTCCACATCGGGTCCAGCCATGCTCTTTAGGAGGTGGGATTTCCGCATCAGTACCAACAGATCCACCATTGCATCCTTGGACAGGCAGATTTCCACCACCTGTGACCAGCTTGGTTCTAGTGTCTCCGGAGCTGATTTCGGGAAGATTCAGCAGCTCACCCTTTCCTCCAGCAACCACGCCAAATCGAGAAATTCCGGAGTATCACCAAGCGCAAGACTAAGACCAGTCCCAGCCCTGCTTCGACCCAGGTAATGGGATAACCTATATCCCCACTCCCACAGCCCCGACCCTGGCCATGGGATCTTCTATATCCCTACGCCCCAACCCTCCAGCCGAATGAGATGCTCTGTACCCTCCAACCTGCACTACATTAAACCCCACCTTCGCTCTCAAGAATCCTTCACCCAGCACACCGTAGTCAACCTGAGCCAGCGTACCCTGTCCACGGAAGAGACCAAAGTTATGTAATTCGGCATGAACTTTGCCCGTGTCCCTCGATCATCCCCTGTAGAAGAAATCATCCAACGCACTGAACCCACCCTCTGCCATCTTGACAAGCATGCTGCCCATGAGATCCGTCTGCAGATCAATCAAGCCCTCCGGAAACACAAACCAGCCAAGCCTAACATCTCCAGACAAGACCGGTCAGCCATCACATCACTGCGCCAAGACAAGTCCATCCACATTCTTCGAGAGGACAAGGGTAATGCCACTGTCGTCATGGAGAAGGCCGAGTATGTCCGCAAGGTGGCGGACATCCTCAACTCGGACAGACCCTACACGTACCATCCATCGAGAGGACGCTGCAAGGCAAGCGTCTTTCTCTCCAGCGTTCCGGCAACATCTCTCAGCCCTTGTACAGACAGCTTTGGCCATCCAGCTCCAAGTGCCTAGGTTCTTCGGACATCCCAAGATCCATAAGAAGGATGTTCCCCTGCGCCCAATCGTATAGCTTCCAGGGAAGGCCCCACCTACGACACAGCCATGCATCTTGCCAAGATACTTAACCCCTGGTAGGCAACACTTAGCACCACATCAAGAACTCCGACTAGTTTGCCACCCTCATCCAAGGCCTCATCCTCCATCTGGATGACATCATGATCAGCGTCGATGTCGTCTCCCTTTTCACTAATGTCCCCACCTCCGACGCCAGCACAATCGGCAAGGACAGACTCCAAGCAGACCTCACCCTCAAGGACCGCACCGACCTCAATCCTGACCAGCTTCATGATCTGCTCCTCACATGTGTCAACTCATCCAGCTTCCGATGGCGGGATATAAAAACTTATTCAAACTGTCGGCTGGAACCTTCATGGGAAGAGTTTGAGCAGACCGCCATCGCTACAGCAGATCACAGACCTAGGGTTTGGCTCCTGTACGTTGACGACACCTTTGTCATCTGGCAGCACGGGCAGTATAACCTTCGGCTTTTCTTGGAACACCTCAACGGGCTTCACGGCAGCATCCAGTTCACCATGGAACAAGAAAGAGATGGCAACATCTCATTTCTTGATGTTGAGGTGTCCAGAAAGCAGGACGCCAGTCTTACCCGCAGTGTCTACCGCAAACCCACCCACACCGACAGATACCTCCACAGCAGTTCCTTCCATCACCCCAAGATCAAGACTTCCATCAACCGGACCCTCGTCCGCAGGGCATACAACGTCTGCGACAAGGAACATCAAACCCAAGAACTCCATCACGTCACCATAGCACTGCAACGCAACGGATACAAGCCCAGCTAAGTCAAGACACAAGACCCCAGATCCACCCCGGCCAAATGGTCGCCTATACCCAAAGCGAACTAGTTAGGGCCCCTAGTCCCGTTACTCTCCCCTACTTAGGCAGTACTTCACATCACATCCAGCGCATCCTCCACAAGCATGGGATTCGATTCTACCACACAGCCCCTTGAAGATCCAGAATCTGCACAAGGACTGGTCAGACCCAGAGCGCAGGCAAGGAGTGTACAAGATACCCTGCCAATGTGGCAAAGTGTACATCGGCGAGACTGGCAGGGACCTACCCACCAGACTCAATGAACACAAAGCCCATGGCAGAAAGGGAGACTATGAGAAATCATCCATCCCACACCGAGGACCATCAGATCAACTGGAGCCAGGCCGAACTCATCACTAGCATCGAACGCTGGTACCCCTGCCGCATCAGAGAAGCCATTGAAATCTTCAAGCACAACACGGTTCCCCAAGACATCAGTTTCTCCATCAGCGATATCTAGGGCCCCATTCTTACCTCCCAGTCAAATGGGTCTCCTATACCTTAGGACAACTTAGTTCTCCAGCCTATGGGTCTCCTGTACCCTTGGCAACCTCCCCCTTCGCTCCCTTCCTTCAGAATGACAAGCCTCAATGACCATCCAGCATCTCCCAAGTTCGGCATGAGTTTGCTTCCTTCTCACGCTTCACCGCTTCTAGACACCATATAAGCCCGCTTCACCGTTGGAATCCCTCAGTCTCCTGATGACGAAACGTTGAGTTCCCTCCGGTTCTTTTCAGAACCACACAAACTCACAAAAGAGATTTAATACATGGTGCTACCGCAAACCAGTTACCCTTGGTTTAAGTTTGCCTCTATTTGAGATACCTCCAGATGTATTACAGAATGGGTTTATTTTGTTGTCTTTAACAGTACCAAGTGTGTGTTAAATCGGTTGACAATCGCTATATAAAATGTCTATAGGTTTTACTTCAGCCTTTTTATGAGATACCTCTAGATATTAAAAAATTGGTATATATGTATTATTTTCTCTTTCACAACACCAATTGAGTGTTCATGGTTATTTTAATATATTGCTGATACATGTATTTTGTATTTCTTTTAATTTACTACAGTAATTTTGACCGCAATCTTGAATTTGAAACATGTTTACAAATCATTTCACTTATACTTATCACTTACCTTTTTGGCCAATATATGACTTTTCTCAAATTTGACAATTTTTGGCATCCATACTGGCTGCCATCTTGAATTTGGTACATGATAGCAAAATAAAAGAATACTTGAAAGTATTTTGTAAGGGTAAAAACATATATCAAATCATTTCATTCATGCCATTATCATATTTTTGGGTGATATACGATTTTTCTCAAATTTGACAACTTTTGCTGGCCATATTGGCCGCCATCTTAAATTTGAAGCATGATAGCAAAACGAGATTACCAGAAATGAATTTGTAAGGGTCAAAAACATATATCTAACAATTTTATGAATGCTTTTATTATCTTTTTTGGCTGATATATGATTTTTTTTCAAAATTTGAAAATTTTGGGCGGCCATATTGGCCGCCATCTTGGATATCGCCAGAGCATCGGGTTTTTTCACTGTTAACATCCTAAATGTGTTTGAGGACCTTAAAAAACGCACCCGAAAAAGTTGGTGTAGATTAGTTCCGGTGGGCGGGGGGGGGGGGGGGGGGGGGGTGCAGGGGGGGGGGGGGTCCCCATACATACTCCCCTAGATATTTTTAACTTAAATTACGCCTCATCCAAGATGGCGTGCGCCGCAAAGACTTTTGGCGCAAGCGCATATTGCTAGTAATATTTGCCTATTCCATATTTATTCTTAATTGTCACTTGTTAAATTAACTTCAGATACATCATTTCGGCAATTAATGAAAACATTTGCCAGGATGGCTAAACGTTGCTTTAAATTACATTGATTATCCTCGTTTGGTTCATACAGACCTATTTATAGATTTTAACTGTTTTGATTATTAAAAAATTGTTCTTTGACGAAGACCCCAAAAGACGTGTTTTTCTGTCTTCTCTTTACAGATTAAAATAGAATACTGTAGATCTTAAGCCAAGGTCTTAGCGGTCCTCTTATTTTAAGGTTATTCACACTAATATGGCTTTAAAGGTCCCCCAGAGTCGGTAAATAACTCAACATTCTCTTCACTATTGAGAACGAGGATGAAATAGACCCAAGAGATAAAGTTTGTTATGGACATATTTGGCGGGGGGGGGGGGGGGGGGGTAATAACATGCCAGACGGCATGGAAATTAGTGCCCCACATCGAATGAATAGGCGAATGACGCAACATTGTACACACTAATAATAATGTCAATTTGTAAACGCATATATCCACTGTAATCATGGTGTTGAATGCGCTACATTGCTACCCCTGCTCATCAGGCCTATCATTCATTCCTGAAACTTTCTCAGCTCCCTGGAGAGAATACAGCCCCGGCTGCAAGTTAAGGGCACATGGGCTAATCAAACACATAAACATCACTGCCATTACAGGTACCACTCCTGGGTTGAGAAAAGAAACTTGCTCAAGTGTCTTGCTCAGGGACACATGTACCATGAACCCTGGCTGGAATTGATCCTAAATCTGTTACAGATCTTGAGATCGATACACTGGACCATGAGCACCAAGGCACTCCGCATTACGTAATGAGCCGGACGAAACCGGCTGCAATACGCATCTGACAACGTGATTCTCAAAATATTTAATTGATACAGCAGCGTAGCCGGGTGGGGTGTGGGGGCGCAGTGGTGTGGGGGCGCACACCCCCCCCCCCCCCCCATAAAAAATCGCCGCCCCCAGTCTCCCCCACTGAAAATCTCGCAAACGGAGAAAACAATAGTATTATTATTAAGAAAAATACTGTGAGCGTCCGCCCCCCCCCCCCCCCCCCCCCACTGTAATATCCAGCCACCCACTCTCCCCTGGAGAGAGCACTGGCTTCGCCGCTGCATTGATAAAAGGACTATACTACGTGTGTACCTCCAATGTAAGGTTTTACAAATAGACGTTTTTTGGTTGCTGCTGCTGCTGCTGCTGC
The DNA here is from genome assembly GCA_037893225.1 of Hippasteria phrygiana. Classification (NCBI taxonomy): domain Eukaryota; kingdom Metazoa; phylum Echinodermata; class Asteroidea; order Valvatida; family Goniasteridae; genus Hippasteria; species Hippasteria phrygiana. Next base: position 1,500,400 of record JAZGUH010000401.1, on the reverse strand, counting down.
TGATGCTGCTGCTGCTGCTGCTGCTGCTGTGTAATACTAACGCTTGTTATAACCACCTTTGATGCACAACTTGGTTGTGTGCATAATGCGTCTCTTAAAGTAAGTCATACGTGGGAAATTAGGTCATTTTAACATTAGATCCGTCTATTCAACGGCAACATACATATATAGAAACAGGAGTATACTTTCTTTACTATGGGTTCTAAAATAATTTGCACTTTGCTTAAACCTGCCAAACGGCATAAATAAGTGTTGCTATGAAATTAATTTAACTGAGGGGTACAATTGTTTGCCGTGTTTGGTTTAAAGCTGATTACCACATTATGCATACTTACCACATGCTCCTTCGTACATGTCAACATCATCTATGGCCACATCACCCAGCTTGTCATCGACCTGAACAGCTTTGAACACAACGTTGTAATCAGCTGTCTGATTTTCTATGTCAATCAGAGCCTGCTGCCACGCCATTTTTCCTGTTTGCTCTCCTCGCAAGCTAAAGATAGGCACGTCGGGAAGTTGATCTGCCTCATTAGTAGGCTGCACGTAAACACTGAGGAAACCTTAAGAGACAAAGTATCTGCCCATCATTACCAAGCACGGTTTTGTGTGTGTTGGCACTACATGTATTGTATTACTACTGAGGACACAAGGATAAAGAAACAAGGAAATCATCATTGTCCTCTAAGGGAGGTCTAATGCGTACTTATTTTATGGGAGAATGTTAAAATAAAGGGACAATAGAGAAGACAAAGCATTGTCCTCGTAGTACACCACTCTCTGTGCGTGTGCTTTCATTTGTTAAGATCAGGAGTGTATTACACAACAGTCTCTGTCCACGTTTCTTGAGTTAGTGGGCGTTGCTACAAGCCCTAGTTTCTGCGTTTGTCAGTGCGAGCTTGAAATTTACCAAAGTCATTGGTAAAGTGTAAAAGCATATTGTATCAAATTTCTATGTCCTTCGGGTTGTTTAGATACATTTGGTTGGACAGCATTTAAAGACCAATTTACACATACCCGACTTTGTCACGCGACAATAAGCCAATTCGGTATCTTGATGAAGTAGTCTAGGTCAAAGGTTATTCGGGTTAAAATTGCTGACGTAATGTCACGCGATGTTCGGCGAACGCCCATTCTGATTAAATTGAACACGTGCGCGTTGTGCGACCACCTTGCGCGTTCATACGCGCGCGTTATTTATCTCGAATGACCTATGACCCATGTCATTGTGCACATGCGCAGTTGAAATACCGAACTGGCTTATTCGCGCGTTTTTCTAATGACACGCACATCAATATGCACGTCTTGTCGCACGTCTTGGCCGCGCATATGGAAACGCATTTATTGATTTGTGTGTATTTTGAAAATTGTCGCGTGACTTTTTTTCGTAAATTGACTATGTCTTGGCATGTTTTGTGGTACAACTTGGCCCCGTAAAGGCCAATTTACACATACGCGACTTTGTCGCGCAACACCTTTCCATTTGCGCAACAAAGTTGTGCGGGTAACGTGAGTTTGTATATGCCGGCAATCGTGGACCTAGGACAAAAGAATTCGGGCGTAGACAAAGGGGTCCACGTTTGACCTAACGTCCACGATTGAAAACGTGTACAAAACCAATGGGAGGCCTTCCGAGTATAAACAAAAGAGGAACAATGGGAGGTCCACGATTGCACCCGTTTACATGACTGTGTGCGTTGACTTATGTGCATCTCAGAAGAATAAATAAACTAGATCGGAAGCGCGTGCGCGCACACCATTCACTTTGTGGAGAATTTTCTTGTTGGGCATGGACGTGCTTAAAAGTCACGTGAACAAGACGACGAACAAGGAAGAATACATTTAGTAAAGTAATAAGAGGCAACGGGCGTAATAAAAATCTTAATTTTTGCCGCAAGCAGTTCAAGTAAAATCCTCCCGGACCGCTGGTCTTTTTGGCGGCGATTTTCGCATTCAGGAAACATGAAGCTGAGGTTAAAACCTTGCATTAAAAAAAGGAACAAACCATTTCGCCTTAAGAGGAACTGCACATTCGTTTTCTGACAAGCCTTGCAATAAAAAGTTTCATCTCCTTGGGCCAAAAAATGATTTTAATCACTATCACAAAGGCGTAGAATCCGGAAGGATGGGGGATATATCCCCGACTTTTTGGACCAGGGGGCATAGAAACATCTCCAAATTTGTTGTTAAAAGAAAATACAGGAAAGAGAAAGTTAAAAGCAGAGGCCAGGAGCCAATACGGAAATATATATTTCACGAAAAATTCCCAATTGGCGGAAAAGGGTTAAAATGCGGGTAAGTATATATGGACAATAATTAACACACAACGTGTAATAGAGACCGCCCCCTAGTTTGACGGTCGACGGTTTTCGCGAATTTCATCATCAATCCTGGAGGTAAGCTATTAAAGTAACTACTAAGAAGGGCAATTCCAATGTTAACGGTATTGTTTTAGTAGTTTGTCGCTATTCTTTTGGCTCCTACATGAAGACGTTTGAATATCAATCCTTCATTATAGTGTACCAGTGATATACTTCCCATAGACGTATTATAAAGTTATAATATAAAAACGATTTTGACCAGTTTTTGGAAGTTTAACGGGAACCATAATGACGGTTATTCAGGTTACAAAAAGGACACGGTTTACATGAGAAGATTCCTAAAATAGGACACAGCAGAAACAAAAGGTAACTTTTCTATCACTACTTGATTTGCATAAATCTAATTTCAAGCAAGGCAAAAGTAATAGTTATGTTACGGGTAGTTGCGTCACAGTTTCTCCACCGAAAGAGTAGCAACACTTGACATACCAGAAAGTGTCCTTTGTATAAGCCGCAAATGCACATTCCAAAGAATAATTAACTATTAAGCAAAAGTATTAACAAATGCTCAGTTAGTTACTTGTAAGTGTCGTTTGCGCATTTGTATGGACGCCAAAATACAAAAATACAATGATAGTTAATCAAGTTATATAAAGCCAAAGTGTGGCTTTTAACCTTGTATTGGGCGGCTTCCATAAAAAGTAATAACGTGGAATTACTCAGATAATCAAATTGTTCATTTGTATAAAATCCATTGCCGCTGCCCTTGCATTGTGCTTAAGTACGTTAGCGTGTATTCCATGGGAGTGCAAGCGTAGATAGAGTCTTAGGGCCTGCATGTATGTGCTATTCTTGGTAAAATCTACGCGTGAACTTAAACAGGAGCATATTAATACACGGGAGTATCGGTCTACGCCTGCACCTCCCATACAATACACGTATAACGGCTTTGTTTCGACAAAACCTACCCACGCCAGATCCAAACATGTTGTACCAGAAACTGAAACACGTAGCAGTGTTCTCGTCGATGTCTGTTACAGTCACGTTAGGGCTCACAAGCACTGCGTCACCTTTTCTGGCATCTACTTCAAAGAAGCAGTACACACCGCTAGAATCTGTTTTCATACCAAAACATGAAACGGAGGGGTTCAGAAGGGGGTGATATGATTTAATTGGAAAGAAATTACCAGTACTATCTTGCGGTACGTGTTAGGAACTGTTCTATTTGTGTTTGAAGATTTGGTTTTTTGTAAAAACAATTTGCATGTCCTGTACATGTATGTCATTTTTCCTTATGTTACTTATAGTCTGTTTTTGAGACCCAGTGTTCATTATTGTACTTCAGATTAAAATTTGTGTCAATTACGTTCTACATAATTATTTTCGTCTTTCTGTATTACAGCCGGTCTGTATGTGTTTCATTTATTGCGTTTTTGCGTTAGGGTTCATTATATAGTATTTTGTTAGATGTTATTTATATATGTATTTTTCATTTTGCATTCTTGTTTTCACACAAATACGAAGTTAAATTTGAACTTAGTATTTGCATGAAAACAAGAAGAATGCCTCACGGAATAACAATGTAAAACAGAAATAAAGATGATGAATGAAACTGTGGCTTTGTGGCATCCCGACAATCTAGTTTGGATTGGCAAATGTCCTGAACGGTTTTCCCCAGCTCTGTATACTTCGGGTGACATTTTATCAGCCCAACATTCATGGAAATCAGTCAGTAGATATTCTATAGTGCTGCACTACAGTGGACTAGTGATCGGTAAAGGACGTTTTATCAATTATCTTGTTAACATATTTTTGTTGATGACAATTTCAAAGTAAACAAAGAAAAGTGGCCGGAGCGGGATTTGAACCTGCGACCTCCGGAATACCGTACCGGTGCTTTTCAAACTATCTTGCCCTATGTTGGGGGTTTCCCAAATTGCCAGTGTCTGACTGACTAAGTAAGATTTTTCTTTGAAAGTTCGCCCGAAACAAATAGGGTAAAAGCCACTCAAGGTATGGAGTTACAAAGGGAAAAATCAAAGATGAAATGTAGGAATTAATATTTCTGATTAAATACCTTTGATTTAACAGAAATAGAATTGTGTAACTCTGACTCACCACCTCTGGTGTGATCGAACGCAGGTCCAGTATCAGATGTGTATGTGTCACCTCTCTCCAATGCCCAGTTCGCGTCATCATCTTCTGACTGCTTCCAACCACAGTATCCATTTTCAAAGCTACAGTTGAAACTATTGTCGATATCTTTGACAAGAAATTTAAATGGTGAGCGTATGTGTTTCGTATGGAGTTCTAGAAGTGCCATCCGACTAGTTGAGATCCTGACATATTTTATCTCAGGAGGACGGCATATTACAGGCAAGATCACGACATCCTCAGATAATTTATAACGGGACGACGAAATCATAAGATAATTTATTACATGATGACAACATCCCGAGATAATTTATCAGGGGATGACGACATCTTTCTTGAAAAATTTATAAGATAATGTTGGGAACTAATGAATTATCTCAGGATGTTGACTTTCTGCTGTCAGAATGTCGTCATCCCATGATAAATTTTCTTAGGATGTCATCATCCCACTTTCAGGATGTCGTCATCCCCTAAAAAATATCTCAGGATGTCCTCATCCCACGTTCAGGATGTCGTCATCCTGTGATAATTATCTCAGGATGTCGTCATCCCACGTTCAGGATGTCGTCATCCCGTGATTAATTATCTCAGGGTGCACCCATGAGCAAGTTCGGTTGGGCGACTAGAGTGACTAGACTTAACCCTAGTCAATCTAGATGTCACTCGAACGCTGCGTGGTTTGACTAGCTAGTCTAACTGGATCAACCTAGCTCAGGACCATGGTTTCTCTAGGGAAGGCACTGTTTCAGAACCACCAAAACGACATCGTCATGTATTACTGAAAGCGCACTGGGCCTTACTGAATAGGCACGAAGCTTTATTGAATAGGCACAAGGCGTGACGATGTCATTTTGGTTGGTCTTTTTAGGTGCTTACCTTTCTCTAGTCACTCGCGAGTTACGTCACGGTTTCAAGATGGAGGATAGGTAAACTGGGCAAGTTTTGCAAACGTTTACGGTAAATTTTTAATTTGTCCAATGATAATAACTCTTTGCAATAAGATAATGAATTATTTATTGCACTAAAGTTAATTAAGTAGAGAAAATATAATAAATACATAAATAATAGAAAATATAAATGACGTACCAACATTTGCTTCGTTAACAATTAGCAGACGACATTCTTTACAGTTTGCTGTTGCTACACAAACTAGATTTGACGTAGTTGATCGACTAGATGCGTTCGAGTGAAAACAGACTACGCATGCGTGATTTAAATCGCAAAATTGACAAAAGGGACTAGATCAGCAGCACCCGAACTTGCTCCATGGTGCTTTGTAACAAACCTTTTTATGATGGACACAAGTTTTGGCAATAGCATAACCCTTAACCTCACTCGCCCTTACGTTTCTCATTGTTTGCATACGGGGCCAACTGAGCATGTGCAGTGTAACCAACAAGTCGGGAATTTCAGGGAGTCTGATATTCACGCGACACCGGATAACCGGTCGCGTGACTGGCGTGCAACAACGCAGCCTGCACAAAATAATTATATAAGCTTAGTATCGTTTACAGAGACAGAATATAATTTCATCAAATTGACTGCATGAAAGCAATTACGATAATTGCCTGGATAAGATGTGTCAACAACGTCATTTTCTTTTAGCAACGATAGTTCTGCCGATTTGCATTCTCGAATGAAATAGAACATTGGCAAATGCATGGCCTTATGTGCGATACAATAATTTATATATGTAATTTCGGGGAAAATCCTGTATTTTCCCACAGATTACTCTTTGGCCGCTCGGGAACGCGAAACAACTTGTTTTCTTCTTGACAGCGTATCTGTCTTTGTTTTGTTAAAATGTTTTCGTTTTACTATAATTATTCAAAGGAGAGAAGAAAATTGTGACAAAAAGTGTAGTTTTAATAAGAACTAGCCAACTTGAGATTTTAGTATTGAAACTGCAAATGTTTTTGATATCGTTTTCCTTTTTTGGGTGGGGTCACATATTTTTGGTCCGCAACTGCACCCGGATTTGTATGTATGTATTTATTACATTTCTTTACCCAGGGTGTGCCGAAACAGTTAAAACTGGTTTCCATTGGAGCCTGCATACAGTTTAATTAAAACTAAATATTTACACACATATAGATAAAGATAAATGGTTTAAAGATAAATGGTATATATGGTTGATTGCCTTGTTTCACGAATCACTGTAAGTGGTGTGAAAAGATTCGTCACGTACGAAAGAGTCATTTTGTTAAGACTTTTGAAAACAAGGATAGCCTTTTTGGACTTAACTCTTTCAAAAAAAGGAGTCCAATTTAGTCTAGCAAACATATCTGCTGAAGGGGTGAGGGAGGTACATTTAAGGATTATCCGTGCGGCTCTTTTGAGACATTTGTTGAGGATATTGTCGTGAGATATGTATCTTCCTCCCCACACAGTACAACAATACTCTAAAGATGGCATGACTAAACTTACAAAGAGTGTGTGCAGTCTGCTTTGGGGAACGTAGACGAATTATATTTCACATACCAAATTTAGACGACACAGTTCCCTTACGTGTTCAACATGTGGACCCCAACTTAATGTTTCGTCAATAACTACACCCAAGCATTTACAAGACTTCACATTTTCAATAACATTATCAGCAATGCACAGGTTTAAGTCGACTTTTGATATTTTCTGCCTTGAACCAATAAGCATACATTTAGTTTTGTTGGCATTCAATGCACCAGTTGTGAATACTAGCAAGAGTTGTATTCTATTTCATTAATACCAGAGGAGATGTACGTTAACGTGGAGTCATCTGCATACATAAATAAGTTGCAATTTTGGGGTATACAAGATGAAAGATTACCAGTATAAATCAGGGGCGGATCCAGGATTTTTTTGCAGGGGTGGTTCTGAAATTTTTCCAAAAAAGGTGACTCCCAAAATGTTTCGTCTTTGAAAAAACAATTACACGCGGGGGGGGGGGGGGGGGGGGGTGACACACTTTGTCACCGTTGATGGCGCCATTTAATATCTTTGTTTTCTTCTGACCCATAGGCAAAACATGACCTGTATTTGCAAGGCGTAGGCCCCTACGAGCAGGGGGGTTTCGACCCCCCCCCCCCCCCTAACCCCCCCCAACCCCCGCCCCCCCGGATCCGCGCCTGTAAACAATGAATAATAGTGGATAGGATCGACCCCTGAGGAACGCCAATATTTATGGGCAGGACCTTCGATACTGTGCCCTCAATATTTACAGACTGACTACGACCGCCCAAGTATGACTTAAACCAGTTAAGTACAGAAGCTGACATATTCAGCTTTTTAAGTTTGCCTAGTAGGATTACATGATCAACACAAATAAAAGCTTATACTGAGATCTATAAACACGCCGCCTGTAACTTCACCTTGCTCCATGGCCTCAAAACACTTGTTTGTTAAATCGTGTAGAGTGCTTTCAGTTGAGTACAAGGGTCTATCTTGCAATATTAATTCACAAGTTTTCAGGAAATAGATGGCCACAGTCCACTATTCTTCTCAAACCTTACAGTTCCAGCTGAAGAATAGCATAATTCAGTTATAAAACAGTCACCGATATGTAAAACTTTGAGTGAATATCACACATTAGATTGGTCAAGGCTTTTTGAGGTCCATAAATAGGAACAAGACTGAAGAATGAGACGCTCTATATTACGTAATGGTTGATGGTCTATAAAAAAAAAGATCACTTGCTACTTGCACCTGGTCACGTTAAGTAACGAAGGACACTTTCTCGGAAGAAAATGACTTGAGCTCCAATGTCTGCTCAAAATCCAAGCAGCTTCATCGGGGCCGCCTTGTCAGTGAAATTCATAGAAATCAGTGCAACACAGAAATCCCCAAAAAATTGCCTGGACTCAAAAAATAAGGTCACAGTCAAATCAAGTTGCCTTTCTTCCGTGATGAATGAATTGAGTGCCCAGTCAATCCAGTCCTCGGTGAAGTCTAACAAGGCGTGCACAAAAAGGCGTGCACAAAAGTTTCTTTTCCTACAAGTCATCAGATAAAAATCCACTTTTTTCCCGCCTTGACCATGCTGGTGGAGTTCTATGGGCCCTTTTGAAAGATCATTTGTCCTTCAGTGACTGGTGGTAGACCCTTCGTGCTGAAAAACAGGAAAACAACTATAAATATACAATATTCAGGATGGTTGGATCCTTCTCTCAGATGTTGATATATAGTTTGCTAATATCCAGGATGTCCTGATAAAGGCCCATTAACGAAATCTATTGGAAAATATTAAACTTGTCTGGCAAATTTATTAGAAACCATTTGCTGGAACATGTCATGTTGTGCAAAATCAACCTAACCGCTGTGTTTTGTTGGTGATTTTTTTCTTTCTTTTTTTTTGGGGGGGGGGGGGGGGGATTCAAGGACGCAACAGTTTGGTTCATCGTTTTTGGAATTCTTCAAAATATTCAACGGAAAGAATGCAGCATCCTGCCGCTACTTTTTTCACCATATATTACTTCAATGATGGTCAGTCAAATTTGTGTTAGAAAATACTCTAAAAATGCTCATGAGTCATTAAAGACAAACAAACACAGTGGCGTAATACGTTTTTTTCCTTTGCAACTAGTGACCCCCTTGAAAAGAAAACATTCAGAAAGTGATGACTATACACATATGTTGGTATTTTCAATTGCAACCACAAAGGCTGAAGACCTTTTCTCACAGAACACCCCCTCCCCATCCAACACCAAAACAAACGAATAAGTAAATAAACTAAATACTAAACCTCCCACTGTTTAACATTTCATTTTGAAGAAAAAGAAACACTGCACACGATGGCCATGACAGCAGTCTCGACCAACAAATACAGACCTGCAGACGGAAATGCAGTTCTGCTATTAGCTTGAAAATTCCAGCTCTAGGCTCATGACATGCGAGATTCGTTATTTAAAGCTGGAAGGAATTCTATAGGGTTCGTTAGGGTCGGTTTAGATCTTGCCGATATCTTCCGTTTCCCTGAATATATCAACCAAACACTCACCTTGCCGGCAGAGTAGTCATTCATGCAGCTTGTCATCCCCTCAAAATTAGATTATGCTCAAGTTAAACCCGAAAAAAACATGAATTTTTCGTGCAACTCGGTGCATGCACAAACCAGCTGTGTACAAAGTAATAGAGCGGATTTTTGAACATGAACGATGTTTTCCGATCGATTATCGGCCAGCGGCACTGCGCGCGCCTCGGGGCTCGATATCCAACGGCTGTTTGCTGAAATACTGATAGCGATCAGTGCCTGCACGGGAGTCGCACAGGGTCTGCTGAGAGTCGCACGGCCGAGCCGTGCGACTCTATTCCATCTCCCTTGCGACCTATCAGACTGCCGTGCGACCCCCATGCGAACTATGCGAACCGTGCGACAGCCGTATGGAAATGTTCAACATTTGAAAAAACTCGCACGGGCATGCGACCTGTCCGAATTACACACGACACCCCTGCAACCTGTGCGAATCATCAACAGACTGCCGTGCGACTCCCGTACGCACTGTGCGATTTGGTAGTCGCACGGCATTCGCGTAGAGAGAACGGGGTATTAGGTACGTTACGCAGGAAGCTCTTTTTGCCACTTGGCCACGGTCTAAAAGTGTAACAAAACACTGTAACCAAAAAGACTTTGTCTCTTTTTTCGCTAATAATAAAATTGCTCACAAACAAAAGAAAATTGCAATTGGCCTTTGATTCTACTAGGATCGAAACGTTCGACCCTCCTTACTTTTATCAAAACAAAATCGCATTAGAACTGAAAACATAATATAACCATGTTGCTTACTTTGGGGACATACTCCCTGCCAAATCATAACGTCATCAATTGCTATATCACTATTTGAGTTAAAGATAACAGCAACTGCCTCCAATGCTATTATGAAGTCCGTTATCTGGTTGGAGATGTCAATCAGTGCCTGTAGCCACACCCTCTTGCCGGTTTGTTGACCGGCTATTTTCAATAAGGCTTGGCGGCTATCCAAGTTAGGATCCTCGTCCGCAGGATACGTATACACTCTGAAGAAACCTAGAAACGAAATGTCCGCTTTGTCAGGTGCGATTCAGGCAGTGATGTATCCAGGTTTTGTGTTGGGAGCGCAAAATTCCAAAAATTCCAATTATAAAGTGGATTTTGGAAAAAGCGGAAAATGTCGCGGAGGTGGTGGGTGGGTGGGGGCACTTTGCCTGAATACAGGCCAATAATATTTTAACTGATTCAGAGTAATTAAAAGCAAATATTTCCACTGTCAACAATATATTTATAAATACTCTCTTGGGTAATGGGTTTGGGGAAAATAAGTAACCAAAATAGACTTTTTTATATCTATTTATGGCCGTTGCCATGATAACAGGCAGTTTTGTGACTGATTTACAGTCAAAAAAAGCAATAATTGCAAGTGCATCATTTTCAGGTCTTATAACTGCCCTTACTGGAAAAAAGAACGAAACTAATTTAGAAACTGCTGACATTTTATTTAAGACTTTTTAATATAATAAGTTTACCCCATTTTGGCCCCTTACAAATATATTTCCTTCCACCGGTGATTGAGGCCAACATTGCCCTTTCCATATCTTTATGAGAAAATCTTGTATTCTTTTCAGGGTACTGCCCCTAATATTGTATTTCTCCCCAAAAGGGAAAGTTCACTTTAAGTTTGTCTTTCATGTTGACTTCAAAATACATTTCAACCAACATAAGGTGGAATTGGGTAGCTTAAGTTGATAGTGGAAAAAGTAATAGTGGAAATGTGTAATAACTACATACCTGAAATGACTTGATATTAACGACGTTTGCATTGAGTAACATTTACCTTGGCCCCTTCACAGACCGCGCGGTCCCCCCCCCCCCCCCTGACATTTTGCCTGACATTTTGTGACCGCGTCACAACTGGTACTTGCCCTCCCCCATTCAATCTTATTTCCGGGTGGAAACAAATTTGAAGTCACCTTTTAAACAAAAATCTGGCGCAATAAAAAAGAATCAATTTTGCCCCACCCCCGCCCAGATGCAAAACATGGATAAGCCACCGTCATAGAAGTTTTGTTTGGGGCACCAAACGGAGCTCAAATGAATATAAAGGCAAAGCTCACAAACTCACTCACCAGTTGTTTGCCCGTACATGTTATACCAGAGACTGAAGCACCAATTCTGCTGTTGGCCTTGCAGGACGGGAATAATTGGACTGACGATCACACCCGTTTCATCAGCATATACATATGTTGCCTCGAAATAGTAGAATACACCCGATTCATCTTGGGAAAAACAGAAAAATTGTTATTTTGGATATTTTGTAGGCAGGGAATATCAGTTAATGAAGGTAGATCGATGTATGTTTTCCATATTTTTGTCACGCCAAAAACCCGAGGACTGTGCGTCCGAGGGTAAGGCGAAGTCCATAAACAGCGACCACGTCACGAAAGGTCATCATTATCAAAATATTTTAATATTTGTAGAAATTTGATTTTGTAACCAAAGTGAACCCGATAACGGAGAAAATGGCACCCTTGAATTTGAGCCATTTGTGCAAAAATACATATACAAATAATCATGGAAGCCAGGTACCTGAACATACCAAATTTGGACTTTGGATGAATATACAATGTAGCGTGATTTACCGCATTATGGGAATCCAAGATGGCCGCCATCAACGCAAATAGATCTTTACCATTTACATGCGTTTTAAGCATTTTTACAATTTTTTGTACCTGGGTATAGATGGACTGGGAATCCCGGCATAACTAAGTATAGGTTAGCCGTCATAACAATATTTTAGTGAAAAGAGTCACATATTTTGCTCTGCAGGGGGTTAAAATATTCAAAAAATAATTATTTTTCTGAACAAATGGCTCAAAATGAGATATGACGCCCCACCTGTGGCTTTGGATGTAAAACAAATGAACTCAGATATAGATAATCATACAAATAATATCTACAAGCGGTCAACAAAGATGGCTGTTTAATAATGAACAGCCCGGTATTATAATGTTTAAAGAATGTTATTGCCTGCATTATCTTTTTCACAATTGACGAAACCCTAAAAGATCTCTTTGTAACACACACTGTTATTTTGTTTATAAATCCAACTAACCTCCCCTGGTGTGGTCATATTCTGGTCCTGTGTGACTCGAATGAGTGTCATCACGCTCAATTGCCCAGTTCCTATCATCGCCAACAGTAAGCTGAGTCCATCCACACGGTCCCTCTTCAAAACTACAATCAAAGCTCAAAGAAGGGCCTGCAAAATTGACAAAACACTCTTAGTTAACATGATCATACTTAAAATGCACTGTTACATTGTTGCATTTAATTTAAAGTAAAAGAATGGAAGACACTGCGCTAATTTCGGGTCCTTCATCATGGTTTGCGAGTACCAGTAACATTTACTTGAAAATGTCAGAAATTCCCAATTTGGTTTATGTTGTGTTGGTTTGGTTTGTGTTGTGTACAAATCATGCCGCGTTTATGCATGCGTTTAATCCTAAAATGGTCAGGGATTGGAGTATTGCACATGTGCAGTACATTCGTACAGCTAATTCCGATTTGGCTTAGTGTGATGCTTTCGAGCAAGCCTACTTAATTAATGGACACATGCAATAAATATCAATATCACTCATGTTTCACCCTCGCCTTGTGATCTAAATGCTTGTTCGTGAGTTAACAGAAGATAGTGGTTTCAATTCTGTAAAAATCTCTCAAATTTAGGCATGCAAGAGGGCGCTACTTTTGTTTCCAAATAGAATGAACTGAGGTAAGTTCAGATTAGTATTGATCCCTCCCAAGCTTTGAAATCGCAAAATTCTACTCAAAATCTAAATCACACGCCTTTAATAAAATGTTTCAAATGTGGAAGCAGTAATCCGAGATCGCTTTACGCAATTTAAAGCGTCGTACGGTACAGAGTCTACCGTGAACTGAACAGGTCGATCTTCCATCAGATCGTTTAGCAAATTACGTGCACTGAGCATTGCAACAAACAAACATTACCAATGGAGCTACGACGTAAAGCGTTTAACTCGTTGAATTTGTGCAGGCAGGTGGGGCGGTGAACAGCGCTTTTATTGCAGTACGTACAAACATTGCAGCACGTACACGTTTTTATCTATTTTGCGACAAACACAAAAACTACGTTTTTCAAATACAAAGTAATACTAATAATAATAATAATAATAATAATAATAATCTAGATGTATAGAGCGCACATTCTAACATACATTACTCATGGCGCTATTATTATCACCCCTGCTCATCGGGCCCATTAATCATTCCTGAAAACTTCTCAGCTCCCTGGGGAGTATACAGCCGTTAAGTGCACATTGGATAATCAAACACATAACCAACACTGCCTTCACAGGTACCCATTTACTCCTGGGTGGAGAGAAGCAGCTTGTGACAAAGAACCTTACTCAAGGACACAAGCACCATGACCCCGGGCGGTCTCGAACCTACAATCTGCAGTAGCACCGAGATCTTGAGTTCGGTACACTTAGCCACGAGGCCACAGCACTCCACAAAGCAGCAATAATTATCAAAATAAGCATCTACGTACAGAGTACATTTTGTCGGAGAAACCGTATGCTATGACGTGGTAATATTTCCGCATGTCACTTGGCAAACGTAGTAAATATGGAGTGACGTCATTACTTCGTAGATCCACTTAAAATGGTGTACGTGAGACAACCCCCCTCCAATTAGAAAAAAAACCTGTCCTGCCCTAGGCTGAATTTCAACCCTGCAAACTGAATGCTTACCTGAACACTCTCCTTGCCAAATCTCTAAGTCGTCAATTGCAATGTCACCTTTGCTATCAGGACCACTTACAACTTGCACGGCTACGGTAAAATTGGATGACTGACTCGATATGTTGACCAGTGCCTGCATCCAGAAAGTCTCCCCAGTCTGCTGACCGCATACACTGAAGGCGGCTATCTCCAGTGTTAAATCATGACTCTCTTTCGTTGGATAAGCAAACACATTGAGACAACCTACACAATATACAAGCGCAGAACGTACCAAAAATTAAAAAAAGGAAAACTGATCAATTATGACGCCAACTATACTGACACTGCCAGGCTTAATCAGCGACCAGATTTAAATGTGAAAGAATACCTCTAGGAACCAGGCTTTCTAGTCACAGTTGAGCCACCCGCGCGCGTAAAGGGCGAATGTCACAGTTTCCTGCCATTAAATCAATTCGCATAATTTACAATACTGAAACTTTGCCGCGCGGGAAATGTATTGGTTGAAACGCGGTCTGCGGATTGCGTCAAGGCCGGTTCATGATTTACACGAATTTGAGAGTTAAGCAAATTCGTCTCGATAAAAGCGAAAGTCACAATAAGATACCTGTTGTTGACGTCATGAAATTCGCCTCGATTTCGTATTTGGGAGAAGTATGGACCCAAGTTTTACAATCGATCTACCGGCGTTCATCAAGCATTAGCCAATCATAGCACCTGTTGAATATCACGTGACATTGTAAACCTTGGCCAAGCAGAAAACTTCCAAACACGTGCAAGCACCTGTAGACCTATGTATTTGATAATCGCTGAAACGCAACACACCGAACGCACGGCTAATGCAAATTAATGTACCGGTATTCAACTACATGCAGGCACGATGTCCGCACGACTATGCACGGAAACACCATGAGGAAAGTTGCCTCGGACACAAACCAAGACAACTCCAGTCAGAGATGGGTCATTCCATGTCAGACCAACACACCTTTTGACCTTAGGTCCTCCGATTTTGATAAAATTTGCTGTACTTGTTGGTATTGATGAGTAATGAAGACCTACCAATTTTTGGCCCGATCCGCCTTTCCATGTGGTCAGGGTTGTTGGGTCATCTCCAGTAATTCCGTGACCGTAGAGAGCGAAGGTTCGTTTCTCGGTAGATTTGTCTTCTATGAAGGTTAAATGAAAATGTTAGCCAGGTTGTCCCTCCCAAAAGTGTGGGCTAACTCCGGGAGGGGGTAAATAGATTAATACAGGGGTCAAAACTGAAAAATGCTTCGATTGCTGTAAAAATCAAACTAAACTATCCGTCTAATCATAAGGATTTAAAAAAGGTATAGTTTCTACTATCTACGACTTATGGTTACGGAGATATGAGATATAATGTATCAAATGTCAAAGGTCAACAGAAAGGTCAAACCTCTTTAAAAAGCTCCGATTTCTTTGCGAATAGGCTCAAATTGTTCATCTAGTCACATTGTACTGCCTACCAAGTTTCCTTCACTTTATTAATTGACTCAAAAATCAGAGGTCAATAGAGTTCAATGGTAATGACCTTGTTTTCCCCTATCTCGGTATCTAGATATAATAGATGGAGCAAACTATTGTTGCTTTAATCCTGTGACTAAATGAACAATTTGAGCCTATTCGCAAAGAAATCGGAGCATTTTAAAGAGGTTTTACCTTTTCTCACTACTAAGATGGAGATGTCTTTGGATGGGTGTTACACCAGGATGCTGCGCATGGCCCTGAACATCTTATGAGGAATGTAGACCTCTACGCCGGCATGCCGAAGGTGACGAAAAAGATCCGTGAACGCCGTCTCAAGCTTGCAGGACACTGCGTCCGTCACCCGGAGCTTGCCGCTAGTACAATCATTCTCTGGGAGCCCGCACGTGGCACTGACTCAAGGGGGAGAAGACGTGTTTCCTTCGTGGATATGCTGAAACGGGACACCGGCTTGGCCAGCGCAGAGGAACTGCGCTCCTGTATGCTGGACCGGGACATCTGGACCAAGATCACCGAGCAGGCTCGAGCTGCCGTAAAAGCCTCGACCTGATTGATTGATTGATTGATTGATTGATTTCTGTTGACCTTTGACATTTGATACATCTTATCTCATATCTCCGTAACCATCAGTCGTAGATAGTAGAAACTAAACCTTTTTAAAATCCATATGATTAGACGGATAGTTTAGTTTGCTTTGTACAGCAATCGAAGCAATTTTCAGTTTTGACCCCTGTATTAATCTATTACCCCCTCCCGGAGTTAGCCCACACTTTTGGGAGGGACACCCCGGCTAAAAATTTCATTTAACCTTCATAGAAGACAAATCCACTTAGAAACGAACCTCCGCTCTCCACGGTCACGGAATTACTAGAGATGACCCAACTAGGGCGTAGATTACACAAAATTGACAACTTTAGCTTAAAACACCACACTTTTAGTAAACATACATCACAACCCTGTCAGTTTTCACCGAATATATGCAAATTTGGTATCAAAATAATGAGAATTACATGCTCTAATCAACGATGTTGTCAAAATTAAGATTTGTCAGAAGTAGGTCAACATGACCTTTGATACACCACCTTGACCTTTGACCCCATTTTTTAAATAAGGTATTATTCAGAAAATCAATGAAATAAGAACTTTTTCAAATTGAACAAAGAAAACTGGCAGAAGCGGGATTTGAACCTGCGACCTCCGGGTTACCGTACCGGCGCTCTACCAACTGAGCTATCTTGCCCTATGTTGGCTGTCTCCCAGATTGTCAGTAGCATTGTTCCGGTGGGCGCTAGTCAGAAGTCATAAACCCATAATGCTGTATAGCCAGGGATCACGCCCAATTTTACGATGCAACCTGGGAAGCGAAAGCACAACGCGAAGCACGACGCGACATACGACGGTGCGACGCGATGGGCGACAGAAGGGGCGACGTTAACGTAAGAAAACCTGCAAGCTGGAAAAAAACGACGCCACGGCACGACGGCACGACGCGCCGTACGACGCGACGCCAGAGTGTGTACAAAAGTAATGGGAAAGAAGCGACGGCACGACGCGACGGCACGATGCAACGGAGCCGTCGTGCCGTCGCGTCGTATAGTCGCGTCGCGTATGGAAGAGGCTGTCTCGTAAATAGTACACCATAGTATATTACACATAAGGCATGCATGATAGAGAAAGTCAACAGCAGTTTGATAGTTTGCTAGCCCATATTAAAGTTTCTGTTTTTGGCCACCCAGATAGTATTTGTAAGTACAACTTAGGCCCAGTTAAGGGCACTAAATAGCTTCATGCTTTCTACTAGTCTTGGTTCAAGACGACTGTGATCGATAATGGATCGCGTAGCGTCGTCGCGTTTATTCGTTCCATGCAGTGCGCCCTCTGACGGTACAATTAGACAAACTCATGGGCTCGCACTATCGTCTTGGGAATCCTTCAAAGTGCGTGCGCGGCTGTAATATGCAAGAATTCCCGTCCTCGATCGACTGCTAAAAACGGGGCTCAGGCTTGCAAACACAAACGAATTAATACTGCCCCTGCGCGTCCTTCAAAGCCAACTTGAGAGGTTTTGTACAATATGATACTACTAGGCTGTGACGAGTGATTTGGAAATTTGAGGCGGAGTTGTTATTGCAATCAAAACAGAGAGGCACAGGTTCCATGGTTTACCCATGGAGGAATAAAACACATTTTATTCCTCTAAGGTTTACCCCTTCCTCCATGGTTTACCGAACCCAGTCGGTAAACACAACATGCATGGATAAAGGAACACAAACCCTTCACGAAACGGTCGTTCCCAGTCACAGTTGCTTGTAATTAATTGTGCGATAATCGCGTATCGCATATGGCGCGCTCGATGACGTGCCAGTGGCTATTCATGGAGCGTTTCGATACCCGCGCTTACTCGTGCCTCTAAATCGGGGAAAGTTGCACATGCGCAGTACGTTAGAGTAAACGAACGATCTCGGGTCACTCGAGGGACGTCAACGCGGCTGGTGACATCTCTGTAGGCCTGGTGGCGCTATTTTCGATGCCCAATTTTCTGTCAGCGCTGTGACCAGTTTATTATTTGTTTTGTATATATTTTTTGATCATTTATCGACAAATAAATGGTGTTCGTTAATTGTTACTATTTTAAAGACTCATAGAATTATCTTTATTTTGATAACAAATTGATAAGAAATGAATAGGGCTCAAATGATCAATTAAGCAATTTAGCAATATGGTCAGGACCATTGACCCCTCAATTTATTTCAATTTTGTTTTACTCTTTCCAGTGATATAATATTTAAAAGAATTGAAGCAACTTAAAATGTCCATGAATCTGCCTTGTTAGGCGGAGTGTCCATGACTGATGGACAGACAGAATCGGAGGCCAATTTTAAAGTTGATTGGTTTTAAATAAGGTGACACAAAACTTTACACAACATGTGTTGGGTAAGTTTACTAAATCTTCAGGTAATTTGGTATTTATTAATACAAGGTTAAATAAGTTTATCATAAGTGAAATAAATCAACACATAAACAGGAACATTTAATGCAAAACATGACTGTAAATTTATTCTCAATCACTTATTACAATTTCCAAGTAATCATTGTCCAATTTTATTCAAAATGTTTAGTTACAATATACTTCAGAAGTATTGTTTGTCCATAATTCAGTGTTGATTTGCAACAATAACAGCAAAACACAAAGTTCAACCGTTACATACATGTGTGACACAAAAATGTCAGTCTTTTAGGACAAAGCTCTAGACTTATCATCAAAACTCGCATGTATCTCATTAATTAGATTAAAAGAGTTAAAGCTAATCTTTTTAAGCTAGTTTTTCTTTCTCAAAAGATACATTATCAGGTTTGTTTTTTAGTTTATGAATAAAATGCTTAGAAAATAAATGCAACCACACAGTTACATATTATGAGTGAGGTTCTTTAATACAACTCTGTCTCTTAATAGTTTAATTAGCATCACATGTCAGACAAAAGATTTTGACTCTTTTTGAGGGGTGGAAGAAAAGTAAGTGGTCTCTTGAAATACTATACTGTTCTGATCACTGTTAAATTTTCAGGTCGGAAAAACTGAAAAGGGTAACCAACTTTTTTAAAATTCTTTTTGATACATATTTGTACTGTTTCTATTACAACATTTTATGGTCATTAATTAAGCTTTAGATTTCCTGAAACAATTATGATGGGCGTACTTTTTGCTGGAGCTGAAGTCTCTAAAATATCTGATAGTGCTACTTTTAACAATGCCCTTGATGCCATACATTACTGATTCTAAGAACTCCCATGCCCCATCGCACTTATCCTGATACTGTGGACTACACACAAAGCAGGACTTCAAACATACATCAAGTGCTTTAATAAGTGGGATAGTTGCATAGCCCTCCTCTCCATGATCACGAAGACTTGTGGTGATGATTGAGGCAGCCGATTTACTTACGGTCAAGTACCGTGTTCCAAGTCCATGTTTTCCTAAAGAAGTACAAAAAAGCAATATAAATACTGTGTACATCAACCAAATCCCCAATGTTTTACAACAAAGACAATGTCAACTTGAAAAACATTTCTTTGCTAAACGTGTATAGCCATGTAGGCATGAACTTTATGTGTATTTTAATTATTTAGACTTCAACATAGAAACAAACTTATTTCCCCTTAATACGACTTAAAAACTAACAACAAGTGTAAATCTGATGAAGAAACACGAATTTAGGAGGGAACAATTTTCAACTTATTCTTTGAAAATACTTTGACTTTTTCTGTCATGGCCCATAGACTTTGTGCACGAGGTATAAGTGATGTCCGGATATGAAAATCTTTCCAAATTACTGTACCAAATTGTGACATGTTGGCCTACGTTATTGTTTACCTTCGAATGTCCGTATTTGTCGTTGTTTTGAATTAATTTCCCACCGCTGGCGCATCGCCGGACGTGGCAGCCACATGTTTAGCATGGCCTTATGGGATACTTACCCTACTAACCCGCTCGGCGAGTCGGTTAGTAGAGCCAGGACCGAGTAAGCGCGAAAAGTCACGTGAGAGCTAAATCGAACGGGCTCGCGCTTGCACGAGTAAGCGCGGGGTAAGTAATCGAACGCGGTAGTGTTACATTGGCCCCAGATCCCGACCCGTTAAAGGGACACATTGCTTTTGATTTTGCGATTTGGGCTATAAAACTGAAATGGATATGGTTGGGAAGCTTTTTTAAAAGTAGAATATAAAGATTCACATAACTATTCCCTCAAATTGCATGGTTTTTTGTTTAATTTCGTGACAAATAACGGTCCGCCATTTTGTAGAACCAAATGTTTGACTCCAGAAAATGGCGGACCGTGTTCACCAGTCGTATTTCCAGTCGCATCTGGTTGAAGTACGTTCTGTTGATCCATTTTGATGTACTGTGGCACGGCGCGCAGCACTGGCGATTAGTCTTGGTTCCAAGACGTCCTTAGCGCGGTGCGACGTGCAGCGCGCACGGCAGCGCCCTCTAGCTACACACAAACACACGCCAAGGCCAAATCGCTAAGAACGTCTTGGGCATTTCGCAAGGGAGCGCGCGCGACCTGCTTATGCATAATTTAACAGGCGGGTCAAAAGAATAATCGCGCTTGCGCACTGGAGGAAACTCATGTTTAAGTAATAACTTACTAGTCAGTTAACGTTCTGAGCAGAGTGATTCTGGACTGGTAAACATGATTAAGAAATCTTCGGATTGTTCCAAAAATGTGATCTGGAATATCAGACGTTATCTCTGCCAATTTTAGTCCCAGATGTTCAGCACGATGTAACTGATCAACGGCCAGAGCTTTCAATGGCACGACGACAATAATCAGCGCTTTCTCCTGTTTGCATTCGGTTACTTCGTTCATGGAGGTAGGAAACACCTCCATGCTTCGTTCAAGAAATCTAAGACCAATGGAGCAGCTTGAAAAATTACACTCTTGCCAAATCCCGTTGGTAAATTAACAAACAAATCATGGCCACGTACAAATTGATGAATGGCACTGATCTGATGACTTTTTAACTTTCCAAAGTCCAGCTTTTTTGCTGTAAAATCGATCGCTTGGTCCACGCGGTCAGAAATGTTTTCCAACAAACAACGAATGCCTTGGTACTGCGCTGCACGTTCATACGTACGTACACGTAAACCCGACGTGAGTACAGAAACTAGACTAGCAAGTGTTGGCTATTTACATGCGATAATGCAGCTACGTCACACGCGCATGCAAATGCCACAAAGTTCTGCTCGCGATTTCGCGAGCAGAACTTGCGAAATTCCCTAGACGGTCTTAGCGATTTGGCCTTGGCGTGTGAGTTTGTATATGCCGGCAATTGTGGACCTAGGACAAAAGAATTCGGGCGTAGACAAAGATGTCCACGTTTGACCTAACGTCCACGATTGAAAATCGTGTACAAAACCAATGGGAGGCCTTCCGAAAAAGTTAGAGTATAAACAAAAGAGGAACAATGGGAGGTCCACGATTGCACCTGTTTACATGATTGGGTGTGTGTGTGTGTGTGTGTGTGTGTGTAGCGAGAGGGCGCTGTCGGCCGGCCGTGCGCGCTATACGTCGCACCGCTAAGAACGTCTTGGAACCTAGACTACACTGGCGATATGTGTCGCGAGGTAGATAATTGTACCTGGCGATCATCTGATAGGTCCACAAGGCCACTGGCTGCTGCGCCAGCCTAAAGACTCTTTTACAGCGTATTTTGCGCATTTAGACGGTGGTATTTAGTACTGGAAATAAATCTATGTTTCGCGGGTCAGATGTCAGGGGTAAGCGGCTAATTTTTAGTTTTGTAATCACTACTCACTAATTACAACACATTATACATGTTTTTTTGCATGAACAACTTTTATAAAAGATAAGGAACATTTCCAAACAGCTAAATGTCATGATATTTGAAGGCAATGTGTCCCTCCCCTGCGCTGCACTGCCAATTCCTACTGACGTGGTGACACTGCCTGCTTCCTTTGGGGAAGCATGTGCTTGTGGCGTATATACCTTCGACCAATGTACATGTACACATGGCGGTCCCATGAACTCTTCCACCCCATTTCTGGAGCTGGGTCATTAACATATACTCCAAAGCCCTGCAACAATTACATGACCTCTTGCTATGCCCTTGTGCACCACCATGTCAACGAACTTTCATATCAACTCCACCGTCCCCCCCCCCCCCAAAAAAAAAAAAATCCAAACAAACAAACAAACCACATGCACTCCTAAATACCTTGGGCCTTGACTGGGTCGGCAGACTACAAAGGCCTGGCCATCTGGAGCTGGGGCTATTGACATATCATTTACATGCCTGTGGTAAAACCATTATGAACAAACAGGAAGGAGGTTTGTGCACAACCCTATGGGACTTTCTCTGAGACATGCATTTATATGGCTTACCCTGGCTTGCCCTCCAACCCAGCCCACAAAGTGACTCTACAGTGCTTTTCGGCAAGGACCAAGCTAGGCATATCTGGAGTATCAATGTATGGGGGCTTTTTTTTTTTTTTATAAGGAAAACAACAAAAACGGCGTCACCAAGTGACGCCGCCAGTGCTGCGCAGGGTGTTAATATATTCAGGTCATCACATAATTCATATGCATGTCGTTATGCGATCGCTGATTGGCTCCCTAGGAAAGCCTGGGGAGAAATATAGAAAAAAGTTAAACCGCTGGTGCAGGATTCCCAAGACGATAGTGCGAGCCCATGAGTTGGTCTAATCGTTATCGTACCGTCAGAGGGCGCACTGTATGGAACGAATAAACGCGACGTTACACGATCCATTATCGATCACTGTCGTCTTCAACCAAGACTAGCTTTCTACACGCACACAGCCCAGCGATCATACACTCCGGATGAAACACATTTCAAAGGAACCAAATTTCAAGTCTGTAAGGGCAATGAACGTTAACAGTCTTCAATGTGCAAGGAAACTTTGATTTTGACATTGGGTAATTTATATAATTAATTAAATAGTGGATTCAACAAAACTAGACCATGGAAAGATTTTACTTTAATACCCCACGAAAATCGGTAAGGAACAGCAAAATCTTGGAAACAATCCATTTGTGTTTAGAATTGTATGGGCTCCGTGCGCCGTCGAATGAGGGCGCTGTCCACATAGCAACCGCACTTACGTGGCAGTACGTCGCTGGTATCCGCACCGCGCTCCTTGTTCATTTGATACTCGTATACCAGTGGGATTGCTTTGTCTGTTTGCCGACTCTCGATAATTGAGTTTTCAATAAGAATATCACAGCGGGAACCAGACACTTAAATTGAAGTCAGGTAAGATGGCGTCGATATTGACCCCCCAACTCGCCTTTTCTTTCCGCTGAGGGGGTAGTTGTGCACGGAGCCCATAAACACTTGGCACAACCTTCTTTTTGTGACTTTAGTCAGGAAATTTTCATGCAGTATAGGGGACAAAGTTTTCGGTTTCTGTGTTGGATGGTCTTGGCACAGTGTGTGGTCACTCACAGCATTCACGTGGTACATAGTGATTTGTGCGTTATTTTTTTGGATTTTGCAGACATAAATCTTGAAATATTAAAGACAAAGTACAAACAATGTTTAGCGTCTGGATTTAAAAATAAATTTACCAATGGAAAATGAGGTGAAAAAAAAAACCCAAATGTCAACCGATCCATAGGAAAACAAAATACAAGCTTACTCAAACTATTCAAACCACTGTAAACAACAAGTTCAATTCTGTTGTACAGCATGTCTCTTTCATTTTTGTGTCTTAAAAAAGTTGAAAACCTACGGTTGTCGGAAATTCATAAAAGAATGGCGGCCATTTTGAAAATAGAAACAAAAAACCTCCTCCTTCCCTTGTGGATTGTTGGACTTTTGTTTTAACCCGGACTCTAAACATGTTTTTGTTTACTTTGTCTAACAGGTTGTGCCACCTGTTTAGACAGTTGTTACAAAAGAGGGCTGATTATTGTAACCAACCGAATTCGCAAGCTGCGAATTCATTTGTTTACTTACAGAAGTTTAAATAGTTTAAAGTATTTGTAAAGTCCTCTTAGGAATGTCTAAATACTTTTTGGCCTTCCAGGAGCTCCCCTTATTTGGGAATAGGAATTTTTGTTGGCATTGTCACCGTGCCCAAGTGAAATGCCTGTGCTTAGTGGAGCATTCGGGTATATATGGTGCAGCGCGAATTCACGAGTCATTCTTGCACATGCCGTCCTGAGAGAAGGATCGACGTAGAGCGCTGTTCTTTCTTTGTTCTTTGCATTTCCTTAGTTTAGCCACATTGCTTTTTCCTCCGTTACACTTGTTGCTATTACTTTGCAATTACGAAGCCTCGTGTATAGTTGTATGTGGCTACTGATGGGCCCCTTTCGTGCAGAAGTACCTTCCGGTGAGTCCAAATTTAAAACTAATTAAATTGTGTATGTTTTGTAGTGGCTGTACTTGGAGTATACTCGCTGCTGATATGTGCTGCCTCCAATAATGCTTTATTGTAGCTAATTATATCCTTATTGTTGTATGTTAAATAACCCCAATTCACAAAGTTTGGTTATTTAAGGTGTCTTCATTTTTAGTATAATACAAACTTTGTGAAAATTAACATGCTCACACGTACTCGTATTTATTAGTGTCATTGATCATTGTATTTCAGTAATCCATATCTGTGGCTATTTGTTGTGGTAGCTGTTGAGCCGGTACCCACCACCAGTCACTACTTCTCTGGCAGGTACACGATTATTAATTGGCATTTCATATTTACCGTGTGTTTTGCCTCGTTTTAAGTTCACCTTTATGTACATTGAATAAGGATTCGTCAATATATATTTCCTGTTTATTGGTACTGGTCCATTTTGTTTGGATATTATATTGTAGCTGTACAGATTTGAATATTTCAAATGCTTTGCATGTTCATTTGTCAAATTGAAATCTTGTAATAATTGAAATCATACCATGAAAGTTTGTACTCATTATATTGTACATACTTGTTAAATATTTTCACTCATAAGTAATATTATATTTGTTTTGTACACAGACTCCATCATCATCTGGTAGCCTTGTTATCCCCCTTGTAATGTTCCCATTATTTATAAGGCTTGTTAATACCCGGACTAATTTGTACATATCCTCAAGTCTTTCAATTGTAAATCGGACACCCGCACAAAATTGTTTTTCACTTTTGTTATGTTCCCAATTGAATAAACCATCTTGTGAGCGACCTGAAAATTAAAATTCCACCCGAGTTTTTTACTCCCTCCTCCCGTCTCCTTGGTTACATTATTTTCCAAGAGATTGCTGTTCCTGACCCATTTTGGTGGGGGTATTTAAGTAAAATCTTTCCTAGACCATCTGCCGTTTATATTGAAATTAGTAAAATGTTCCAGACTGCAATTATAAAATCAATTTACAAATTCAGCCAATACACAAAAACCAAATATAATCTGAGGTTATTTTCTACTTTTAATTGGTGAAAAACAAAGTCGGTAAACCTTAGCAGCTCTGAACGTGAGAAATTTCCCAAAACAACATTGTGTTGACAATTCTACTTTAATTAGTCAGTTAAAATTTGTGTATGAAAACCAATTAGGTGTGAAGTGATACTTTAGATTGTCCTTTTTCTGAGTATGCAGAACTTGGGCCAGATATTTTTTGACAAACTAATATTTTGAAATCAGGTGCTCCCTTTTACTGAGTTAAGAATAATGACCATACGGATCTTGTTTATGTTGATCAATCTGCCCCAATGCATGCCATTAATATGTAAATGACACGAGGGGGCAGACATTGCTTTAACCTGAGTAGCTTGAACCTGAGTCGTGATCACATTTATAAGCAGCTTTAAAGAGCATACAGTGGAATGTATATGTAGCTGCACAATAAAGCCATTAAGTTGTCAATTTTGAAGACCCCCCCAGAGAAACTTAAATGGAAAATTCTCAGGAGACAGCCTCCTCAAATTTCAAAAAAGGTATTGATGTATGTGGCTTTGCAGTCTTTACAAACCAACAATAATTTTAGTAATTTTTTGAAACAAAAGAGTAAGTTGTGGTAGGGTGACTTCTAATGTAAGGGCTATAAATGGACTTATTTATAGCCTACAACTGTTAAAAAGTCATAACATTTTCAATTTTGAAGACCCCAGGAAGATTTACACGGATTCTAATAGAGAATGACACACACTACCAAACAGTTTCTATTTCATTGATTTTCTGAATGATACTTTACTTTTTAAATGGGATCAAAGGTCATGGTGACCTATTTTTGACAACCTATTTTTGACAACATCGTTGATTAGAGCATGTAATTCTCATTATTTTGATACCAAATTTGCATATATTCGTTGAAAACTGACAGGGTTACTAAAAGGGTGGTGTTTTAAGCTAAAATTGTCCATTTTTGGTAATCTCCGCCGTGACCACATGGAAAGGCGGATCGGGCCAAAAATTGGTATGTTTTCACTACTCATCAATACCTACACGCACAGCAATTTTTATCAAAATCGGAGAACCTAAGGTCAAAGGTGTGTTGGTCTGACATGGAATGACCCAGATACGTGCAGCAAATGCTATGCGCCGTCATAATGTCGGGCATGCTGCACATGGACAAGGTTGTCTAAGAACTCGCAAACAGCGATGCACGAGCATTTAACGTGGACATACAGTGGTGTGCAAAATTATTCAAACACTTTTCGAGCATATTTAAGGTACTTTAGTTGTTTGTGACGAAATGGCAATCAATATACCAATGTACAATCAAATGCAACCCTCTGGAATGAACTTCAGAAGACTTGGAACAGCATTAGTGCAGAAACTCTCGGGAAATATATAGACACTATGCCCGAAAGATGTGCCGCAGTGATTGCTGCCAAGGGCGGACACACCAAATATTAGAGTAAAGTTTGATCAGAAAGATAGTAGGACTGGCAGATACTAATGTGAGCTACATGTATGCTCACAACAATTACCTTTTCTATTTGATACAGGTGAAAAATGTAAACCAGGCATTGTAAGGCATTAAATATCAATTTCTTGAGATATGTCAAGTGTTCGAATAAATTTGCATACCACTGTATTTAAGCGGATACTTTAATAGCGACTGCCATTATTTGCAAGACTTTCGAATTTGTTTTTCCAAACACTAGGTAAACTGAACAATTTCGAAGGATGGAAGAGGTAATATAATCCGACCTTCTTTTTGGCCAGTACAGAGAGCTGCTTGAGCACCAACAATTGCTTAAGCACCAAAAACATTGCTGAGTAAAATCAGGTTACCAGCCAAAACTGCTTGTTACATTGTCATTGACCTAAAACATTGAGGAATTATACGAACGGAACGACCGACGCTGCATACAACAGTCTCTGCTAGCCTCGCTAATTTGCTGGTACCCACTGCCTCATAAAGGTTGCTACTGTTCACTTGAGTTACTTAATCCTCAGCAGAGGTATTATAATCATTTGCAGTTCCCTTTTTGTGTGTGGGCGGTGCAAATCAATGTTTTCCTTTCCAAATTAAAATAATTTCGAAAACAAATTCTACCCCAATTTGTTTTCGAACGGGAAAATATCAATGGAGGCGCTTTCAATAGTCTTTGCTCATACTTCCAATCAGGACACATATCCACCGATTCTACAGACCGTATCGAGTATGACGTAATGGCAGCCATGTTCCGGAAAACCGCATACAATTGTACGTGCCGATATTATCATGTGCCGCTCCCACAATATTGCGGCCTTTTGTTGTTGCTATGGCGACGGTGTGTATTCGATACGGTCTATACAAACTGAAAATGTGGACTTTTGTCTGAGTGCGGTGCATCATAAATGTTCATTTTCGTTGCCGTTGATCGCGTCAAAATTTGAAATTTTTAAGTAAACTTACGATGAGTTGTATGAAAACCCTTTTCTTTTTATTTGAGAGAACTTCAGTTTCACTTTCTTCTCTCAAATAATTTTCCTAGTTTGCCGTGGCCATATATTACAGGCTGAAATGTTCGATCATTATTCTTTGAAACATATCAAGCCTCTTATGCGTGTCCAGTTATTGTACAAAAGTGAATTTGGCCTTTAAAAGTGTGCGTTTTCATATTTGTGAGAACTAAATTCCCGACATTTCTGGCCCACAAGGCGCGCCTAGTTTAGAATTTTACGTTGTTCGTTAAATTGTTCGAGCATTGTCCCTAATAAACAATATTGTTCATTCACCCATGCCTAAAAGTCATTTATCCCAATTCCCAAAATAATTGAATATGAATTGAACGTGGGTCGGCACAGCCTGAATTCGTTGTGTATTTTGAGCCCTGTGGGAAGTCATGCGTACATTGTTATAGTAGATTCAACCTCATATGCCCCCTAAACCATTTCCGTGGAGGTAGAAGCTCCAAAGTATGACGGGGGAAAATAATTTCTCAACAAGTCACCGAGTCGGAAAATCATCATGCTATAGATAGCTGAGGTTTTTAGTACAATGGTCTTTGTGGGATGTAACAAGTGCAAAAAACTTCTAGTAACATGGGCTTATCCAATACCACTGATTATCACTGTAGTGATCCCCTATATATTTTATGCAATCCAGGTGGTCCAAAAATATAGAGGGACGGGCATTTCAGGTTGAATCTGCTGTAGTGGAGTATCCAACATTGCGCCTATGGAAATTTACTAAAATGCAGTCTTAGTGTTAAAATAATTGGCGTTGATTATATAGTTTTCATTGAGGGCAACCGTGCACATTGACAATGACCTACCTGTTTCTCTTCCAAACATATTGTACCAGACACTGAAACACGAATCCTGATATGGTGGGACTGG
The DNA here is from genome assembly GCA_037893225.1 of Hippasteria phrygiana. NCBI lineage: Eukaryota > Metazoa > Echinodermata > Asteroidea > Valvatida > Goniasteridae > Hippasteria > Hippasteria phrygiana. The sequence goes on along the minus strand of JAZGUH010000401.1, from coordinate 1,471,419 downwards.
TACTTCTGGACTGAGCAAAACCGCCGTATCAGATGGCCCCCCAGAAGAAGCTTCATAGTAAAGATATATTCCCGACGAATCTGAAATGAAGTTCGTAATTGTTACTTTCCGTATGAGCTGGTTGGGACGAACATAATGTCAATTAATGTAGGAAACCACATCCAAGCATTCCGTTTGGGCAAGTCGACGAAGTTTGGTCATGCAGACAAACGTCAATTAATCTCGTGCTAAACACTTTCTCAAGACGCGCAAAGTTTTTGTCACATACAGCGCGGTTAGACAGGGGTTAGCAATATTGCCAATCGTCAGTGTTGACGAACTTCCGTTCCGCCTACAAACAGTCGGTTGGACAGCAAGTCTTAACATAAAATCCCACCGTGACCTGATGTACTGCCCAATCCAGTAAAGTGGAACTTCGCTGTAACGAGCATTACTATACCGAACATTTATAACGAACATCCTCTTTGGTTGACTTCCCAAATGATTGCATTCGTTGCATTTGATTATTCACTACACTGAACGACCACAAATTTAAAGACTGTATGGTGTCATGGCTGCCATGTTGGAGTTTTTAGGCTTCTTACACTGTTTACTCATATGTCCATTTTCTCCACAGTTGAAACACTTCACTGAGTTATTCGAGATGAAGATCCTGCAATTTACCCCCGCCCCATATGTCAAACGGTGAAACGGTGAAACGGTGATGACGTAAATGACGTACACCATACTGTAGCACAACAGTTTGATGCAAAAGCGAAGTTTAAGCAAAGCGTAGTAGTTTAGTGGGCCGTGCACCCTCGGAAATCAATTTCTAATTGGTGTCTCTAGATCCGAAAAAATGCGTAGAAAACGATTTGCTATGTTAGAAAATTCAAAAAATGTCCCACATATCATTTTTATGCAAATTAGTGCCGCCACTATCGAAACATCTATTTTTCACTATATCTCAGCCAAAATTTCAGATAACTCGAAAAATAAGGTGTCTAGACCCATGTTTTGAGGGTCACAGATCACAATATAACTATTATTGAATTGACCACATGTGTCAGTGGCATAGGAGTATGCAAATTAGGACGGCCATTACCGAAAAATAATGTTTGAACATATCTCAGCCAACATTGACATAACTGCACAAGTAAGGTGTCTAGACCCATGTTTTGAGTGTAGAAGATCATAATAAAACTAGTCTGGAAGTAACCACATGTGTCCGTGGCACATGAGTATGCAAATAAGGGCCGCCATTACCAACAAATCTTAATGTTGTTGCATATCTCCGCCATTATTGTACATAACTGCACAAATATGTTGTCTAGATCCATGTTTTCAGGGTCAAATATCATTAGAAGACGTTTCCTTAAGTGTCGGTAGCATGTAAAAGTGCGAATTATAGTGCCAGCATTACCTAACATTTGTTTTCACTGTATCTCAACAATATTGCAGATAAGATGAGAGGCAATTTTGAGGGCAGTTATTTCACAAATCAGTCAATTCACAAACAACACAAAATAACACTCAACTCTCAAAAGAAAACGAACTGAAACCCCGCCTTCCAATGAAATACAATTTCTGACCACTCAGCACAACGTCTGTATAGAAACACAAACAAACATCTAATGAATAATACGTGGTATAACCAAACGCAACCAAACCAACCCCTAACCCAGTAGTATGACAATCCAAAAAGACACAAACCACCAACAAAACACACCGCCGCAGGCGGTTGAAGGCCCTAACCCTCATTCAAACCACAATCCAATCCAAAAAACCCACCAATCTTCGAAAGCCCACAATTCCTCTACTTATTTCCCGAAAAGAAAAATAAGCAAAAATCGGCTTGTTGACCTCAAAATACACACATGGTCCGAAAATTCCACTATGGACCCACAACCATCCCGGTTTTTCCACACCATTTAACCAATACGCCCATTGGACAACTTAAGGACCAACCAGAACACACGAAAGGCCCCGTAATTTACCACCACGGCCTTGATAAGGCGCACGCCGTCCACACACCATACATACAGCTTTGCTGAAAACTAACATCCACCATCAATCCCATGATGTCCAAGCTTAGCGAACCACGCAAAGTCCCATCCAACTGGTTCACTTGAAATGAACGTCCAAAACCACACGAGCCAAATCCAATCAACCATGTATATTAGCAGGACAATGGGAACGATTCATAACAAACGTATACCCATATTAAAACTCAAACTGAGAAACTTCACTTTAGAAAAAGGCCTAAAATGTGTTCCCACTCTTGCTAAACACACATAACCGTTGAGTGACATCAATACCTTCAATCGAAGAATGACAGTTGCACTCATAATATAGAAATCGTCCTCTCAAGCCACACTCAATATGGCCTCCGAAACCTACACCGTACTTCGTAAAACACTAGAAAAACACCTGGAAACCACAAGATTTGAATTTGCCAATACCAGGCTAAAACATCGGCAAAACAATATGACCTCACAAGAAGAATTCGCCATAAACAACCTCAAAACAACCCCGACATCGGAAGTCAAACCACATGACAAAACAGAGGCATCTACATAAATGAACCACTCAAATTGTTTATAAGTGGTTTACCGCCATCTTGAGTCAAAATAGTTAATATACACCCAGTCGGATCAAGATATCACACCACAAACCATAACTCTGGTTCATTACACAAATAGAGACAATAGGCCGTGTTGTCACCCTACAAGACTTCGAAAAAATAATACAAAAAGCGAAATAATTCTAAACATGGTGGCGCTACAGAGAAAATATACACTGGTCATCTACAACGGGACTCTGGAAGATTTCTAGAACCCCATCACCAATGTGATTAAGATGCAACCCACCCTAAAGTCCACATGCAAAGCCTCTGAATCACCAACCGACTACCTTGACACAACCATCTTCCAATTAGATCGTTTCTGATAAGGTATCCTAGAAAAAATGAGTCTACAAAAAAACCCGGAAACAAACCTTCAAGACCTCCAAATTACATCCGACCAACCCCGCACCATCAAAACGTTCATATTCGGTGAAACACTCCATTAATTTACCAATGAGGAGGGTGAATTCCAAAATCAAAGTCAAGATATTTTCAGAGAATCTGACAACCAGGGGAAACAACCCCACTAAAATCGAAACAACGACAACAAAGTTTCACAAAACGATAGAAACAAATCAATACACAAAACCGAGGATGAAACAAAATCAAAACAAACTCCTCTCGTCTTCACTGCCACACACGACCCAGCCATAAACCACCTCGACCTGAACAAAGCAACAAACGAAGACTGGCACCTAATCCAAGGCAATAAACCACTCTGGAATACTTGCCAAAAGCCCGTTCATTGCCTTCAAAAAAGCCCACAACATCCGGGAAAAATTGGTACGAACCAAATTATAAAGGGCTCAAACCACTCCCGACACACTCAGGCTTTTTCGACTCTATTTTCCCTTCCTCCATGGTGGATCAGACAAAACCCAGAAAATATTGGTTTCCCTTTCAAAGGAACAAAACGAAACCAACTAAAACCTTATGGCTCCATTTCGAAACTCATGTCACGCTACAGTTGATTTAGAAGCACCCAACCAAAAACACTGAGAGTTGGCACCGAATCATTTTCTTAATCATCCGGCATACGCAACTGATGAGTGCCACACACCAAGACACGATCTTGCTCGTAAGAGGATCTGATAACTACTATCCTCTACTCGCACCAACCCTAACCTGGTCACAGCTCCCTTGTGTCCGCCCATCTCCACCATGCTACGGAAATAATGAGAACAGACTTAAGATCGACTCTATACGAGTTCGGAATTAAGTGTCATATGTCACCAGACGGGAAGTGTCACTGAATAGGATAGCACCATCATTCTCTCAAACAGTTAATTCATGAATGGTCTTCTAATGATCCTTGACCCTCAAAACATGGGTCTAGACACCTTACGTGTTCAGTTATGTCAATATTGGCTGAGATATGTTCAAAAAATGATGTTTCGGTAATGGCCGCCCTAGTTTGCATACTCCTATGCCACTGACACATGTGGTCAATTCAATAATAGTTTGTTGTGATCTTTGACCCTCAAAACATGGCTCTAGACTCCTTATTTCACCAGATATCTGCAATTTTGGCTGAGATATAGTAAAAAATAGATTTTTTGATAATGGCGGCACTAATTTGCATAAAAATGATACGCGGGGATATTTTTTGAATTTTTTAACATAGCAAATCGTTTTCCACGCATTTTTCAGATCTAGAGACACCTATTAGAAATTGATTTACGAGGGTGCACGATACCCCCCCCCCCCCCCCCCCCCCCCCTTCTTCCCACCGAACTATAGACTTGATTTCAAGTACGAGATCGCGGTTATTTTTTTCTGTATTGGCCACGCTAAACGTCATTACCCATATTTACGGTTATCACACACTAACTCGCGATCGGTCTCGCGATCTCGGACTTGACATTACGGCATATGGATATTCATGTATTCATAACCAAATTTACATAATAAAACGGAGGCCCATAGAGATGGTCAATCAGGAGGACGCACGCGCGAGCGCTGTACTGCCCGATTGGGTGGCTTCTAACGGTTCGTCGGATTAGTGGAATCGTCCAGTAATTCTCCTGGTTTGAATATTCATGTTATAGAAGGCTTTTTGAGATTCCGACCAATCAGCTCGTTCCGTCCACTTTTGGACTAATTCGCCATAGGGTGTGTACAAACCGATGAACGAGATTCCCAAGTCTGTGATCGTGATCCAAGGTTAACTCACAAGAAGACGCAAGAGGGCGCTATTTCCGGCACTATTCTGTGATTGTATTGGCTATCAGGCCGACAAAAAAAACGATCACAGACTTGGAACCAAGTATGGAGGTTCAAAAGTGGACATTTGCTTTTCTGCTGTTAAAATAGCAGAAAAGCAGATTGAACGTTTTGGTAAAATGCATTTTTCTACTTTTCTACTTTTCTGCTTGCAGAAAAGCAGATTGAACGTTTTGCCAAAATGCATGTTGCTACTTTTCTGCTTTTCTGCTAGCAGAAAAGCAGAATTTACTTTTCCCCTACACTGGCGGTTCAAAAAGAGACACCTGCTTTTCTGCTTCAATGCGACCAGAAAAGCCGATCGAACATTTCGAGCAAATATATTTTTCTACTGTTCTGCTTTCCGAGAGAGCAGATCGAACGTTGTAGCCATGGCGGTTCTAAAGTGGACATCTACTTTTCTGCTAGCAGAAAAGCAAATTGAACGTTTTTGTCACGGTGGTTCAAAAGTGGAAATCTGCTTTTCTGCCAGCAGACTGAGCCAATTGAACGCTTTTGATGCTTCTCCAGTACCCGCCAAAAATGGACGGTTCCAAGTGACTCCGCCTCCGACATACGTCTCACACTGTGTGATGTTTATCTGTCCAATCCAAAGACTGGAATTATTAACAATATCAAAGCTAAGACTAGATGTATGGTGCAGTGTTTGTGGACAAACACAGGGCTGTTTTGTTTTTTTGTGTAAAATTATGTGATTTAAATGAACTTTCAAAAATGAAAAAAATTATAGAAAATTAGCCGATGACGTCATCATGACGTCACATAAATTTTAATCTAACACATGCTGGCATAACTAAATACCACGTTTAAACTTAATCTGACTTGTACTTTTGTAGATATATGGTTTCCAAAAATGCCCCTTTAAGATGACGTCACATGACATGTGATGACGTCATCATGACGTAAAAGTTCGGCGCACATTCTGAGCAGTTGTGTAAGTGTCTGCCTACGACTTGTCTAACGACTTGAAAAAAAGACTAGAGATCAACTCTTTATGGACAGCATGCCACATGAAAGCCATGGTTTCTGTCCTTCCCAGAATTCCTTTGTGTTATATTGAATTTGGTCACAATTTTCAGATGCCTGTTATTTCTTAATACTTGAGTGAGCCACGATCACGAAATTGTTGAATTAGGTAGAGAAAAATTCAATGTATAAATTTTTTTAATCGGACCGACCCTTACATGCGTAAAAAAAAAAAAAATTGATGACGTCATTATGACGTCACACAATTTTCGCCTTTTAGGGCATATCTTTGAGACATACCAAAAGCTGTATCAAAAAGAATTTTGAAAATATCTTGTTTTGTTTGCGAGATATATTTAAAAGAATGTTACGATTTCAACATTTCAAAAATTCATAACAAATCACGTGATGACGTCATCATGACGTCACTTTGGATTTTGCACGCTAGTGCCAGTATCTACCTACCCACCAATTTTCATTACGATCGGACCTATCCTTATATGTGTTTAAAAAAAGGACATTTTTGATGATGTCATCATGACGTCACACATTTTTTTCCTTTTTAGGGCATATCTTTGAGACCTACCAAAGCTATAACAAAAAGAATTTTGAAAATATCTTGTTTTGTTTGCCAGATATATTTAAAAGAATGTTACGATTTTCAAAATTTCAAAAATTCATAACAAATCACGTGATGACGTCATCATGACGTCACTTTGGATTTTGCATCCTAGTGCCAGTATCTACCTACCCACCAATTTTCATGACGATCGGACCTATCCTTATATGTGTTTTAAAAAAGCACATTTTTGATGATGTCATCATGACGTCACACATTTTCTCCGTTTTAGGGCATATCTTTGAGACATACCAAAGCTATAACAAAAAGAATTTTGAAAATATCTTATTTTGTTCGCTAGATATATTGAAAAGAATTTTACGATTTTCAAATTTCAAAAATTCATAAAAAATCACGTGATGACGTCATCATGACCAAAAAGTTCGGGACACATTCTGAGCAGTTTGTCTAAGTGTCTGCCAAGTTTAAAGTCAATCGGGTGCACCAAAGTAGCCAAAGTGCCGGTAAGAAAGAAAACGTGCACAAATGCTATGGGAAAAAAGTCTGAAAAGGAAGCAAAAAAAAACTAGACATCTGGTGCAGTGTTTGTGGACAAACACAGGGCTGTTTTGTTTTTTTGTGTAAAATTATGTGATTTAAATGAAATTTCAAAAATGAAAAAAATCATAGAAAATGTGCCGATGACGTCATCATGACGTCACCATGACGTCACATACATTTTCATCTAACACATGCTGGCATAACTAAATACCACGTTTTAACTTAATGTGACTTGTTGTACTTTTGTAGATATATGGTTTCCAAAAATGCCCCTTTAAGATGACGTCACGTGACATGTGATGACGTCATCATGACCTAAAAGTTCGGCGCACATTCTGAGCAGTTGGTGTAAGTATCTGGCTACGACTTGTCTAACGACTTGAAAAAAAGACTAGAGATCAACTCTTTATAGACAGCGTGCCACATGAAAGCCATGGTTTCTGTCCTTCCCAGAATTCCTTTGTGTTATATTGAATTTGGTCACAATTTTTTAGATGCCTGTTATTTCTTAATACTTGAGTGAGCCACGATCACGAAATTGTTGAATTAGGTAGAGAAAAATTCAATGTATACATTTTTAATCGGAACGACCCTTACATGCGTTGAAAAAAAAAATTTGATGACGTCATTATGACGTCACACAATTTTCGCCTTTTAGGGCATATCTTTGAGACATACCAAAAGCTGTATCAAAAAGAATTTTGAAAATCTCTTGTTTTGTTTGCGAGATATATTTAAAAGAATGTTACGATTTCAAAATTTCAAAAATTCATAACAAATCACATGATCAAGTCATTATGACGTCACTTTGGATTTTGCATCCTAGTACCAGTATCTACCTACCCACCAATTTTCATGACGATCGGACCTATCCTTATATGTGTTTTAAAAAAGCACATTTTTGATGATGTCATCATGACGTCACACATTTTTTTCCTTTTTAGGGCATATCTTTGAGACCTACCAAAGCTATAACAAAAAGAATTTTGAAAATATCTTGTTTTGTTTGCCAGATATATTTAAAAGAATTTTACGATTTCAAAATTTCAAAAATTCATAAAAAATCACGCGATGACGTCATCATGACGTCACTTCGGCTTCTGCATGCTGATGGCAGTTTCTACCTACCCACCAATTTTCATGACGATCGGACCTATCCTTATATGTGTTTTAAAAAAGGACATTTTTGATGATGTCATCATGACGTCACACATTTTTTTCCTTTTTAGGGCATATCTTTGAGACCTACCAAAGCTATAACAAAAAGAATTTTGAAAATACCTTGTTTTGTTCGCCAGATATATTTAAAAGAATTTTACGATTTCAAAATTTCAAAAATTCATAAAAAATTACGTGATGACGTCATCATGACCAAAAAGTTCGGGACACATTCTGAGCAGTTTGTCTAAGTGTCTGCCAAGTTTAAAGTCAATCGGGTGCACCAAAGTAGCCAAAGTGCCGGTAAGAAAGAAAACGTGCACAAATGCTATGGGGAAAAAGTCTGAAAAGGAAGCACAAAAAACAAAAAAAAACTAGACATGTGGTGCAGTGTTTGTGGACAAACACAGGGCTGTTTTGTTTTTTTGTGTAAAATTATGTGATTTAAATGAAATTTCAAAAATGAAAAAAATTATAGAAAATTAGCCGATGACGTCATCGTGACGTCACATAAATTTTCATCTAACACATGCTGGCATAACTAAATACCACGTTTTAACTTAATCTGACTTGTACTTTTGTAGATATATGGCTTCAAAAAATGCACCTTTAAGATGACGTCACATGACATGTGATGACGTCATCATGACGTAAAAGTTCGGCGCACATTCTGAGCAGTTGTGTAAGTGTCTGCCTACGACTTGTCTAACGACTTGAAAAAAAGACTAGAGATCAACTCTTTATGGACAGCATGCCACATGAAAGCCATGGTTTCTGTCCTTCCCAGAATTCCTTTGTGTTATATTGAATTTGGTCACAATTTTCAGATGCCTGTTATTTCTTAATACTTGAGTGAGCCACGATCACGAAATTGTTGAATTAGGTAGAGAAAAATTCAATGTATACATTTTTTTAATCGGACCGACCCTTACATGCGTAAAAAAAAAAAAAATTGATGACGTCATTATGACGTCACACAATTTTCGCCTTTTAGGGCATATCTTTGAGACATACCAAAAGCTGTATCAAAAAGAATTTTGAAAATATCTTGTTTTGTTTGCGAGATATATTTAAAAGAATGTTACGATTTCAACATTTCAAAAATTCATAACAAATCACGTGATGACGTCATCATGACGTCACTTTGGATTTTGCACGCTAGTGCTAGTATCTACCTACCCACCAATTTTCATGACGATCGGACCTATCCTTATATGTGTTTTAAAAAAGCACATTTTTGATGATGTCATCATGACGTCACACATTTTTTTCCTTTTTAGGGCATATCTTTGAGACCTACCAAAGCTATAACAAAAAGAATTTTGAAAATATCTTGTTTTGTTTGCCAGATATATTTAAAAGAATGTTACGATTTTCAAAATTTCAAAAATTCATAACAAATCACGTGATGACGTCATCATGACGTCACTTTGGATTTTGCATCCTAGTGCCAGTATCTACCTACCCACCAATTTTCATGACGATCGGACCTATCCTTATATGTGTTTTAAAAAAGCACATTTTTGATGATGTCATCATGACGTCACACATTTTCTCCGTTTTAGGGCATATCTTTGAGACATACCAAAGCTATAACAAAAAGAATTTTGAAAATATCTTATTTTGTTCGCTAGATATATTGAAAAGAATTTTACGATTTTCAAATTTCAAAAATTCATAAAAAATCACGTGATGACGTCATCATGACCAAAAAGTTCGGGACACATTCTGAGCAGTTTGTCTAAGTGTCTGCCAAGTTTAAAGTCAATCGGGTGCACCAAAGTAGCCAAAGTGCCGGTAAGAAAGAAAACGTGCACAAATGCTATGGGAAAAAAGTCTGAAAAGGAAGCAAAAAAAAACTAGACATCTGGTGCAGTGTTTGTGGACAAACGCAGGGCTGTTTTGTTTTTTTGTGTAAAATTATGTGATTTAAATGAAATTTCAAAAATGAAAAAATTATAGAAAATTAGCCAATGACGTCATCATGACGTCACATACATTTTCATCTAACACATGCTGGCATAACTAAATACCACGTTTTAACTTAATGTGACTTGTACTTTTGTAGATATATGGTTTCCAAAAATACCCCTTTAAGATGACGTCACGTGACATGTGATGACGTCATCATGACCTAAAAGTTCGGCGCACATTCTGAGCAGTTGGTGTAAATATCTGCCTACGACTTGTCTAACGACTTGAAAAAAAGACTAGAGATCAATTGTTGAATTAGGTAGAGAAAAATTCAATGTTTATATTTTTTTAATCAGACCGACCCTTACATGCGTTAAAAAAAAAAATTGATGACGTCATTATGACGTCACACAATTTTCGCCTTTTAGGGCATATCTTTGAGACATACCAAAAGCTGTATCAAAAACAATTTTCGCCTTTTAGGGCATATCTTTGAGACATACCAAAAGCTGTATCAAAAAGAATTTTGAAAATCTCTTGTTTTGTTTGCGAGATATATTTAAAAGAATGTTACGATTTCAAAATTTCAAAAATTCATAACAAATCACGTGATGACGTCATCATGACGTCACTTTGGATTTTGCATCCTAGTACCAGTATCTACCTACCCACCAATTTTCATGACGATCGGACCTATCCTTATATGTGTTATAAAAAAGCACATTTTTGATGATGTCATCATGACGTCACACATTTTTTTCCTTTTTAGGGCATATCTTTGAGACCTACCAAAGCTATAACAAAAAGAATTTTGAAAATATCTTGTTTTGTTTGCCAGATATATTTAAAAGAATGTTACGATTTTCAAAATTTCAAAAATTCATAACAAATCACGTGATCACGTCATCATGACGTCACTTTGGATTTTGCATCCTAGTGCCAGTATCTACCTACCCACCAATTTTCATGACGATCGGACCTATCCTTATATGTGTTATAAAAAAGCACATTTTTGATGATGTCATCATGACGTCACACATTTTCTCCGTTTTAGGGCATATCTTTGAGACATACCAAAGCTATAACAAAAAGAATTTTGAAAATATCTTGTTTTGTTTGCTAGATATATTGAAAAGAATTTTACGATTTTCAAAAATTCATAAAAAATCACGTGATGACGTCATCATGACCAAAAAGTTCGGGACACATTCTGAGCAGTTTGTCTAAGTATCTGCCAAGTTTAAAGTCAATCGGGTGCACCAAAGTAGCCAAAGTGCCGGTAAGAAAGAAAACGTGTACAAATGCTATGGGAAACTAGATGTATGGTGCAGTGTTTGTGGACAAACACAGGGCTGTTTTTTTTTGTGTGTAAAATTATGTGATTTAAATGAAATTTCAAAAATAAAAAATATTATAGAAAATTAGCCGATGACGTCATCATGACGTCACATAAATTTTCATCTAACACATGCTGGCATAACTAAATACCACGTTTTAACTTAATCTGACTTGTACTTTTGTAGATATATGGCTTCAAAAAATGCATAAAAATCATAAAAAAAATTGCCGATGACGTCATCATGACATCATTTCAGATTTTGCATGCTAGTGACAGTATCTACCTACCCACCAATTTTCATGACGATTGGACCTATCCTTATATGTGTTTTAAAAAAGCACATTTTTGATGATGTCATCATGACGTCACACATTTTTTTCCTTTTTAGGGCATATCTTTGAGACCTACCAAAGCTATAACAAAAAGAATTTTGAAAATATCTTGTTTTGTTTGCCAGATATATTTAAAAGAATTTTACGATTTCAAAATTTCAAAAATTCATAAAAAATCACGTGATGACGTCATCATGACGTCACTTCGGCTTCTGCATGCTGGTTGCAGTATCTACCTACCCACCAATTTTCATGACGATCGGACCTATCCTTATATGTGTTTTAAAAAAGGACATTTTTGATGATGTCATCATGACGTCACACATTTTTTTCATTTTTAGGGCATATCTTTGAGACCTACCAAAGCTATAACAAAAAGAATTTTGAAAATATCTTGTTTTGTTTGCCAGATATATTTAAAAGAATGTTACGATTTTCAAAATTTCAAAAATTCATAACAAATCACGTGATGACGTCATCATGACGTCATTTTGGATTTTGCATCCTAGTGCCAGTATCTACCTACCGACCAATTTTCATGACGATCGGACCTATCCTTATATGTGTTTTAAAAAAGCACATTTTTGATGACATCATCATGACATCACACATTTTTTTTTTTTTTAGTGCATATCTTTGAGACATACCAAAGCTATAACAAAAAGAATTTTGAAAATATCTTGTTTTGTTCGCTAGATATATTAAAAAGAATATTACGATTTTAAAATTTCAAAAATTCATAAAAAATCACGTGATGACGTCATCATGACGTAAATGTTCGGCATACATTCTGAGCAGTTAGTCTAAGTGTCTGCCAAGTTTGAAGTCAATCGGTAACATAAAAGTAGCCAAAGTGCCGGTAAGAAAGAAAACGTGTACAAATGCTATGGGAAAAAGTCTGAAAAGGAAAAAAAAAAAATAAAAAAAAAAAAAATAAAAAAAAAAAAAATAAAAAATAAAAAATAAAAAATAGAGCCAATAGTGTTTGTGGACAAACACAGGGCTGTTTTGTGTGTAAAATTTGGTGATTAAAATGAAATTTCAAAAATTTTAATAAAATTTCAAAAATTAAAAAAATTATAGAAAATTAGCCGATGAGGTCATCATGACGTCACTCCTGCTTCTGCATGCTGGTGGCACTATCTACATACCCACCAATTTTTATGACGATCGGACCTACCCTTATATGTGTTTCAAAAAAGCATATTTTTGATGACGTCATGATGACATCACACATTTTCCCATTTATGTGAAAGAATATGGGAGCTAACAAAGCTATTACAAAAAGAATTTTGAATTTAGCATGTTCTGTTAAAGAGATATGGGTTTAAGAAACTTTAAGGTTGAAAAAACTTTACAATTACTATAAAATCGTATGATGAGGTCATCATGACGTCACCTCAATTTTCATCTATAACACGTACTTGTCTACCACCATAGCAGGTTTGAATGCAATCGGACCTACGGTTCTCTAGATATGTGCCCTTGAAAAATGCACCTTTAAGATGACGTCACATGACAAGTGATGACGTCATCATGACGTCACTCTTCGGCATACATTTTCAGCTTAGGGTCTCTGTTTGAGTTAAACCTGATTAAGATCTGAGGTTGTTTAGTGACCAAAGTGGCTCTTACAAAATTCGTGTACAAAGTCTATGGGATTTGGGATAGAACTAAAAATTCATAGAAAATCAGCCGATGACGTCATCATGACGTCACTTTGGATTTTACATGCTAGTGGCACTATCTACCTACCCACCAATTTTCATGACGATCGGACCTATCCTTATATGTGTTTTAAAAAAGCACATTTTTGATGACGTCATCATGACGTCACACAATTTTCGCCTTTTAGGGCATATCTTTGAGACATACCAAAGCTATAACGAAAAGAATTTTGAAAATATCTTGTTGTGTTCGTTAGATATATTGAAAAGAATGTTACAATTTTCAAAATTCAAAAATTCATAACAAATCACGTGATGACGTCATCATGACGTAAAAGTTCGGCATGCATTCTGACCAGTTGGTCTAAGTGTCTGTTAAGTTTAAAGGCAATCGGTTGCTTAAAAGTAGCCAAAGTGCCGGTCAGAAAGAAAACGTGTACAAATGCTATGGGCAATAGTCTGAAAAGGAAAAAAAAGAAAAAAAAAAACTAGAGCCAATAGTGTTTGTGGACAAACACAGGGCTGTTTCGGTTTTTGTGTGTAAAATTTGGTGATTAAAATGAAATTTCAAAAATTTTAATAAAATTTCAAAAATTAAAAAAATTATAGAACATTAGCCGATGAGGTCATCATGACGTCACTTCGGCTTCTGCATGCTGGTGGCACTATCTACATACCCACCAATTTTTATGACGATCGGACCTACCCTTATATGTGTTTCAAAAAAGCATATTTTTGATGACGTCATGATGACGTCACACATTTTCCCATTTATGTGAAAGAATATAGGAGCTAACAAAGCTATTACAAAAAGAATTTTGAATTTAGCATGTTCTGTTAAAGAGATATGGGTTTAAGAAACTTTAAGGTTAAAAAGCTGTACAATTACTATAAAATCGTATGATGAGGTCATCATGACGTCACCTCAATTTTCATCTATAACACGTACTTGTCTACCACCATAGCAGGTTTGAATGCAATCGGACCTACGGTTCTCTAGATATGTGCCCTTGAAAAATGCACCTTTAAGATGACGTCACATGACAAGTGATGACGTCATCATGACGTCACTCTTCGGCATACATTTTCAGCTTAGGGTCTCTGTTTAAGTTAAACCTGATTAAGATCTGAAGTTGTTTAGTGACCAAAGTGGCTCTTACAAAATTCGTGTACAAAGTCTATGGGATTTGGGATAGAACTAAAAATTCATAGAAAATCAGCCGATGACGTCATCATGACGTCACTTTGGAATTTACATGCTAGTGGCACTATCTACCTACCCACCAATTTTCATGACGATCGGACCTATCCTTATATGTGTTTTAAAAAAGCACATTTTTGATGACGTCATCATGACGTCACACAATTTTCGCCTTTTAGGGCATATCTTTGAGACATACCAAAGCTATAACGAAAAGAATTTTGAAAATATCTTGTTTTGTTCGTTAGATATATTGAAAAGAATGTTACGATTTTCAAAATTCAAAAATTCATAACAAATCACGTGATGACGTCATCATGACGTAAAAGTTCGGCATGCATTCTGACCAGTTGGTCTAAGTGTCTGTTAAGTTTAAAGGCAATCGGTTGCTTAAAAGTAGCCAAAGTGCCGGTCAGAAAGAAAACGTGTACAAATGCTATGGGCAATAGTCTGAAAAGGAAAAAAAAGAAAAACTAGAGGCATGAGGTTGGTGTTTGTGGACAAACACAGGGCTGTTTCGTTTTTGTTTTTTTAGTTTGGATGTGAAATGTGAATACAATAATTTAAGTTTGTCAAACAATCGCGCTGCTGCCAGTTTTCTATGTTAATTTTGAAATTAATTAAAGTTGTTTGTAGTAGTAACATGTGATGACGTCATCATAACGTCACATAAATTTTCATCTATAAGCTTGCTGACCTACCTAGATATAACTTTTCAACTTAATCGGACTTGTACTTTTGTTTATATTATATGGCTTCAAAAACTGCCCCTTTAAGATGACGTCACGTGACATGTGATGACGTCATCATCATGTCATGTCAATTTTCATCTATAAACCTACTGGGCTACCTAGATATTACTTTTAAACTTAATCGGACATGTACTTCTGTAGATATGCGCCTTCAAAAACTGCCCCTTTAAGATGACGTCACATGTGATGACGTCATCATAACGTCATGTCAATTTTCATTTATAAAACTACTGGAATACCTAGATATTACATTTTAACTTAATCGAACTTGTACTTTTGTAGATATATGGCTTAGAAAAATGCCCCTTTAAGATGACGTCACGTGACATGTGATGACGTCATTATGACGTAAAAGTTCGGCACACATTGTGAGCAGTTGGGGTAAGTGTCTGCCAAGTTTAAAATTAGGTAAAGTGGCCGGTAAGAAAGAAAACGTTTACAAATGCTATGGGCAATATTCTAGCGACTTGAAAAAAAGAATTTTTTCATGACGTCATCATGACGTCACACAATTTTCGCTTTTTAGGGCATATCTTTGAGACATACCAAAGCTATAACAAAAAGAATTTAGAAAATTTCTTGTTTTGTTCGCTAGATATATTGAAAAGAATGTTACGATTTACACAATTTTAAAATTCAGCGACTTGAACAAAGACTACAAATCAACCTTTTTATAAACAGCATGTACATTTAAGCCATGGTTATCTGCCCTTCCCAGAATTCCTTTGTGTTATATTGAATTTGGTCTAAATTTTGAAATGGCTGTTATTTCTTACTTGAGTGAGCCACGATCATGAAATTTTGGAATTAGGGAGAGGAAAATTCAATATATACATTTTTGTAATCGGATTGACCCTTACATGCGTAAAAAAAAAAAAACATTTTTGATGACGTCATCATGACGTCACACAATGTTCGCTTTTTAGGGCATATCTTTGAGACATACCAAAGCTATAACAAAAAGAATTTCGAAAATATCTTGTTTTGTTCGCTAGATATATTGAAAAGAATTTTACGATTTTGAAATTTCAAAAATTCATAAAAAATCACGTGATGACGTCATCATGACGTAAATGTTCGGCATACATTCTGAGCAGTTAGTCCAAGTGTCTGCCAAGTTTAAAGCCAATCGGCAGCATAAAAGTAGCCAAAGTGCCAGTAAGAAAGAAAACGTGTACAAATGCTATGGGCATTTGGCTGAAAAAGAAAAAAAAAAAGAAAAAAAAAAAAAAAAAAAAGAAAAAAAAAAAAATCTTAACGAAAACAAGGGCTGTTTCGGAAAAGTTTCCGAAACAGCCAAAAAAAAAAAAGAAAAAAAAAAAAATCTTAACGAAAACAAGGGCTGTTTCGGAAAACTTCCGAAACAGCCAAAAAAGAAAAAAAAAAAAATCTTAACGAAAACAAGGGCTGTTTCGGAAAACTTCCGAAACAGCCAAAAAAAAAAAAAAAAAAAAAAAAAAAAAAAAAAAATCTTAACGAAAACAAGGGCTGTTTTGGAAAAGTTTCCAAAACAGCCAAAAATCTTAACGAAAACAAGGGCAAATACAAATACGCGCGAGCCAAGCAGTGGGGATAAGACTTTGAAGTGCCGACATAGTGCGCTGTTGTGACACCGTACCCTGTTTTTTGGCTGTTTCGAAAGTTTTTCGAAACAGCCCTTGTTTTCGTTAAGATTTTTTTTTTTTTCTTTTTTTTTTGGCTGTTTTGGAAACTTTTCCAAAACAGCCCTTGTTTTCGTTAAGATTTTTTTTTTTTTTTTTTTTGGCTGTTTCGAAAGTTTTTCGAAACAGCCCTTGTTTTCGTTAAGATTTTTTGGCTGTTTCGAAAGTTTTTCGAAACAGCCCTTGTTTTCGTTAAGATTTTTTTTTTTGGCTGTTTCGAAAGTTTTTCGAAACAGCCCTTGTTTTCGTTAAGATTTTTTTTTTTTTCTTTTTTTTTTTTTTTTCTTCTTTTTCAGACTTTTGCCCATAGCATTTGTACACGATTTCTTTCTGCCAGGCACTTTGGCTACTTTTATGCAGCCGATTGCCTTTAAACTTAACAGACACTTAGACCAACTACTCAGGATGCATGCCGAACTTTTACGTCATGATGACGTCATCACGTGATTTTTTATGAATTTTTGAATTTTGAAAATCGTAACATTCATTAAATTATATCTAGCGAACAAAACAAGATATTTTCAAAATTCTTTTTCTTATAGCTTTGGTATGTCTCAAAGATATGCCTTAAAAAGCGAAAATTGTGTGACGTCATGATGACGTCATCAAAAATGCTTTTTTTTTTTTACGCATGTAAGGGTCAATCTGATTACAAAAATGTATATATTGAATTTTGCTGTACCCAATTCCAAAATTTCATGATCGTGGCTCACTCAAGTAAGAAATGACAGCCATTTCAAAATTTAGACCAAATTCAATATAACACAAAGGAATTCTGGGACGGGCTGATAACCATGGCTATTATGAGCTTGCTGTTTATAAAAGGGGTTGATTTCTAGTCTTTTTTCAAGTCGCTGAATTTTTGAAGTATTACAATCGTAACATTCTTTTCAATATATCTAGCGAACAAAACAAGATATTTTCAAAATTATTTTTGTTATAGCTTTGGTATGTCTCAAAGATATGCCCTAAAAGGCGAAAATTGTGTGACGTCATGATGACGTCATCAAAAATATTGGTTTTTTTTAACGCATGTAAGGATCAATCCGATTACAAAAATGTATACATTGTATTTTTCTGTACCCAATTCCAAAATTTCATGATCGTGGCTCACTCAAGTAAGAAATGACAGCCATTTCAAAATTTAGACCAAATTCAATATAACACAAAGGAATTCTGGGACGGGCTGATAACCATGGCTATCATGAGCTTGCTGTTTATAAAAGGGGTTGATTTCTAGTCTTTTTTCAAGTCGCTGAATTTTTGAAGTTCTAAAATCGTAACATTCTTTTCAATATATCTAGCGAACAAAACAAGATATTTTCAAAATTATTTTTGTTACAGCTTTGGTATGTCTCAAAGATATGCCCTAAATGGCGAAAATTGTGTGACGTCATGATGACGTCATCAACAATATTTTTTTTTTAAAACGCATGTAAGGGTCAATCTGATTACAAAAATGTATACATTGAATTTTCCTGTACCTAATTCCAAAATTTCGTGATCGTGGCTCACTCAAGTAAGAAATAGGAGCCATTTCAAAATGTAGACCAAATTCAATATAACACAAAGGAATTCTGGGAAGGGCTGATAACCATGGCTTAAATGTGCATGCTGTTTATAAAAAGGGTTGATTTGTAGTCTTTTTTCAAGTCGCTGAATTCTTGAAGTTTTAAAATCGTAACATTCTTTTCAATATATCTAGCGAACAAAACAAGATATTTTCAAAATTATTTTTGTTATAGCTTTGGTATGTCTCAAAGATATGCCCTAAAAGGCGAAAATTGTGTGACGTCATGATGACGTCATCAACAATATTTTTTTTTTTTAACGCATGTAAGGGTCAATCCGATTACAAAAATGTATACATTGAATTTTTCTGTACGTAATTCCAAAATTTCATGGTCGTGGCTCACTCAAGTAAGAAATAGGAACCGTTTCAAAATTTAGACCAAATTCAATATAACACAAAGGAATTCTGGGAAGGGCAGATAACCATGGCTTAAATGAGCATGCTGTTTATAAAAAGGGTTGATTTGTAGTCTTTTTTCAAGTCGCTGAATTTTAAATTTTTGGAATCGTAACATTCTTTTCAATATATCTAGCGAACAAAACAAGATATTTTCAAAATTCTTTTTGTTATAGCTTTGGTATGTCTCAAAGATATGCCCTAAAAAGCGAAAATTGTGTGACGTCATGATGACGTCATAAAAAAAAATCTTTTTTCAAGTCGCTAGAATATTGCCCATAGCATTTGTAAACTTTTTCTTTCTTACCGGCCACTTTGGCTACTTTTAAACTTAGCAGACACTTACTCCAACTGCTCACAATGTGTGCCGAACCTTTACGTCATGATGACGTCATCACATGTCACGTGACGTCATCTTAAAGGGGCATTTTTCGAAGCCATATATCTACAAAAGTACAAGTCCGATTAAGTTGGAACGTAATATCTAGGTATGCCACCGGGTGTTATAGATGAACATTGACATGACGTTATGATCAAGTCATAACATGTCACGTGGTGTCATCTTAAAGGGGCACTCGCTAGATTATTGCCCATAGCATTTGTAAACGTTTTCTTTCTTACCGGCCAGTTTGGCTACTTTTAAACTTGGCAGACACTTACCCCAACTGCTCAGAATGTGTGCCTAACTTTTACGTCATGATGACGTCATCACATGTCACGTGACGTCATCTTAAAGGGGCATTTTTCGAAGCCATATATCTACAAATGTACAAGTCCGATTCAGTTGAAACACACCATTTAGGTATGCCACCCGGTGTCATAGATGAAAATTGACATGACGTTATGATGAAGTCATTACATGTTATGTGATGTCATCTTAAAGGGGCATTCGCTAGGCTATTTCCCATAGCATTTGTACACGATTCCTTTTTTTAAACCAATCCTTCACACATCCAATAACAACATCTTCATCCCTCCGTCATTGCTAACTAACAAACAACTTTAAATATTGATACACATTTGACATCCAAACTAACAATAAAAAAAATCGAAACAGCCCTGTGTTTGTCCACAAACACTTGCCTCTAGTTTTCTTTTTTTTTTTTTTTTTTTTTTTTTTTCTTTTTCAGACTTTTTGCCCATAGACTTTGTACACGTTTTCGTTCTGCCAGGCACTTTGGCTACTTTTATGCAGCCGATTGCCTTTAAACTTAACAGACACTTAGACCAACTGCTCAGGATGCATGCCGATCTTTTACGTCATGGTGACGTCATCACGTGATTTTTTATGAATTTTAGAATTTTGAAAATCGTAACATTCATTAAATTATATCTAGCGAACAAAACAAGATATTTTCAAAATTCTTTTTCTTATAGCTTTGGTATGTCTCAAAGATATGCCTTAAAAAGCGAAAATTGTGTGACGTCATGATGACGTCATCAAAAATGCTTTTTTTGTTTTACGCATGTAAGGGTCAATCTGATTACAAAAATGTATATATTGAATTTTGCTGTACCCAATTCCAAAATTTCATGATTGTGGCTCACTCAAGTAAGAAATGACAGCCATTTCAAAATTTAGACCAAATTCAATATAACACAAAGGAATTCTGGGACGGGCTGATAACCATGGCTATTATGAGCTTGCTGTTTATAAAAGGGGTTGATTTCTAGTCTTTTTTCAAGTCGCTGAATTTTTGAAGTTTTAAAATCGTAACATTCTTTTCAATATATCTAGCGAACAAAACAAGATATTTTCAAAATTATTTTTGTTACAGCTTTGGTATGTCTCAAAGATATGCCCTAAATGGCGAAAATTGTGTGACGTCATGATGACGTCATCAACAATATGTTTGTTTTTTAACGCATGTAAGGGTCAATCCGATTACAAAAATGTATACATTGTATTTTTCTGTACCCAATTCCAAAATTTCATGATCGTGGCTCACTCAAGTGTGAAATAGGAGCCATTTCAAAATTTAGACCAAATTCAATATAACACAAAGGAATTCTGGGAAGGGCTGATAACCATGGGTATTATGTGCTTGCTGTTTATAAAACGGGTTGATTTCTAGTCTTTTTTCAAGTCGCTAAATTTTTGAAGTTTTAGAATCGTAACATTCTTTTCAATATATCTAGCGAACAAAACAAGATATTTTCAAAATTCTTTTTGTTATAGCTTTGGTATGTCTCAAAGATATGCCCTAAAAAGCGCAAATTGTGTGACGTCATGATGACGTCATGAAAACAATTCTTTTTTCAAGTCGCTAGAATATTGCACATAGCATTTGTAAACGTTTTCTTTCTTACCGGCCACTTTGGCTACTTTTAAACTTTTCAGACACTTACACCAACTGCTCACAATGTGTGCCGAACTTTTACGTCATGATGACGTCATCACATGTCACGTGACGTCATCTTAAAGCGGCATTTTTCGAAGCCATATATCTACAAAAGTACAAGTCCGATTAAGTTGGAACGTAATATCTAGGTATGCCACCGGGTGTTATAGATGAACATTGACATGACGTTATGATCAAGTCATAACATGTCACGTGGTGTCATCTTAAAGGGGCACTCGCTAGATTATTGCCCATTGCATTTGTAAACGTTTTCTTTCTTACCGGCCAGTTTGGCTACTTTTAAACTTAGCAGACACTTACCCCAACTGCTCAGAATGTGTGCCTAACTTTTACGTCATGATGATGTCATTACATGTCACGTGACGTCATCTTAAAGGGGCATTTTTCGAAGCCATATATCTACAAATGTACAAGTCCGATTCAGTTGAAACACACTATTTAGGTATGCCACCCGGTGTCATAGATGAAAATTGACATGACGTTATGATGAAGTCATTACATGTTATGTGATGTCATCTTAAAGGGGCATTCCCTAGGCTATTTCCCATAGCATTTGTACACGATTCCTTTTTTAAACCAATCCTTCACACATCCAATAACATCTTCATCCCTCCGTCATTGTTAACAAACAAACAAACAACTTTAAATATTGCATACACATTTGACATCCAAACTAACAATAAAAAAATTAGAAACAGCCCTGTGTTTGTCCACAAACACTTGCCTCTAGTTTTTTTTTCTTTTTTTTTTTTTTGGCTTTTCCGAAATCCTTCGGAAAAGGCTTTGTTTTTGTTCTGATTTTTTTTTTTTTTCTGCTTCTTCCTCTTTTAGTTCTGACCAAAATCCCATAGACTTTGTACACGAATTTTCTCGGCGGCACTTTAGGTCTTAAAAAACTTCAGATCTTAACCAAACTTACCTCAAACATAGACCCTAAGCTGAAATAGTATGTCGAAGAGTGACGTCATGATGACGTCATCACGTGTCACGTGACGTCATCTTAAATGTGCGTTTTTCAAGGGCCCATATCTAGAGAACGGTAGGTCCGATTTCCTTCAAACCTGATATTTTGGTAGGCTAGCTCGTGTTATAGATGAAATTTGAGGTGACGTCAAGATGACGTCATCATACGATTTTATAGTAATTTTTAAGTTTTTGAAATTCAAAGTTTCTTGAAGCCATATCTCATCAACAGAACATGCTAAATTCAAAATTCTTTTTGTAATAGCTTTGTTAGCTCCTATATTCTTTCACATACATTTGAAAAATGTGTGACGTCATCATGACGTCATCAAAAATGTGCATTTCTGAAACACACATAAGGGTACGTCCGATCGTCATAAAAATTAGTGGGTAGGTAGATAGTGCTACTAGCATGTAAAATCCGAGGTGACGTCATGATGACGTCATCGGCTGATTTTCTGTGAATTTTTTAGTTCTATCCCAAATCCCATAGACTTTGTACACGAATTTTGTAAGTGGCACTTTGGTCACTAAACAACCTCGGATCTTAATCAGACTTAACACAAACATAGACCCTCAGCTGAAAATGTAAGCCGAAACGTGACGTCATGATGACGTCATCACGTGTCATGTGACGTCATCTTAAATGTGCATTTTTCAAGGGCCTATATCTAGAGAACGGTAGGTCCGATTGCCTTCAAACCTGGTATGTTATGGGAGCTCGTGTTATAGATGAAAATTAAGGTGACGTCATGATGACGTCATCATACGATTTTACAGTAATATTAAAGTTTTTCAACTTCAAAGTTTCTTAAAGCCATATCTCACCAACAGAACATGCTAAATTCAAAATTCTTTTTGTAATAGCTTTGTTAGCTCCTATATTCTTTCACATACATTTGAAAAATGTGTGACGTCATCATGACGTCATCAAAAATGTGCATTTCTGAAACACACATAAGGGTACGTCCGATCGTCATAAAAATTAGTGGGTAGGTAGATAGTGCTACTAGCATGTAAAATCCGAGGTGACGTCATGATGACGTCATCGGCTGATTTTCTGTGAATTTTTTAGTTCTATCCCAAATCCCATAGACTTTGTACACGAATTTTGTAAGTGGCACTTTGGTCACTAAACAACCTCGGATCTTAATCAGACTTAACACAAACATAGACCCTCAGCTGAAAATGTAAGCCGAAACGTGACGTCATGATGACGTCATCACGTGTCATGTGACGTCATCTTAAATGTGCATTTTTCTAGGGCCTATATCTAGAGAACAGTAGGTCCGATTGCCTTCAAACCTGGTATGTTGGTATGGTAGCTCGTGTTATAGATGAAAATTAAGGTGACGTCATGATCACGTCATCACACGATTTTACAGTAATATTAAAGTTTTTGAACTTCAAAGTTTCTTAAAGCCATATCTCACAAACAGAACATGCTAAATTCAAAATTCTTTTTGTAATAGCTTTGTTAGCTCCTATATTCTTTCACATACATTTGAAAAATGTGTGACGTCATCATGACGTCATCAAAAATGTGCATTTCTGAAACACACATAAGGGTACGTCCGATCGT
The DNA here is from genome assembly GCA_037893225.1 of Hippasteria phrygiana. NCBI lineage: Eukaryota > Metazoa > Echinodermata > Asteroidea > Valvatida > Goniasteridae > Hippasteria > Hippasteria phrygiana. The sequence goes on along the minus strand of JAZGUH010000401.1, from coordinate 1,447,604 downwards.
CATAAAAATTAGTGGGTAGGTAGATAGTGCTAATAGCATGTAAAATCCGAGGTGACGTCATGATGACGTCATCGGCTGATTTTCTGTGAATTTTTTAGTTCTATCCCAAATCCCATGGACTTTGTACACGAATTTTGTAAGTGGCACTTTGGTCACTAAACAACCTCGGATCTTAATCAGACTTAACACAAACATAGACCCTAAGCTGAAAATGTAAGCCGAAACGTGACGTCATGATGACGTCATCACGTGTCATGTGACGTCATCTTAAATGTGCATTTTTCAAGAGCCTATATCTAGAGAACGGTAGGTCCGATTGCCTTCAAACCTGGTATGTTGGTATGGTAGCTCGTGTTATAGATGAAAATTAAGGTGACGTCATGATGACGTCATCATACGATTTTACAGTAATATTAAAGTTTTTCAACTTCAAAGTTTCTTAAAGCCATATCTCACCAACAGAACATGCTAAATTCAAAATTCTTTTTGTAATAGCTTTGTTAGCTCCTATATTCTTTCACATACATTTGAAAAATGTGTGACGTCATCATGACGTCATCAAAAATGTGCATTTCTGAAACACACATAAGGGTACGTCCGATCGTCATAAAAATTGGTGGGTAGGTAGATAGTGCCACTAGCATGCAAAATCCGAGGTGACGTCATGATGACGTCATCGACTGATTTTTTATGAATTTGTAAATGTTTCAAATTTCATTGTACTCTTAAAATTTTGCACTTCTTCAAATGCCATGAACTTCAAACTTGGCATATGCATTGACTATCTACTCGAGATGGGTGCCGAATCATGACGTCATGATGACGTCATCACATGTCACGTGACGTCATCTTAAATTTGCATTTTTGAAGGCCCTATATCTATTTTTTTTCTGCTTCTTATTTTAGTTCTATCCCAAATCCCATAGACTTTGTGCATAGATTTTCTGATCGGCACTTTTGTCATCAAACAACATCGAATCTTAGTCAGAGTTAGCATAGGTATAGACCCTGATGCAAAGTCGTGCCGCGAAGAGTGACGTCATAATGACGTCTTCGTGTGGCATGTAACATGAACTTAAAGGTCAAGTTCGGAGTACGAAATGTTAATCATAAAATAATCTCAGATCTTAAACTTAGCAAAGACATAGACCTTCTGATACTTTATGTTAATAAATAAAAAAGAAAAAAAGGAAAAGCCATGCGTATGTTTACAACAGACGCACATTTTTTGGCGTTTCCGCTACAGCAGGAAAGCCTTTGTTTTTGTTCTGTTCGCGCGATTGTGTAGTTTAGTACACTTTCGCCCAGGCATGAACACAATCTACTTGAAAATTGTTCGTTTTGCCACATTCAGAACAAAGGGCCACGTCGAAGAACATCTGCAGGGGTTTTTTGGAGTGAAATCGTTAGCTAAGAGGTAACAAAATACGTGATTGCGCAATACCCAGCTTTACACGGATATATAGCTGGTGGGAGAGTAGTTGACCGAGCCAAAACGTGACACAACGTAAGAAAATCGTATTTTCCGCCTTAAAAAACCTTTCCAAATCACAAAAGCACGTGTCATTGGGATTCAGAGAAGTCTACTTTAGTAACAAAAAAAGGCTTTTGGAATAATCAAATACTCCAGAAGCTAACATGAACACAATTAATACAGAAATCCTAAACTACACAATACCCACTATTTTGGTTTCTTCTTAAACACGAATTTTGTCTGCGGCACTTTGGTCACTAAACAACATCAGATCTTAAGCAAACTTAACCCAAACATAGACCCTAATCTGAAATTGTGTGCCGAAGAGTGATGTCACGATGACGTCATTATGTGTTACGTGATGTCATCTTAAAGGCTCATTTTTCAAGGGCCCATATCAAGAGAACCGTAAGTCCAATTGCATTCAAACCTGGTATGTTGGCTAAACAAGTACATGTTATAAATCAAAATTGAGGTGACGTCATAATGACGTCATCATCTGATTTTTATGGTAATTTCAAAATTTTAACGTTAAAGATTCTTAAAACCACATCTCATTAACAGAACATGTTCAATTCCAAATTCCTTTTGTAATAGCTTTGTTAGCTCGTACATTCTTTTATATAAATGCGAAAAATTACTGAAGTCATAATGACGTCATTAAAGGCATGATTTCTTGAAAGACATATGGATAGACCATGTCTAATCGTCACGAAACTTGGTGGTTAGGTAGATTTGTCACTAGTTTACAAAATTCGAAGTGACATCATAAAAACATATGGAAAAGCCCTATGTTCTTAAAAACATAGACCTCTAGTTTTTTTTTTTTTTTCTTTTTCAGACTTTTTGCCCATAGACTTTGTACACGTTTTCGTTCTGCCAGGCACTTTGGCTACTTTTATGCAGCCGATTGCCTTTAAACTTAACAGACACTTAGACCAACTGCTCAGGATGCATGCCGATCTTTTACGTCATGGTGACGTCATCACGTGATTTTTTATGAATTTTAGAATTTTGAAAATCGTAACATTCATTAAATTATATCTAGCGAACAAAACAAGATATTTTCAAAATTCTTTTTCTTATAGCTTTGGTATGTCTCAAAGATATGCCTTAAAAAGCGAAAATTGTGTGACGTCATGATGACGTCATCAAAAATGCTTTTTTTGTTTTACGCATGTAAGGGTCAATCTGATTACAAAAATGTATATATTGAATTTTGCTGTACCCAATTCCAAAATTTCATGATTGTGGCTCACTCAAGTAAGAAATGACAGCCATTTCAAAATTTAGACCAAATTCAATATAACACAAAGGAATTCTGGGACGGGCTGATAACCATGGCTATTATGAGCTTGCTGTTTATAAAAGGGGTTGATTTCTAGTCTTTTTTCAAGTCGCTGAATTTTTGAAGTTTTAAAATCGTAACATTCTTTTCAATATATCTAGCGAACAAAACAAGATATTTTCAAAATTATTTTTGTTACAGCTTTGGTATGTCTCAAAGATATGCCCTAAATGGCGAAAATTGTGTGACGTCATGATGACGTCATCAACAATATGTTTGTTTTTTAACGCATGTAAGGGTCAATCCGATTACAAAAATGTATACATTGTATTTTTCTGTACCCAATTCCAAAATTTCATGATCGTGGCTCACTCAAGTGTGAAATAGGAGCCATTTCAAAATTTAGACCAAATTCAATATAACACAAAGGAATTCTGGGAAGGGCTGATAACCATGGGTATTATGTGCTTGCTGTTTATAAAACGGGTTGATTTCTAGTCTTTTTTCAAGTCGCTAAATTTTTGAAGTTTTAGAATCGTAACATTCTTTTCAATATATCTAGCGAACAAAACAAGATATTTTCAAAATTCTTTTTGTTATAGCTTTGGTATGTCTCAAAGATATGCCCTAAAAAGCGCAAATTGTGTGACGTCATGATGACGTCATGAAAACAATTCTTTTTTCAAGTCGCTAGAATATTGCACATAGCATTTGTAAACGTTTTCTTTCTTACCGGCCACTTTGGCTACTTTTAAACTTTTCAGACACTTACACCAACTGCTCACAATGTGTGCCGAACTTTTACGTCATGATGACGTCATCACATGTCACGTGACGTCATCTTAAAGCGGCATTTTTCGAAGCCATATATCTACAAAAGTACAAGTCCGATTAAGTTGGAACGTAATATCTAGGTATGCCACCGGGTGTTATAGATGAACATTGACATGACGTTATGATCAAGTCATAACATGTCACGTGGTGTCATCTTAAAGGGGCACTCGCTAGATTATTGCCCATTGCATTTGTAAACGTTTTCTTTCTTACCGGCCAGTTTGGCTACTTTTAAACTTAGCAGACACTTACCCCAACTGCTCAGAATGTGTGCCTAACTTTTACGTCATGATGATGTCATTACATGTCACGTGACGTCATCTTAAAGGGGCATTTTTCGAAGCCATATATCTACAAATGTACAAGTCCGATTCAGTTGAAACACACTATTTAGGTATGCCACCCGGTGTCATAGATGAAAATTGACATGACGTTATGATGAAGTCATTACATGTTATGTGATGTCATCTTAAAGGGGCATTCCCTAGGCTATTTCCCATAGCATTTGTACACGATTCCTTTTTTAAACCAATCCTTCACACATCCAATAACATCTTCATCCCTCCGTCATTGTTAACAAACAAACAAACAACTTTAAATATTGCATACACATTTGACATCCAAACTAACAATAAAAAAATTAGAAACAGCCCTGTGTTTGTCCACAAACACTTGCCTCTAGTTTTTTTTTTTTTTGTGCTTCCTTTTCAGACTTTTTCCCCATAGCATTTGTACACGTTTTCTTTCTTACCGGCACTTTGGCTACTTTGGTGCACCCGATTGCCTTTAAACTTGGCAGACACTTAGACCAACTGCTCAGAATGTGTCCCGAAATTTGTGGTCATGATGACGTCATCACGTGATTTTTTATGAATTTTTGAATTTTGAAAATCGTAACATTCTTTTCAATATATCTAGCGAACAAAACAAGATATTTTCAAAATTCTTTTTGTTATAGCTTTGGTATGTCTCAAAGATATGCCCTAAAAGGGAGAAAATGTGTGACGTCATGATGACATCATCAAAAATGTGCTTTTTTAAAACACATATAAGGATAGGTCCGATCGTCATGAAAATTGGTGGGTAGGTAGATACTGTCACTAGGATGCTGAATCCAAAGTGACGTCATGATGACGTCATCACGTGATTTGTTATGAATTTTTGAAAATTTGAAAATCGTAACATTCTTTTAAATATATCTGGCAAACAAAACAAGATATTTTCAAAATTCTTTTTGTTATAGCTTTGGTAGGTCTCAAAGATATGCCCTAAAAAGGAAAAAAATGTGTGACGTCATGATGACATCATCAAAAATGTGCTTTTTTAAAACACATATAAGGATAGGTCCGATCGTCATGAAAATTGGTGGGTAGGTAGATACTGTCACTAGGATGCAGAATCCAAAGTGACGTCATGATGACGTCATCATGTGATTTGTTATGAATTTTTGAAATTTTGAAATCGTAACATTCTTTTCAATATATCTGGCAAACAAAACAAGATAGTTTCAAAATTCTTTTTGTTATAGCTTTGGTAGGTCTCAAAGATATGCCCTAAAAAGCAAAAAAATGTGTGACGTCATGATGACATCATCAAAAATGTGCTTTTTAAAAACACATATAAGGATAGGTCCGATCGTCATGAAAATTGGTGGGTAGGTAGATACTGTCACTAGCATGCAAAATCTGAAATGATGTCATGATGACGTCATCGTCAATTTTTTTAATGATTTTTGAAATTTTTGAACTTTCATTTTAATCACAATTTTACAAAAAAAAACAAAACAGCCCTGTGTTTGTCCACAAACACTGTACCAGATGTCTAGTTTTTTTTTTTTTTCCTTTTCAGACTTTTTCCCATAGCATTTGTGCACGTTTTCTTTCTTACCGGCACTTTGGCTACTTTGGTGCACCCGATTGCCTTTAAACTTGGCAGACACTTAGACAAACTGCTCAGAATGTGTGCCGAACTTTTTGGTCATGATGACGTCATCACGTGATTTTTTATGAATTTTTGAAATTTTAAAATCGTAAAATTCTTTTCAATATATCTAGCGAACAAAATAAGATATTTTCAAAATTCTTTTTGTTACAGCTTTGGTAGGTCTCAAAGATATGCCCTAAAAAGGAAAAAGTGTGTGACGTCATGATGACATCATCAAAAATGTGCTTTTTTAAAACACATATAAGGATAGGTCCGATCGTCATGAAAATTGGTGGGTAGGTAGATACTGGTATTAGGATGCAAAATCCAAAGTGACGTCATGATGACGTCATCACGTGATTTGTTATGAATTTTTGAAATTTTGAAATCGTAACATTCTTTTCAATATATCTCGCAAACAAAACAAGAGATTTTCAAAATTCTTTTTGATACAGCTTTTGGTATGTCTCAAAGATATGCCCTAAAAGGCGAAAATTGTGTGACGTCATAATGACGTCATCAATTTTTTTTTTTAACGCATGTAAGGGTCGGTCCGGTTAAAAATTTATACATTGAATTTTTCTCTACCTAATTCAACAATTTCGTGATCGTGGCTCACTCAAGTATTAAGAAATAACAGGCATCTAACAAATTGTGACCAAATTCAATATAACACAAAGGAATTCTGGGAAGGACAGAAACAATGGCTTTCATGTGGCATGCTGTCTATAAAGAGTTGATCTCTAGTCTTTTTTTCAAGTCGTTAGACAAGTCGTAGGCAGATACTTACACCAACTGCTCAGAATGTGCGCCGAACTTTTAGGTCATGATGACGTCATCACATGTCACGTGACGTCATCTTAAAGGGGCATTTTTGGAAACCATATATCTACAAAAGTACAAGTCACATTAAGTTAAAACGTGGTATTTAGTTATGCCAGCATGTGTTAGATGAAAATGTATGTGACGTCATGGTGACGTCATGATGACGTCATCGGCTAATTTTCTATGATTTTTTTCATTTTTGAAATTTCATTTAAATCACATAATTTTACACAAAAAAACAAAACAGCCCTGTGTTTGTCCACAAACACTGCACCAGATGTCTAGTTTTCTTTTTTTTTTTCTTTTTCAGACTTTTTGCCCATAGCGTTTGTACACGATTTCTTTCTGCCAGGCACTTTGGCTACTTTTATGCAGCCGATTGCCTTTAAACTTAACAGACACTCAGACCAACTGCTCAGAATGCATGCCGAACTTTTACGTCATGATGACGTCATCACGTGATTTTTTATGAATTTTTGAATTTTGAAAATCGTAACATTCATTAAATTATATCTAGCGAACAAAACAAGATATTTTCAAAATTCTTTTTTTTATAGCTTTGGTATGTCTCAAAGATATGCCTTAAAAAGCGAAAATTGTGTGACGTCATGATGACGTCATCAAAAATGCTTTTTTTTTTTTACGCATGTAAGGGTCAATCTGATTACAAAAATGTATATATTGAATTTTGCTGTACCCAATTCCAAAATTTCATGATCGTGGCTCACTCAAGTAAGAAATGACAGCCATTTCAAAATTTAGACCAAATTCAATATAACACAAAGGAATTCTGGGACGGGCTGATAACCATGGCTATTATGAGCTTGCTGTTTATAAAAGGGGTTGATTTCTAGTCTTTTTTCAAGTCGCTGAATTTTTGAAGTTTTAAAATCGTAACATTCTTTTCAATATATCTAGCGAACAAAACAAGATATTTTCAAAATTATTTTTGTTACAGCTTTGGTATGTCTCAAAGATATGCCCTAAATGGCGAAAATTGTGTAACGTCATGATGACGTCATCAACAATATTATTTTTTTAAAACGCATGTAAGGGTCAATCTGATTACAAAAATGTATACATTGTATTTTTCTGTACCCAATTCCAAAATTTCATGATCGTGGCTCACTCAAGTAAGAAATGACAGCCATTTCAAAATTTAGACCAAATTCAATATAACACAAAGGAATTCTGGGACGGGCTGATAACCATGGCTATTATGAGCTTGCTGTTTATAAAAGGGGTTGATTTCTAGTCTTTTTTCAAGTCGCTGAATTTTTGAAGTTTTAAAATCGTAACATTCTTTTCAATATATCTAGCGAACAAAACAAGATATTTTCAAAATTATTTTTGTTACAGCTTTGGTATGTCTCAAAGATATGCCCTAAATGGCGAAAATTGTGTAACGTCATGATGACGTCATCAACAATATTATTTTTTTAAAACGCATGTAAGGGTCAATCTGATTACAAAAATGTATACATTGTATTTTTCTGTACCCAATTCCAAAATTTCATGATCGTGGCTCACTCAAGTAAGAAATAACAGCCATTTCAAAATTTAGACCAAATTCAATATAACACAAAGGAATTCTGGGACGGGCTGATAACCATGGCTATTATGAGCTTGCTGTTTATAAAAGGAGTTGATTTCTAGTCTTTTTTCAAGTCGCTGAATTTTTGAAGTATTAAAATCGTAACATTCTTTTCAATATATCTAGCGAACAAAACAAGATATTTTCAAAATTCTTTTTGTTATAGCTTTGGTATGTCTCAAAGATATGCCCTAAAAGGCGAAAATTGTGTGACGTCATGATGACGTCATCAACAATATTTTTTTTTTTAAACGCATGTAAGGGTCAATCTGATTACAAAAATGTATACATTGAATTTTCCTGTACCTAATTCCAAAATGTCGTGATCGTGGCTCACTCAAGTAAGAAATAGGAGTCATTTCAAAATGTAGACCAAATTCAATATAACACAAAGGAATTCTGGGAAGGGCTGATAACCATGGCCTTAATGTGCATGCTGTTTATAAAAAGGGTTGATTTGTAGTCTTTTTTTCAAGTCGCTGAATTCTTGAAGTTTTATAATCGTAACATTCTTTTCACTATATCTAGCGAACAAAACAAGATATTTTCAAAATTCTTTTTGTTATAGCTTTGGTATGTCTCAAAGATATGCCCTAAAAAGCGAAAATTGTGTGACGTCATGATGACGTCATAAAAAAATTCTTTTTTCAAGTCGATAGAATATTGCCCATAGCATTTGTAAACGTTTACTTTCTTACCGGCCACATTGGCTACTTTTAAACTTGGCAGACACTTACCCCAACTGCTCACAATGTGTGCCGAACTTTTACGTCCTGATGACGTCATCATATGTCACGTGACGTCATCTTAAAGGGGCATTTTTCGAAGCCATATATCTACAAAAGTACAAGTCCGATTAAGTTGGAACGTAATATCTAGGTATGCCACCGGGTGTTATAGATGAACATTGACATGACGTTATGATCAAGTCATAACATGTCACGTGGTGTCATCTTAAAGGGGCACTCGCTAGATTATTGCCCATAGCATTTGTAAACGTTTTCTTTCTTACCGGCCAGTTTGGCTACTTTTAAACTTGGCAGACACTTACCCCAACTGCTCAGAATGTGTGCCTAACTTTTACGTCATGATGACGTCATCACATGTCACGTGACGTCATCTTAAAGGGGCATTTTTCGAAGCCATATATCTACAAATGTACAAGTCCGATTCAGTTGAAACACACCATTTAGGTATGCCACCCGGTGTCATAGATGAAAATTGACATGACGTTATGATGAAGTCATTACATGTTATGTGATGTCATCTTAAAGGGGCATTCGCTAGGCTATTTCCCATAGCATTTGTACACGATTCCTTTTTTTAAACCAATCCTTCACACATCCAATAACAACATCTTCATCCCTCCGTCATTGCTAACTAACAAACAACTTTAAATATTGCATACACATTTGACATCCAAACTAACAATAAAAAAAATCGAAACAGCCCTGTGTTTGTCCACAAACACTTGCCTCTAGTTTTTATTTCAATTTTGATGAGAGTAGTGTTTGGAAAATTGAGGATGGGTGTCCTTCTGATAGGGAGGATGTAATTTTTCTATTTTCTCAGTTTCCAGCTCCAACCCGCTCCCGATACAACCAATATAGAATAGACAATGACATTTCTGAAAAGAAAACGTCCACTTCTCTTTTGAGATATGAAGACTGGATTTTTGTCTGTTTTTGTTTGCATAATGGGACCCTAACTTTCAGCCCACACAAAATGTCAGTCGAAACATCTCCGATTTCCATTTAATAATTGATTCACCACCAACCCGCTCCCCTTCCCCTCGCACAACTATAAGTTTAAAATATTCATCCAAGATAGTCCGCTGTTCTCCTGGCTACTTTGTTTCTGTCATTGGTTTTGTACGCAAATATATTAAATTGCCCTCGATTGGATAATGAAACTCCGCAGGTAGGTGTGCCCCCGTGCATATGTGAACCATAAACATGACCCTGGACACAAACACGTGCAACACAAATTTAAAGAATTCGGCTTTTTTTCAAGAAGTGTCTTGGGAAGTCCAAAACTGATTAAACTGATGTCTGACTGTTTTAATCAATTTTTTTTAGGCATAGGCTAAGAACCTCGCTGGATTGTTTGTTTGTTTTTTTGTTGGTTTTTGTAAATTTATAGACGGTAAAACTGGAAATAATGGAAATATGCCTATTATAATTATGCATATGCGGCGGAACGTGGGGAAAAGGCATTGGCCCCCCTTTTTCCACTTGGGGGAAACCGGCCGGCACCGGCGCTGCTTTGCCACCCCCCCCCCCCCCCCCCCCCCAGTTTCAAAAGTATTCAGCCCTGCCTGTATTATATAAACGCCATGTGCAGGTGTCCTAGTGCATGGTGGGAAAAATAGCGTGCTTCCCTTTAAAAAAAAACATTTTTGCTGATTGTCATTCTAATGATTTAAAGCATCATTTTAAAATTATTGGGGAATTTTCATGTCATTTCTAATTTCTCGGGAGAAAAAAACGGGGGATAATTATATTTTCCGATCCCCTTCACCGGGCAGGATTTATTTCCGTCGCCAGGAATTGGTTTTCGGCATTATAATCAAATAGAAGCGTTTAGAAACGGCGGTCGGGCTAAATCAAAGGGTACCGGTGGTGTCGCGTAGAAACAGGGTACTTCAACTGTCGGCACTTCAAAGTCTTATCTAAACTTCTTGGCTGGCGCGTAACACGGTCTTTGGATTGGACAGATAAACGACCATCAAGTGATGACGTACGCTGCAGGCGGAGTCACTTGGAACCGTCCATTTTTGGCGGGTACTGGAGAGGCCGACAAGCATCACAAGCGTTCAATCGGCTCAGTCTGCTGGCAGAAAAGCAGATGTCCACTTTTGAACCGCCTACAACCGGCTACAACGTTCGATCTGCTCTCTCGGAAAGCAGAAAAGTAGAAAAATAGATTTGCTCGAAATGTTCGATCGGCTTTTCTGGTCGCATTGAAGCAGAAAAGCAAGTGTCCCTTTTTAAACCGTCAGTGAAGGGGAAAACGTTCAATCTGCTTTTCTGCTAGCAGAAAATTAGAAAAGTAGAAAAATGCATTTTACCAAAACGTTCAATCTGCTTTTCTGCTATTTTAACAGCAGAAAAGCAGATGTCCACTTTTGAACCTCCATAACGAAGTCTAACCGAACTATAGCTGCTGAGCTGAGCGCGTCGGTTCACACACTAAATGACATCGTCGCGCGCATCGCGCCTTGTGCCTATTCAATAAGGAATGGTGCGTATTCAATAAGGCCAAGTGCATTTTCAGTAATACATGACAATGTCATTTTTGTGGTTCTGGATATTAAAGGGACACATTGCTTTGGATTTTGCGATTTGGGCTATAAAACTGAAATGGATATTGTTGGGAAGCTTCTTTAAAAGTAGAATATAAGGATTCACGTAACTATCCCTTCAAATTGCGTGTTTTTGTTTAATTTCGTGACAAATAACGGTCCGCCATTTTGTAGAACCAAATGTTTGACTCCACAAAATGGCAGACTGTGTTCACCAGTCGTATTTCCAGTCGCATCTGGTTGAAGTACGTTCTGTTGATCCATTTTGATGTACTGTGGCATGCACGGCACGCAGCACTGGCAATATGTGTTGCGAGGTAGAGAATTGTACCTGGTGATCATCTGATAGGTTCACAAGGCCAATGGCTGCGGCGCCAGCCTAAAGACTCTTACAGCGTATTTTGCGCATTATTTATAGACGGTGGTATTTAGTACTGGAAATATGTCTATGTTTCGCGGGTCAGATGTCAGGGGTAAGCGGCCAATTTTTTGTTTTGTAATCACTACTCACTAATTACAACACATTATACGTGTCTTTTTGCATGAACAACTCTTATCAAAGGTAAGGAACATTTCTAAACAGCAAAATGTCATGACATTTGAAGGCAATGTGTCCCTTTAAGTGCTTACCATTTGGGGGCTGGATGGGCTATCCGGGTGGCGCGGGCAATTCTTTCCATATTTTGTTTTTGAAAAACACAAAATACAACGTTTTTCCATGCGGCCAGCAAAAATGATGCGGGCGGGGATGGTATACTAAAAACGTATGTTATGGGGCCTAACACAGAAAACACGAACTCTCTTCCTCTATATTGCACGGAAATTTACTAAAGTCACAAAATTAAAGGTTGTGCCGAGACAAGTGTTTGCATAATTCTGAACACAAATTAATGGTTATTTTCCAAGGTGTTGCTGTTCCTGTTCGATTTTGGTGGTAGAGGGTATTAAAGTAAACTCTTTCCAGCATAGTGTCATTTGTTTTACGTACCTCCAACAGTATGATCAACTCGTGGGCCTGTACCGTATGAACCCGTACCGCGGGAATGTAATATCAGGTTCCAATCATCGTCATTAGACTGTATCCAACCACATAATCCCGAATCATCGAATGTACAGTCAAAATCCGGAACTGTCAAAACAAATCAACATATAATTTAACTTGTATAAGCTTGTGTATACGAACGTTGAACATTGGAACATTGGAATTTGTGATCCACCCACGGACCATAGTAATAACCATAACCATAGCCTTAGCCATAGCCCAGAAGGGGGGTTGGGGTCGGAACCCCCCAACCGCCCCCCCCCCCCCCCCTTGCCATTTTTTCCTTGAAAGGGCCTACGCCTATACCGTAGCAAACCAGAAAAGAAAAGCAAAACCCCGTAAAGGTCATATTTTGCGTGTATGGGTAAGAACAAAACAAAGAGGTTAAATGGCGCCACCAATGTTAAGAAACTTTTTGGGCAAATGTACATAAGAAAAAATCAGAACCCCCCCCCCCCCCCCCTGCAAACAATCATGGATCCTCCCCTGTAGCCTTAGCCATGACCACAGCCATAGCCATAGGTATTGTCTAAAAACAGAAAGTGCAAGCTGTACAAAATTGTAAAAAACAATCAAACAAAAATAGAATGATGTTAAAAGAATAAATCCAACAGAATAAATGACACCTTTTTAAAGACTTGGCATTTCGCTCGGCTGTTGTTAACTTGTTTCATCCCAGGGTCCCATCGTACTGAAATGTGTGCTTGGCGGTATTTATAACCCGTTTAACTTTGAACGATTATAGGCAGTTTGCATGGGTGTCGCCAGGATTGTTTATCGAGGGGGCAAAGCACTCACCAGAAAGCAGCAAAGGGAGAAATCACCGAACGTGGAAAAATCGAAAGGGACATTTGCCCACCCCAGCACCATTGACACCCCTGGCGCCCATGTTGTTAAATGTGCATTAAATTAACAGTATTATGACTTCGTACCTCTTCTTCTTTTTATTTGTTTCCATTTTTTGTATTTCCGGGGTGGGGGGGGGGGGAGTGCAAGTGCCCCCCCCCCCTCCTCGCGACGCCCATGGCAGTATGGGGTGGCATTTGAAAACGCGCACTGAAATCATCTGGACTCGGGTTACTGAGGCATTTGTAAACCTCATGCAGAAGAGTATGGCATGGCAAACGTTGCAATATTCGATAATCTACGTATTTCTGTGCGATGTTCAAATATGTTAACCGCTCTGAAAAAAGGTATATTATGTCGCAAAATATGAAAATTGAGTTTTAAGTATGTTTGGAAAGCCTGCAATGTAAGCTTTCATTTGGTACATGATAGAGCTCCAAAGCCCTTTCCGTTCTGGAGATATCGCACTTTTGCATATGAATTAGTTCTATGGGGTTCAAATTGCACAACAGAGAAAACAGGCTGTGAAATATGTAGTTCTAATACAATGCATTGGAACAATGCACTCTAAAAAGGTTATTTTTTCACTTTATTCACTGAAATCAACATTGTTTTGCACCAAACCTGAAACTTTAGATATTTAAGATATCATGAAAGACAAAAAACAAAAAAATGAATTTTTATGAAAAATGTCACCCTCTTGGGTTGAAAGGGCCATTACACGTAAATGCATAGCGCGACTTATATCACCTTTTTCTGGAGCGGGTCACATATATATGTGCGATGTTTTTCATTATGTGCGATGTTTGTCATTATATGTGCGATGTTTGTCATTATATGTGCGATGTTCAAATTTATATGTGCGATGTTCAAATTTATATGTGCGATGTTCAAATATATATGCGATGTTTTGTCATGTGCGATGTTTGTCATTATTAATGCGATGTTAATATGTATGTGTGCGATGTTTGCTATTATATGTGCGATGTTCAAATATATATGCGATGTTTTGTCATATATGTGCGATGTTCAAATTTATATGTGCGATGTTTTTCATATATGTGCAATGTTCAAATATATGTGCGATGTTTTTCAATGTATATTCGAAAACGGAATTGTGGGATATAGTAAGGTTTCCAGACCGAAATAGTATGAATATTCCTAATAAGTTACATCAGGGACCAGACTACTTAGGGCGGTCTATCTGTTGCACTGACCTGGCTGAAGCTAGCCCGCGATTCAGCCCGCGATTCGCAATAGTATCCCGCGATTCACCCGATCAGAGCAGCCGCATATTGAAAACTAGAATCCATTCCACAAAAAGATGTTTTTTAAAATGAAATCGCTGGATTCAGGCAACGAATTTTCGAAAAATGTCAAGAAATTACATACCAATTTTGCATGAAATTTCAGAATAGGTATTGTTTTATGGGTCTCTTTTTATAAAATATTTAGTCGTTTCGCGAGGGCCCATTTCAAAGGGTTCTCTACATCAATTCCTTTCGGCTCAGCACAATAGCTTCTGTTTGAAAGAAAGTGTACCGCACATGTTTTTAAAAATTCATATTTTTCTTTCATATTCATAATTGCCACCTTCCTGGGCACACTTAATTTCAGCAAGAGCTTATTGCAAGAATGGCTTTTGTTCCAATTAGCAGCTTAAAGACGGATCATTTTGATGAATATCTTGAAATGCGGTATTCGGAGTTTCGTGTGAAATGCCGTCTTTGAGAGAAAGTGTACCACACGTGTTTTGATAAATTCATATTTTTCTTTCATATTCATAATTCCCACCTTCCTGGGCACAGTTTTAATTTTAGCAAGGGCCTATTCCAATAATGGCTTCTGTTCCATACTGACCATTTTCAAGAATATTTGGAAATGCGGTATTCATCGCCAAAATGACAAACAAAGGCAAAGTAACAGTGATATAATATATAACACGACTATTGTGTTTACGTTAAAACGAAGTTATGAGCAAATACACTGTTTCCTATTAAAACACTTGCGTACGGATGACGCCATATGGCGTCAAAAAAAAAGTGCCACCAGGCCGGATGACGCTATTTGCCGCAGTTTGTGCAGTTTCAATCCATTGTTGGATTATTGTTTATGATACGCTTGACTGCACAAACACATTGTAGCGGTTCGCTTGGCTGGCAGAACCGCCGCGACACTCCGACGTCTCCCGTAAAATACCGTGCTCAAGGGGTTAAGAAAAACCTCGGTCACATTTTGGTTTTATTCTTTAACGCAGACGTGTAAACCCTGAATAATGCATCGTCTGCTCAGAATCAGGACTTTCATAATTATATCTCATATATCAGGATGAACAGTACCATAAAACATCAATTTCAGTGGAATTAAGCAAGTAATTCACAGTGCAATGTAGTGCATCCTTTAATTATTCCTGTTCCTTGAGTCTTTGGGCGTCTGTTTGTATTTCTTTGGTTCTCATTTCCGACCGACCCTGCCTGTATTTCGTACCAAGAATACAAATCAAAGAAAACAGAATAATCTCTCAAATTTCGTGGACAAATCTGAAAATATAGTGCAATATTATGTACCTCCTGTATATATGCACAGCAACACTCACATAAATATTTATGCTAAGCTTAAGGTACACGTACAAAGCAGTGAACTATAGTCCACACCACATCAGGGTCAGTGTGTATTCCACTTGTTCATGTCCTTAAAGCAATTATTACTTTAACATGACACTGAGATTACAAGTGAAGTAATTAATAACGATTTATTAAACAAACAAAGGTAGGTAATGAATCCAACATCCCGAATTGCCAAAGATAGTGCATTCGTTTTTCTATTATTTAACTTTGTTGCCAAAATTAGGTTGGTTGATTTGTTTTTAACTTTATTCAAAAATCATGCACAGAAAGTGTGCTCCAGCACGGGAAAGAAGTATTTCCAGCACAACAGGATTCTGAAATCATGTTCCACTTGGGCAAATTTGTATTTTTACGGTTGCAACAGAAGATTGATATTTTGTTCATTTAATATATGTCAGAAATTGCCAAAGATGTTTTGTTTTTCATTTCTTTAGAAATCAGTGAAATCAGTGAAATCAACACTATAATAACCATAGAAATAATATGGGAAGCCATTTTAATTGGAAATCATCAGCAGATTCGGCAAAATTGAGTGACTGTCATCACCAGTGGAACTTTTACCGGCACTGCAGCCGGCATATCAGGCCACACCCGCTATATAGCACTATACATGTATGTATGTTTTGTGAAAAATGTATTTCTTTTACCATAAAACAGTGATATCATTTGAGTTTTTGGAATTAGCGCTAATGGTCTATATATATACTGCTTACAATGGTATCCTTGCTTACATTGACATTATTATTATTCATGTTGAAACTTCGATATACGAGAAAAAGCATGGAGGAGTTTCCTCCATTGAAAAATGTAGCAAAATGAAACAATACTGCAAGTACCACGTGGACGCACCTGAAGAATGTTCAAACTTACCGGTTTCTTAGAACTGTCTTTCTCGTCTAATGGTGGAATTAATGACTTGTTCCGCTTTCCACTCACTCCTGTCGCCTAACGAAGAACTTTTCCGCGATATCCACGATCGAATCGGCCCATGTTGTCGACTTGCAAGTTTCAAAATAGTATCTTACTAATTCTAAATGTGTTCAAGTCCGGATATTGTTGCGCATCCCTCCAACTACAATACTGTTCACACTCGTATGCTTTAACGTCCCACATCCTTTTAGTGGTTTGCAAATGCGCATTTCATTTCATTTCATTTCATTTATTAATTGTACAGGTAAAAACAAACAAATACAGACAGTACCAAAAAGGATATATACAAGATGCAAGAATTAATAAAAATGCACAAATAGATGAAACAATAAACATTTTAAAGACAGGACAATGGCACACCTGAAGGATCACAAAAAAGTAAACTTAATTACTATCTATAGCTGTTTTCCGACTGCCATTTGGACAGAATACACATACATGAAAAACCAGGACAAAACAATATAATTGCACTATAAAAATGATATAGAAATTGTAAGGAATAACCACATTAAAATGGAGCCGTCTATAGATTCAAGAATTAACATATTTAATTTCTGTTATGGCAACCCCTGCACCTGGGACCAGTAAATGATTTCTGAGTAGTTTAGTAAACGAACTCAAACTAAAAACAATGGCATCTTTGACTTCCGAGTGCAAAGCATCCCACAGCCTAGGAAAACGGTTAAAAAGAGACTGATGCGCTGCATTTGTCCTCGCCCTTTGGTGTTGAAATTTAACAACATTAGAATGTCTAGGGTTAACAACAACAATGTTATCAATGGGTAAATCATACTTGTTGTATAAACATTTAACAAAACGAGATGGCAAGAAAATGAATCCTGTTAATCAATAATGGAAGGTCCAACTGAAAGCAACGGTCTGTATAGCACATTTCCCTGTCAGAGTTATATAAAGCTCTTCTAGGTAAACCCAAACAAAAACGAGTAAAACGCCTCTGAACTCTTTCCAATGTGTCCTATTGAGTGGATAAAGCACAGGTGCAGCATAAGGGCCTGCTGATAGAACAGTATAAAGTAGTGAGAATGTTAGTGTTCCTAGTTTTAATTAGTCTCTCTAAGAAACCATTGAGCCGAGTAGCTTTAGATACAATACCGTTTATGTGTTGTTTCCAATTTAAATCCCTCGATATAGTGAGACCAAGGTACTTATAGCTATCAACATTTTGTATAGTATTTGAGAACCAATAATTATAAATGGGTTGAGAAGGATTTCTAGAGCGAGTAACAGTCATAATCTTGAGGAGCCCCAGGTGACATATATGTCACTTAAAAAAATAAAAATGAAAAAATAAGGAAATACAGAAGCATGTACATCAAACAGCCATAAACGCCCCAGTGTGACATCTATGCAACATGAACAGCGACCTCTGTTGGTAGTAGAAGGCACTTGGGTAAGGTCATGACCTTTGATGACTTGGGATTTTCCAACTACGGTGACTTCTTCAATTTCATGACTTTGGATGGTATTTTTCTACAGCAAATAGGTAAGAATCCTATACATATGACATATTAGAATGATCAGTAGATGATAGAGGTTACGTACAAATAAATTTGGGTTGAAAATTAGTAATATTTTCATAGACTGGGCGATAATGATGTTGTGTTACACCGGCGTCACATTGGGATCTGAGGGTCGTGCATTACGCAATGTCACAAAATGCACATGTACATGTGTACGTGCACTGTATATATCTCCGAGGACAAGAGAAGAAAGGAAACACAAAGAAACCTTTCAGTCCTCGAACGTAGAGTCTTTTGTTGAAATCGGTCCTCGAACGTAAGGATACGTGCTAAGTCTATGGGGGTTGGTTAAATTAAAGGAACAATAGGAAACACAAAGCATTGTCCTCGGACGTATTGGGGAAGTACGACTATGTGTGTGTACATGAACATGCGTGTACAAATGTATACATGTTGCTAATTTTTGTATCATGGATCCAAACTAAAATTACTATTATCCTGTTGCTTGGAATAAGGATATGTATAATATTTTTGATTGCATATTGATTGGACAAATTGGCTGGCTACATATTTTTTGTTTTTGTTTTTGTTTTTATGTAGGCTAAAACTTTTTTTATTTCCCTCATTCTAAGAATATTTTTACATTTTCGTTTGTTGTTTCCGCAAGCTTGATGAAAAATATGTTTATGTTCTACTCTTTTCTTTTCTTTCCAGAATATGGCATCTCAGCGAAAGGTACGTCTGCATGCCAAAGATGTGTTGCAGGTGTTGGACTGTGATCAAAGTGATGACGGTTCAGAGGATGAGAGTGATTCGGATGAGACCATGCATAGCGTGCCTGCATCAGATGTCGATGTTACTGATAGCGACGAGGAGTTCAGTTCTTCAGATGATGAACCAATTGCCAGCATTGCGAGTACTTCAGTTTCAAAGAAGTCCAAGAAGGCAAAACAACCAAAATATAAATGGAAGAAAACAGATTTCAGGAAGCCTGACACAGCATTCACAGGGCCAACCATTGATCCGCCACCTAACATGGAATTAGACACCCCGTTAGGCTACTTCCAACGGTTCATCACTGCCGAGATGCTGGACCATGTTGCCGTTCACTCGAACAGGTACAGCATGCAGACAAATGGAAATGTTGCAAATATACATCTCCAAAAGAATTGGAACAAATGATCGGCATGTTCCTCCGAATGGGTCTTGTGCAGATGGCTGGAATTCGAGCCTACTGGGAGAACAGTACAACTTATGAGCCGGTCAGTGGTGTGATGAGTAGGAACCGGTTTCAGCTGTTGGTGACAATTGTTCACTTTGTGGACAATTTGGCCATTACCGATGACGACAAGGCAGCTGACAAGCTATGGAAAATTTGTCCATGGCTCAACATGCTGCGGGAGAACTGCCTAAAGACGACCCCAGAAGAGCACAACTCCGTGGATGGGATAATGGTGCAATACAAAGGGAAGACCAGCAGCATCAGGCAGTACGTCAGGAACAAACCACACCCATGGAGTTTTTTAATATCTGGGTCAGAGCCGGGTCAAGTGGCATGGTGAATGACTTTGACGTCTACCAAGGGGGAGATGGCAAACGAACGGAGCTGGGGCAAGGTGCTGATGTTGTGCTCCAACTCATCGCAACACTGCAACATCACATGAATTATAAGATCTACGCGGACAACTTGTTCACGGGTGTTCCTCTTCTAATCAAGGTCAGGGAGCTTGGCATGCACTACGTTGGTACAGTGCGTCAGAACCGTCTGTCTGACTGCAAGCTCCAAGATAAGAAGTCACTCAAGAAGAAGGGGCGAGGGTCTTACGACCACTGCGTTGAAGAACAGTCAAACATCGTAGCAGGTGGATGGACAACAAAGCAGTCACTCTGTTGTCCACCTATGTTGCTATAAATCCAGTTGACAAAGTCCGGAGGTGGGACTCCAAGAAGAAGGAGCACACCGATGTCGATCAACCTGCCATCATCAAGCAGTACAACCAGTTTACGGGGGCATCGACCTCATGGATAGCTACCTTGCCAAATACAGGTACCGCATGAAGTCAAGGCGCTGGTACATGTATCTGTTTTGGCATTCTGTCATGATAGCCATCGTGAATGCCTGGCTGATATGTACCGACGCGACTACGAACAGCTACAGCTTCCCAAGAAGTCGATGATGAAGCGCTGTTTGTTTCAAGCCGATGTTGCGTCAGCGCTTATCGGCACGAAGTGCTCGAGACGACCAGGCAGACTATCACTGGACGACATCAACGACGCCGTCGTCACACCACGTCCACGGAAGGTACGTAAGGGACCAGTGGAAGATGTTCGTAAGGACAAATACGCCCACTGGCCAGTGAAGGTGAATAAACGGGGCCGCTGCAAGCTGTGCGAGGTCAACAACACCAACACGTTGTGCGAGAAATGCAATGTCGACTGTGCTTTGTTGAAGACCGTAACTGTTTCAGGTCCTACCATTTGTAATGCGCATTGAAGAAACAGCGGAAACTGCACTCAACTCAGCCAATCATCCAATCAGATGAACAGTTAGAATGTGACATGTTGGTAGTGGCACATGATTGGTGAAGGCACCAGAAAGCTCTAAACTCCATTTCCCACCTTTTTTTTGTATTGAGTATTTTTTTTCATTTTTCTTTTTTCTTTCATCATTTGCTTCAAATGCCCCCCCCCCGAAAAATAACTTGGAAAGCCACCAACTGATACATATTGGTCTACGTGTACATGTACATGTACATGAATTCCCTAAATCCCCGTGGGAGAAATGTGTATATTTGTATTCATTTATTTGTGTTTTGGAATTTGTTTCCCTTTTTTTTCTTCTTTTTTTCCTATTTCTTTTTAGATACCAGGGCTGTTCATTTTCGAATAATTTAGTATTCGAATAATTTAGTATTCGAATAATTTAGTATTCAAATATTCGATACTCGCCGATCAAGTTTTTCAGTGCATGCCGCACCGGTTAAAAAAACATTGCACGTAAAAGCACGCTGGTGTTTTACGTATGGCGATTGATATTATGGACCGTTCAAACAGCATTTGTTGGCATGCCCCTGTTGTATCAAGGGTTTTACGGACGGGAACAATAAACCTCCGTCCACAAAAAATTACGATTGACAAAAATGCGGCATTTGACACTGCTAAGCGTGGTAACTGTTCTATTAAAATAGCATCAGAGTCGTATCTGTACGTGCATATCTTTTCGAATATTCGAACTGGAAAAATGGTATTCAAATATTTGCTTGACGATCGAATATCGAATATTCGGTATATTATTCGGTATATTCGGGATAGCCATATTAGATACCCACCCCCCCCCCCATAATTAATTGCTTATATTGTTCTTTGTAATCCCCAAAGTGAGATATTGAACACACATGTGATGTACATTTATCTGCATGCACTACTTACATGTACTACAATGGAAGCAAGATTATCTTTGTCGCACGCTTATTTATTATGTTAACTTCCTGTGTGACCCAATGTGACATATGCGTCACATTCCGTTTATTATGGTTAACATCCTGTATGACCCAATGCGACTTATGTGTCACATTCTGTAAATAAGGTCAAATAAGGTCAAATGAGGTCAAGTATTCGAAAACACCAAATAAAGTTGTTATTGTGTTCCATGTACACATGTTTCTGCCAATGAATATTTTTTAATATTATATATAAATCTTCTGTTGCAACCGTAAAAATACAAATTTGCCCAAGTGGAACATGATTTCAGAATCCTGTTGTGCTGGAAATACTTCTTTCCCGTGCTGGAGCACACTTTCTGTGCATGATTTTTGAATAAAGTTAAAAACAAATCAACCAACCTAATTTTGGCAACAAAGTTAAATAGAAGGAAAAAGGTATGCACTATCTTTGGCAATTCGGGATGTTGGATTCATTACCTACCTTTGTTTGTTTAATAAATCGTTATTAATTACTTCACTTGTAATCTCAGTGTCATGTTAAAGTAATAATTGCTTTAAGGACATGAACAAGTGGAATACACACTGACCCTAATGTGTGGTGTGGACTATATTAGTCCACTGCTTTGTACGTATACCTTAAAGAGGAAAGAACACCAATTTGCATTTTTTTACTTTAGTGGCTTTTCTGAGAGCTTGTGCCTCCCCAAACCTAACAAAGTAGGTTTGAAAAGTGTATGCATGGATTTGGCAATGTTAGAGAAGTTTTACTTTGGAGTCTCTTTCGCTCAGAATCAGAAAAGCTCGGGGTCAACCGCGTGTTAAAAATCCAATCGTGTGACGTAGCTGCGTGGAGATAGATGACGTCACTATGCGAGTGCCCATTGTGTTTCTATGCGTGTACGTGTACTTGTGTACTATGTGTTGGTTTTGTCCTATTTTTAATGTTCCTGGCGGTGCATTATTGCATGAACGTTGCACTGGTGAGTTTTTCATTATTTATTTATTGGGGTCTTTGTGGAGCAGGAAGCTTACTCGTGTCTTCTTCATGCATATTTTGACACTGAAATTTGGGTTTGGAATTTGTGTGGATGGAGAGATATACCGTACCCTATGGAGACATGAAAACAATAGAGACAAAGGGACTGAATAGGTCTCCACTAGGCAATTATATGGGTTAGGTTGTCTCCACAAGGAATTTTGTGTACAAAGACTATGGGGGTTTGCTTAAGTACAGGGACAAAGGGGAGAACAATGCCATGTCTCCACAGGGATGCAAAAACGCAGAAATGTGGATGGATTTGTATGTGCGCCGCGAACATAATCTGGTAACTGCATTGTATCTGTCTCAATGAAATGAATAAAAAAATAGCTGGCCTGACGTTTTCAAATTCCAACTGCCTTTGAGAAAGAACTTGCTTAAGTTCGAAACGTCAGGCCAGCTAATTTTTTGATTTGTATATTTCAGGTCCATTTAGTGAGTCATCAGCAGTTTGCAACAGTTTAATTCATTTTCAATGAAATGAAAACATACAGTGACGTCGCGATACGTACAGACGTAGGCCTACACGTACTTTTAATTTTCGCTCTGGAATAATGGCAGAATCTGGTGGCTCGTGGGAGGAGTATAGCGTAGATTCTGAAGATTTTCAGCTGCATAATACCGTCAACTGTAATACATTCGAGCTCTGAACTCCAAAAGTAAGCTAGGAAGGCCGTGATTTGGCAAAAATTGCCAAGAAAGTACGACCAGCTGACGACGAAAATGTCATAACACACACGCGGATGATAGTGCCAACACGCTGCAGACGTGGTGCATGTAGTGGCCGCGCTGCTGGTCCACCGGGGGGCCAAGTAAGCGCACACGCGTCATAAGGTCATATGCATACATTTGCACCTTAATGACCTTTGCAGGAATTGAGACCAAACGCTCACTCCAAGGGGCAATTTTAGTCATTTTTGTTTTCAATGAAATACATTGTAATCGTTCTTTACCAATTTGTATTCGGTCAGAAGAATATACAAGCTCTCAGAAAAGCCAATAAAGCGGAAAAATGCAACTTGGTTTTCTTTCCTCTTTAAGCTTAGCATAAATATTTATGTGAGTGTTGCTGTGCATATATACAGGAGGTACATAATATTGCACTTTATTTTCAGATTTTTCCACGAAATTTGAGAGATTATTCTGTTTTCTTTGATTTGTATTCTTGGTACGAAATACAGGCAGGGTCGGTCGGAAATGAGAACCAAAGAAATAAAAACAGACGCCCAAAGACTCAACGAACAGGGATAATTAAAGGATGCACTACAGTGCACTGTGAATTACTTGCTTAATTCCACTGAAATTGATGTTTTATGGTACTTTTCATCCTGATATGAGATATAATTATGAAAGTCCTGATTCCGAGCAGACGATGCATTATTCAGGGTTTACACGTCTGCGTTAAAGAATAAAACCAAAATGTGACCGAGGTTTTTCTTAACCCCTTGAGCACGGTATTTTACGGGAGACGTCGGAGTGTCGCGGCGGTTCTGCCAGCCAAGCGAACCGCTACAATGTGTTTGTGCAGTCAAGCGTATCATAAACAATAATCCAACAATGGATTGAAACTGCACAAACTGCGGCAAATAGCGTCATCCGGACTGGTGGCACTTTTTTTTTGACGCCATATGGCGTCATCCGTACGCAAGTGGTTTTAATAGGAAACAGTGTATTTGCTCATAACTTCGTTTTAACGTAAACCCAATAGTCGTGCTATTTTTTTGATCACTGTTACTTTGCCTTTGTTTGTCATTTTGGCGATGAATACCGCATTTCCAAATATTCTTGAAAATGATCAGTATGGAACAGAAGCCATTATTGGAATAGGCCCTTGCTGAAATTAAAAGTGTGCCCAGGAAGGTGGGAATTATGAATATAAAAGAAAAATATGAATTTTTCAAAACACGTGTGGTACACTTTCTCTCAAAGACGGCATTTCACACGAAACTCCGAATACCGCATTTCAAGATATTCATGAAAATGTTCCGTCTTTAAGCTGCTAATTGGAACAGAAGCCATTCTTGCAATAAGCTCTTGCTGAAATTAAGTGTGCCCAGGAAGGTGGCAATTATGAATATGAAAGAAAAGTATGAATTTTTAAAAACATGTGCGGTACACTTTCTTTCAAACAGAAGCTATTGTGCTGAGCCGAAAGGAATTGATGTAGAGAACCCTTTGAAATGGGCCCTCGCGAAACGACTAAATATTTTATAAAAAGAGACCCATAAAACAATACCTATTCTGAAATTTCATGCAAAATTGGTATGTAATTTCTTGACATTTCTCGAAAATTCGTTGCCTGAATTCAGCGATTTCATTTTGAAAAACTCCTTTTGTCGAATGGATTCTAGTTTTCAATATGCGGCTGCTCTGATCGGGCAAATCGCGGGCCCTATTGCGAATCGCGGGCTGAATCGCGGGCTAGCTTCAGCCAGGTCAGTGCAACAGATAGACTAGTCTGGTTCCCTGACCAGAAGATTCCCTGACGTCTAAATCTTAGGTCAGGCAGCTACCGCGGTTTAAAATAGATCATGACGTGTGTGTTAGTCCGAGTGACGTCAGTGGCATCATTCAAATTTAATATTCTTGCAAAATCCAGTCGGCAAAATACTGCAAGAGTGTGGCATTGGTTTTTCAGTTTCTATATATAATTGAGAATTCAAATTCCAGGATCTGTAACGGGCCTGACAGACATTTTGCTATTGCGAACATCAACGTTAACAGCCGAATGCTACCGAAAACAAGTTCAGAAAACTTCGGACTTTTTGGAAAATGTCAGAATTCTGACAGTTTTCGTCACGTGACATTGGCGGCTACCGGACCTAATATTCATCAGAAATATTCAGAATATTTTGGTCTGGGAACCAGACTACAGATAGACCGTCCTATAAAGTAGTCTGGTCCCTGATGTAACTTATTAGGAATATTCATACTATTTCGGTCTGGAAACCATACTATATCCCACAATTCCGTTTTCGAATATAAATTGAAAAACATATGCACATATATTTGAACATCGCACATATATGACAAACATCGCACATATAGATGTGAACATCGCACATTATGACGAACATCGCATATATATTTGAACATCGCACATATAACAAACATCGCACACATACATTTGAAAATCGCATATATATTTGAACATCGCACGTATAAATTTGAACATCGCACATATAAATTTAAACATCGCACATATAATGACAAACATCGCACATATAAATTGGAATATCGCACATATAATGACAAACATCGCACATATAAATTGGAACATCGCACATATAATGACAAACATCGCACATATATATTTGAACATCGCACATAATGACAAACATCGCACATTATATTTGAACATGGCACAAAAATACGTAGATTATCGAATATTGCAACGTTTGACATGCCATAGAAGAGTGCCCGGTATAAATCACACGATGAGCATCAATAATATGTTTGGCAAGATGATTGTGCATTTTGAGCAGCTTATCAGAATGACACAATCGGACCAGATCTCTGCGGGATCTTCTTGGTAATAGACGAATTTCACATTAGCTCCCTCTGCGCACTTCCGGGTTGAAAGCGAGACTCTCAAAGCTCAACAAACACTGTGCTATTTAACACATTCATTCATGCATGAATGAATCACGCCATAAATGGCAGCGCAGCGCACGTTGGGCGTCCTTAGCTATTTACTTCGCCTTAAAATCCTCGCTTTCAAACACGGAAGTGCGCAGATCGGTGTTATTTTCGTTAACTTAATTTGGGATTCCTCTATATATTCAGTGTGGTCGACCCAAGCTCAGACCCATAATGTACCGCAGTAAATGGCCTGCTGTGTAATACCGAACAGATGTAAATAATTTATTACTTGCAGACATGAAATGTAATGATTTTATGACTTGTACTGTATACCCATAAAATGGCCTGCAAATATGAAGGCCCTTAATTTGCTAAAGGATGTCCGTTTAGAAATAGAAACTTTGTCCTGAAGCCGTGGACGCATCCGTGATGCTCATGATAATTCTGCAATTGCTGATTCGAGCTGCTTCAAATCACCCGATTTCCAATATATGTATTTGTGCACTACATGTAACAAATCTGCGCGTTTGAGAGGTAGGAGGATGTGAGATTTTGGATTACACAACTCACTTTGATTTTCTACTTCTTTACCGGTATATTTTTAAGAAACAGTTGTTAATATTTTATTTCTTACTTCATCAGTTGCACGTTGACAAAAAATAAAGCGTTTTAGGGACTTGCATAGGTTGAATACAAGTTGGTCTCAATGCGGCGTGCACCAATTATTGCCTTGCTTTCTGCAGTGTACATGTTCATGTACTGTGACATGTACATGTACATGTACATGTACATATACAAAACGTACCGGTACGTGCACAACCGGATATTTCAAACGGGGCGCTTCTCACAAGCGCTAATAGTTAAGTAAAATTGCCATGGACATTATTTTGGCGGATTTTGTATCCAGAAATTCGTAAGATTATCAATTTAAAAAAAAAAAATTTCTTATCTTCGTCAAACAATCCACAAGGGAAACTGACTAGGTAAATTTGAATATCGTAAAATACGGCATTCTGCGTTTATGACTTCTGACAAGCGCCAACCCGAACAAAGATACTGACAATCTTAGAGACAGCCAACATAGGGCAAGATAGCTCAGTTGGTAGAGCGCCGGTACGGTAACCCGGAGGCCGCAGGTTCGAATCCCGCTCCTGCCAGTTTCTTTGTTCACTATGAAAAAAACTATATTTTTCTTGGTAGGAAACTCCAGATAGCGTCGGCGGCTTAAAAAAGTTATCTTTTTCCTTCAGTCGGGAGCCAAAAATAGGGTAGGTCGGTCGGAAACGAAAGGGACGGTCGGAAAGGGACGCCCTAATAAGGCTTTGGACATTAGGGGCGAGGATTTTTAACTTATAATTCGTAAAACAAACCACAAGGGAAACTGACTAGGTAAAATTGAATACATTTTCAAAGTGAACAAATAAACTGGCAGGAGCGGGATTCGAACTTGCGAAATCTGGGCAAAACTGACATTTGGGAGACCGGTCGGCCGGCCTCAAGACGGCCGGTCGGCCGCGCGCGGATACCATCAGCACGGACTCCAGCGTCGAACGTGTTGACCAAGACTAGATTAGATGTATCCAGATAGACAATTTGCCGGGAGAGCTACACAGATACAGATACAAAATACATGTACGTACCGTATGACAGGGACCCAACAATAGCGTTCAGAAAGGACATACAAGAGCTTCGGGTGAATGTGACGAGCAAACGTGTATAAAAAAAACACCGAAATATGGCCCAAAAAGAATTGTTTGGTTGTCCTCGACCGCCCGCCCCTATTTTTCGGACCGCGCCAACAAATATATTTTTTCAAAATATATCTTTTTCAATTTTATCCCAAAACTCGAATTCATTTCACTGGTTGATTCGTTCCAATCTAATCTTGTTTCCATCTTTATTTTGGTATTTGTAATGCACAAACACGACCCTACCTTTTACTCCAGAGTTTGAAAGTTCATATTCTATCAGTGTGTGACTTCGCACAATAAATATCTCGATGGAAATACACGCGGTACAGAAATACACAAATGCAGCGTGGCCACTCATCAAATTTCAAATTCCCAAGATTCATCCAGTAAAATTACCAAGAATTCCCAAGGCGATGGGAAGCACTGTGCAAAGAGCATCGGAATAAGCACTTTGCACATGTGCAATCCATATTTTTTCACACCAAAATTCCCAAGATCTTGGGAAAAATCCTAAGGAGTGGCCACAGTGCGCGCATGTATAACGCACGAGGCTAAAATGTTATGAAAATCGCATTTTGAGAAATAAACTTATGAAAAAATATAATCTCAACATTTTTCTAATTATATTCTTTAATCACTACACTGTAAACAAAAAGTTGGGCAAAGTTTGACCAATTTCTTGCCCAAAATTGGTGCAAATATCAACTTCCCAACTTCTGGTCAGAAACTTCCCAACTGTCTTTAGCAAGCCGTTGTGACCGGAAGTTGGGCAAAAGCGCTTCACCAAATGGTTGGTCCACGAGCTTTCACCAAAACAGTTGGTCATGCATGTTGTGCATTTGATTGGTTATTTCATTTTGAACAATATATGGTCTCTTGATTTTCATATTATATTGGTCAAAGCTTTGTCCCCACAAATGGGGCCCTCTTTTATCATTGATTGGTCTTTTGTTTCTTAACAAATTGATGATGTCTCTATATTTGTTTTTATATTTATGTTTAATCAACTCGAAGTCTAGAGAACGTTTTCCGATGCCGTGATGGTTTCTCAAGTTGGCTTTAAGTCTAAATATGCTGATCCCGGGTCTGGTTAGCGTTACTTTCAAATACATTACAGTCACCTTCACCAACATTAACATCATGATCACAGTGCACAAGTAATGGATAAAAGCCTCACATCAATCAGTTATAGTTGCCTGTAGAACGACCGCCCAGGCGGCCAGCCGCCTACTCGAGCCATGGTACTACAAAGTAGTTGTCATGTTGTCCAAAATACAGATTACATCGAAGACATTGTGGCCTATGTGAATCACTGATCACCTTAATAAAATATCTTGTCAAACATTCGTAAGGGACCATGGATTAATGCCAATTTGCGTGCGCACGCGTGCGCACGCGTTCCTTTGCGTGCCTTTGCGTGCACGGTAAAACGAGGGAGATTTTGGCACGCATTTGCACGCATCGGCACGCATCGACACGGACTTGCACGCAGTGGCACGCAGTGGCACGCAGTGGCCTTCAGTGGCATGCAAACGGACTCATTTGCAACCAGCCTGAGTGTACAATAGAGATCGTCTCTGGCGGCACCTTTAATGTCCCAGATAATCCGCTAATCCGGATTAGTGTGCAACTGGTTGAATTAATCTTTCTTTCGGCAAGTTGGGGCTTAAGCGATTTCTTATAACTATTAATTTAAGGGTTTTCTGTAGAATTTGCGATACAGTTTCTGGGACTGGTTTCCCTAAAAACATCCAAACCACAAATCTTAGACAAAAGATACGAGAATTTGAAAAGGTCCTCCATGAAAATTCTTGACTCTTCAAACCCAATTCTTGACTCTTCAAACGCAATGAATGGCAAGGTGAACATGTACGTGTAAGTCCTTATATCTTCATAATGTAAAAGTTGTTTCAGTTGGCTCCGCCATCTTGAATTTCTCCATAGTTTCATAATTCGTAAGCGCCATGTTAGAGTTTCTTTAATTATCTCACAATCAAGAAATTGTTTTTGTGTATTTTCTCAATAAAGCAAAGAAATTATGAAATACGGCAAGATTATTTAAATTGAAGGTTGAAATCTTGACTCTTCAAATCGAATGGGTGGAAAGGTAAACATGCATGTACATGTTGGTGCCTATACCTTTATCATGTAAACGTTGTTTCAGTTGGCGCCTTCATCTTGAATTTCGTCCCCATTTCGCAATTCCTAAGCGCCATGTTAGAACTTTATTTTTTAACGAACTTGCAATCAAAAAATAGTTTTTTGTGTATTTTCTCAATAAAGCAAAAAAATTATAAAATAATGCAAAAAAAAGAATTGAAGGTTGAAATCTTCACTTAACAAAATGGATGGAAAGGTGAACATGTACAAAATGTACGTATATAGAGTACCTGAAGTCTGACGTTAGTTGGCACAACTGGCTCCAAACAAATGGAGATTTGGACTGTTCCTTTAACAGCCAGTCATGAAAACACACATTGACACAAAATGACAAAAGTATTCTGGTTCAAAAAATTGCATTGACGTCATCACTTTTGTACTCTATATGTCCACATGTCATTATCATGTAAAAGTTGTATCAATGGGCGCCGCATCTTGAATTTCGCTCTCATGTCGTAATTCGTAAGCGCGCCGTGCTAGATTTATTTGTAATGATCTCACAATAAAGAAATCCTGGAACAAGACACGTAATCGCCAAATTTGAGCTGCCTGACGTCGATGCTATTTATTCCTCAGAAAAATATTATCTGAAAAAGCGTTGTATACATCGCGGACGATGGGTTATGTGCAAATTGTTTGACGAAGAAAAGAATAACATTAACTTCCAATCAAGTCTAGGCTCTTAAATTTGCTGCCCTATAATTATTGCCTTGCCCGTAAAAAGTATAGTTCGGGTGCGACGTTTACATCAATCACGCAGCGAAAACATTCCAATGAATGATAACATGAATGATAACATGTAGGCCTATCCCCCGACGCAAACAATCTTCTGAATGTATTCCTATAGCTGCGCCTTGAAAAATCTTAAACTGTTTTTCGTTCCATTTTTCGTACAATAGGCCTAATAGGCTGTGTTTTGAATTTCTAAAGATTTATATCCAGTGATGACGAAGCACTGCTGTTTTTATGCGTGGTAAACTTGAATAATGGTGTAGGCCTTCTGAACAAAGCTTCCAAAAGATAAGTCATCAGTCCACTATTGTGGCACACTAGCCCTTTTTGAAACCCTGGTCCTTTTATGACACCCTCTCCGTCTGGTAATCCGTCCGTCTTAGCCGGCCGGCCGGCCGGCCTGTGTTCCTTTGTTATCGTTAATCCCAGATTGATAAACAGTGCAAGTAAAGATACAGTTGAGCATTGCCTGTGCTCATTGGAACGCATCGGCACGCATCGGCACGCATCGGCACGCATCGGCACGCATCGGCACGCATCGGCACGCATCGGCACGCATCGGCACGCATCGGCACGCATCGGCACGCATCGGCACGCATCGGCACGCATCGGCACGCATCGGCACGCACTGGCACGCAATGGCACGCAATGGAACACAGGAGGCCCGTGCCTTTGCGTGCAATTGCGTGCAGACCCGTGCGCACGCGTGCGCACGCGTGCGCACGCAAATTGACATTAATCCATGGTCCCTAAGCCAGCTCATAAGATGAGATATTTTGGAGCAGTTTCAACTTGAAGTTGAACCGAGACGAGAGAGCGTACAGACAGCTCTTTTGGAAATTATTGTCAATTCGGACTATCGAACCTTATTGCCGATTCGGACTATCGAACCTTATTGTCAATTCGGAGTGTCGAACCTTGTGTGCTTTCGGAATAATGAACCTTCGGACTATTCGGACTTTTGAACCTTTGGACTAATTAACCTTATTCTAAATTCGGACAACCGAACCTTCGGATAAATGAACCTTCGGATTGTCGGCCCTTCAGACTAATGAACCTTCGGACTATTGCATCAGATGTTCGGATTAACGAACCGTATTTCATTTTCGGACGAACGAACCGCCTATTATGGGGAAATTGTACGTTCGGAATATCGAACCTTCGATGTATGCAAATTATATGCAGGTCAGGGAACCCACAATGCAACTGAGCCATGGTATGGGTATCGCACTGAAAATATTACGGCCAATGCATGTGGTGATGATGTACTTACGTGTAATTTATTACAAATAATCGTTTAGATTTTCGCTTAGTTCTAAAATGTATTTCGCAACTACCAACAAGGAGAGAGGCACTGCTTTTCAGTATTTGAAACCTATGTAGTTGAAATGCTTGAAATGTTGCCTTCGCGGAGACTGATGGCGATTTTGCCTACTGCGACAAGAAGACTGCTGGCTCTACGAGAACGACCATGGAGAAATAGGATCACACTGAAAGTCTCATCGTGTAGTGACCATGTATACTGAGAGCAGCAACAACCATTTGCAGCCCGCTTAATTCAATCATTGGAGAGCAGATTCAAAGGGAAAGACGAACACAGGGGCTCCTTTTCTGGCCATTCATTTGGCACTATACTCACAGAACCAATGGTAACATTACTTTCAACACCTCTTATGTCATATGTCTCATTTCTTGCAGGGTAAGAACACGCTCAAAAAGCGTTTCTATGACCATCGATCGACTGTGAATACCAAGAAAATGGACACCCCTGTTGGTCACCACTTCAACTTGCCCAACCATTCCATTTCTGATATGCTTATACAGGGCATAGAATCACTTGGCCACCGCAAGGATTAAGTTTGCCTCAGCAGGGAGAAAGTGTGGATGAAACGTCTTCAGACTATTCAACCACATGGTCTCAATATCCAGGAAGGGAATGATTAACTCTTAATTTCCTCCATTGTCATTTGTTTACAGATAATCCTCTTGGCAAACACTCTTGGGGTTTCTTGCCCACTTGGATGTCTTTCCCTTTTCCGTTAAGCCTTGCCACATCCCTCTGTTCCTTCTATTGCCCAATTACCACCTCATATTTGTTCCCCTTCCCCAGCTTCGTCCCTTTCATCTCTTTTCCTCCCCTCTTTCATCCTTAACCTAACCACACTCCTTTGTTCCTTGCTGTCCCTTCCCTCTCTGTACTTGATGTTCACCCACTCAGTGTCGTAGCCATGGGGGGGGGGGGGGGGAACTCCCCCTGTGGGAACTCTCCCCCGCCACTCTTTCCCCCCCCCCCCCCGGAAAATTGGGATGGGGGGGGGGGGGGGGGGAGTGTCGCCATCTGTAGTGTGTAGATATGCGTTACTAGCGTGGACCTATTTAACAAAGTCGAATTTCCCTCCTTGAAAATAGCCATGCCCCCCGTTCATATGATGCACGATATGGGGCAGAGGGAACCCCCCCCCCCCCCCAACTCTTTTGTGTTAGTCATTGTGTTCCCGGAATCCCAGGAATTCTTTTCAGATGTCTAGGGGGGATGTGTTAGGTAACAATAGTCTGGAGTGTGTATTGTATAGGGACAAAAGGGGGTACCCCTCTGCCCCATATCGTGCTGGGTATACCCCCGTTTCCCCCCGTCTAGGAAAAGCCTGGCTACGCCACTGCACCCACTGCCACTCTCCTTTGGTCCATAATCTCTCTTTTGTGTTTGTCCACCCACCCCCCCCCCCCCCCCCCCCCCCTCTTGCATGTGTGTTCCTTACATGTTTGTTTCTTGTACTTTTGCTTAAGTTAGAAACGTTAGCCAGCTACTTGTTTTATCTTTGGTTTTTTTTTAAGTTTGAGAAAGAAACAAAATGTGTATGTTGACATGTTTAGGAATCCTTTAACTTTGTTCACTGTTCTTTTTCGTTCTGATTCACCCATCGATCTCTTCATGTGCAAGACATCGGGGCATGCATGTTTGGCAATGGTTGTACCATCGGGAACACTTCTCTTTAGTAATTTGTTTTCTTGGGCAGATTCCATCAGACGATCACACCTCCCCCCGTAGGCTCGCCATCTTATCTGTCTGAAGACTTACTAGAAAGAGAGGTGTGCATCTACGGATTGAAAACGTCAGATATGATTTATGTTGAGATAACTCAGACTTTTATAGGAATACGGACATGCAGGAATGTGCACATGCAGGAAAAGATGCCTTAAAAAAAGTGAAATATGTTTGCTCATTAATGAAAATGAATGCCCGACCTGCACCTTACTAGGCGCCGTAAGTGTTTAATCCAACACTCTGCGGTCAGTAACCACACTTTGAAAGTGTGGAATCCAGCATTTTAAATGTTAAATCCAGCATTTTTAAATGTGAATTCAATGTTTAAAATGCTGATTCAACAATTTGAGTGTTAATTCAACATTTCCCCAAACTTTTTGTTGAAATTGTTGAATCAACATTTTAAACGTTGAATTAACAGTTTAATATCTGAATTTAACATTTCAAATGCTGGATTCAACATTTAAAATGCGGGATTCCACACTTTCAAAGTGTGGTCACTGACCGCACACATGTAAGTGTTGGATTCAACACTTCAGTTTTTAGGTGCAGATGAAATTGAATGAACAATACGATACATTTAATTTGAATGCATCTTTTACAGGCACGACTGAAGCTTAAAAGACGATGTAATGCTCCGATAGTGAATTTGAATGATTATTTTTGATTGTTGAATGACGATCTGCGTGATCATTCAATTTCAATCTAAATTGAATGAGCCAGGCGTTAAAATGAACGAAAACATGGTGAAATTGGTAGGGAATCCTATAAAACAGAACGCTTTTTGGGGGGAATAATCCGTTACTGGAATAGCACAGGAAGGTGACAATTAGGAGTATGAAGGAAAAATATGAATTTCTCAAAACATGAGGGGTACACTTTCTTTCAAAAAGAGGCTACCGGTACTGTTCTGAACCCAAAGTAATCAGTGTCCACAACTCTTTCAAATGAGCCCACTGGAAACGACTTGTAATTATTTTATAAAAATGAAAATGAATTAAACTGCTGCAAACTGCTGACTGACTGAATGACTGACTGAAACTGCTGACTGACTGAATGGACCTGAATTTGTTTATAAAAATGACTCATAAAACCATGCTAAACATAACATGGTGTGGCTTTGCTGAAACCTATTCTGAAATCTTATGCAAAATTGGTTAATAATTTCTTGACATTTCTCGAAAATCTGTTGCATGAATCTAGAGATTTCGTTTTAAACAGTACCTCCTTTTGTCGCATGGATTCAAGTTTTCAATATCGCGGGTAGCTTTTGCCCGGCGGTACCAAATCACCCACAAGTTGAAATAACAATGACAACTGAGGGTACCACACATATAATAACACGCGTATAAACGAATGTACAGTATTTACGAAGCTAGCTGTACCATGCGTGAAATGCATTCTGCGCATGCGCACATCGACTTGACAACCAGCACCCATGCAGCTTGCTCGAAAAAACTCGCGTCAAAACAAAATCACGACCGGATAGCAGGACGTGGATGTTTTTTACGCAAATATTGACGTCAATATTCACGATTTGCAATGTCCCTTAAAGGCTAACATACACAGGTCACTGCACACAGAACGCTGAATTGCCACACCCCATGATGAAATTGAATTGCGGAACGATGAAAGTGAATTGCGGAATGGTGATATTGGCGAATGAAAGGACGGACTCGCAGTAAAGGACGATTACCGAATAGCTATGCGAGCACAGAGAATCGATTACTACCAAATAACGACAATCAGCAGAACTGAAAGGTGAAATTGCCAAACGAAACGGCGAAATTGCCGAACGGAATGGTGAAATTGACAAATTGAATGGTGAAATTGCCGAATTGAATGATGAAATTGCCGAATTGAATTATGAAATTGCCGAATTGAATTATGAAATTGCTAAACAAAATGGTGAAATGCCAAACCGAATGGTTACATTGCCGAATGTAATGATGACGTTGACGAATTGAATAATGATATTACCGAATTGAATGAAGATTTTGCCAAATGCAAGGATAAGTTGCCGAATTGAAAGATGATAATGCCGAACAGAATGGTGATATGCCAAACCGAATGGTGATATTGCCGAATTGAATGATGAATTTGCCGAATTGAATGATGAAATTGCCAAATTGAATGGGGAATTTGCAGAACGGAATGGTGAAATTGTCAAACGGAATGGTGAAATTGCCGAACGGAATGATGAAATTGCCAAACGGAATGGTGAAATTGGCGAACGGAATGGTGAAATTGCCGAATGGAATGTCGAAATGCAAAACGAAATGGCGAAATTGCCGAATGAAATGATGAAATTGCCAAATTGAATGATGGAATTGCCGAACCGAATGATGAAAATGACGAAGCCAACGACCTGAAGCCACCGAAGATAGCAATGGCGTTCCATATCTGTCGGGAGCGCAGCCTTGATAATTCTGTAACTTGCGGGTTTTATGATTTTCTATATTTTGCGTTGGAATTCCGGAGCGAATGGGGGTGGGGGGGGGGGGGGGGGGGGGGTGGGTGGATATGTAAATTATCTAGCATGAATAACGTATGTTTCCCAATGGCCAATAGCTTCTTGGTTTGTGCAGCTGAATCTGATTTATTCATTTACGAATGTCCAATCAGTTACCTGGAATGTTTTACCGTTGACCGTTTTGAACCAACGCGCGTTCATCGCGCGATGTTTTTCACGCGCGCATGTGCATGAATTATTCAACATGTCGTTCAATTTAGGACCAATCAGATCGCGCGCGATTGAAAATAGCTTAATCATTAACATACCGGCAAAACTCTAAAGTAAACAGTATCATCTAGTCTGGTTCCCAGACCAAAATATTCTGACTATTTCTGATGAATAAGCCCCAATGTCACGTGACGAAAACTGTCAGAATTCTGACATTTTCCGAAAATGGCCGAAG
The DNA here is from genome assembly GCA_037893225.1 of Hippasteria phrygiana. Lineage (NCBI taxonomy): Eukaryota > Metazoa > Echinodermata > Asteroidea > Valvatida > Goniasteridae > Hippasteria > Hippasteria phrygiana. Next base: position 1,410,825 of record JAZGUH010000401.1, on the reverse strand, counting down.
TTTTCCGAACTTGTTTTCGGTAGCATTCGGCTGTTAACGTTGATGTTCGCAATAAACAAATGTCTGTCAGGCCCGTGCCCGTTACGGATCCTGGAATTTGAATTCTCAATTATATATAGAAACAAAACAAATCAATGCCACACTTTTGTAGTATTTTGCCGACTGGATTTTGCAAAAATAGTAAATTTGAATGATGCCACTGACGTCACTCGGACTAACACACACGTCATGGTATATTTTAAACCGCGGTAGCTGCCTGACCTAAGATTTAGACGTCTGTGCATCGGTTAACAATATCATTAACAATACACCTACATTTATATATAACATCTTTCTTAACCCCTTGAGTACGGGTGTCATTAATGGGGCGCCGGGGTGCCATGCCGGCTTGTGCAGCCAAGCGTGGTATTGTTACGGTCTGAAAATCTCCAGACTATCCGTAAATATAAATTACAAGAAAGAGCCTGAATTTTCTCAGATGAAACAAGATCACACTGATATAAAGAACAAAGAAACAATGTGATTTAATAATGAGAATATTTGAGAATCAATAGGGTTTAACAAGTGTAGGATTAAGAAAAGATCTTATACAAAAAGATCTTACGGGCGAGGACTTATATAGGTGAGGGCTCAGACGACTTGGGCAGCTCTGCAATGGGCGAGGACTTGGGCGAGGACTTGGACGGCTTGGGCACTCAGCAACAGACAAGGACAACTCCAATAATGTGAGCGAATACAATTTCTTTGACGAGCTGGAACACGGGGCGAATTCACCTCCAAAACAGCCGAAGAGAGACGAAAACAGCGGGGACGACACAAACTGGCTCCTGTCGCGAAAATATGGGGATATGAGACCCCAAATAAGGCCAAAAAAAATTGTTTTGGTTGTCCTCCACACCCCTTCGCCAGTGGGGGGCGGGCGGGCGGATTGATTTATTTTTTTGTTTTTATTCCCCGGAAGTCCAACTTCAAACCATACACAAAGTAAAACAAACACACAAATGTTGTTAGGCCGATAAACAGTTTAATATACGTAATACAGCTGCCTCTTCAGCGATGGTCGCCGGTTCCTTCACTCCATATGAACAATACCGTAGCCCTAAGGATGCCAGTGCTGACACTTATCTCCCGGGGCTCAATGTCACTCTATTGACAACTTTTTGGTGGACGCGACCTTTGTGTGTTTCAGCTGTATTTGAGCTGGCTCAACATTCGATCAAAAAACCTCACGAAGTTTCGATATGGGAGCCACACTGCACATACAATCAAACAAGACTTTTACACCCAGTTTGCAATGAATGCTAAGCGTGTATTAAAGACGCCATCTTGGCTTCCCCTGTGCATATACACGTTCAGTTGATGCCTTTTTTTGTTTGAATATTTATTATTTAATCGTTTGTGTAAATATACAACAAAAAATTTTCAAACTAAATATTAAAATATATAGTGATTAAAGAATATAATTAGAAAAATGTTGAGATTCTATTTGTTCATAAGTTTATTTCTTAAAAAGAGATTTTCATAACATTTTATCGTTTTGCGTTATACATGAGTGCACTGTGGCCACTCCTTGGGATTTTTCCCAAGATCTTGGGAATTTTGGTGGGAAAAATATGGATTGCACATGCGCAAAGTGCTTATTCCGATGCTCTCTGCGCAGTGTTTTCCCATCGCCTTGGGAATTCTTGGGAATTTTACTGGATGAATCTTCGGAATTTGAAATTTGATGAGTGGCCACGCTGCAATTGTGTATTTCTGTCCCGCTTGTATTTCCATTGAGTATTTATTGTGCGAAGTCACACACTGATACTAGAATATGAACTTTCAAACTCTGGAGTAAAAAGAAGGGTCGTGTTTGTGCATTACAAATAACAAAATAAAGATGGAAACGAGATTGGAACGAATCAACCAGCGAAATCAATTCGAGTTTTGGGATAAAATTGAAAAAGGAAATATTTTGAAATTTGTTCTTTTTGGCGAGGCCGAAAAATAGGGGCGGGCGGTCGAGGACAACCAAACAATTTTTTTTTTGGCCTAATGAACCGACGACAGTTCACAGATAAATGTCTCTTTTCCGGAAATAGCACTCAGCTCTAACTGTCTCCAGACGCTCCTACGCAGACGAGTCATATACAGGTCACAGGTCCGAATAGAACGGCTCGATAAAGTCGATAACCGAAATGCCAACGAAATTCTCCGTCCGTCTAAAGTCCTGATATAATTCCCGAGCTAGCCCGTATATAAAGAATTTCATTCATTCCAGAGATTACTAGAAATTCTAGAGAATCGTACAAATTACGTCACATCTAAAAATAATCCTCTACACAGCTTCTCGAAAGAGCTAGCCGTACACAAGATTGACCTAGAACTTTCTGGCACGGCTTGGCGTAAACAACTTCGACCCATTCAGTTAGCCGAAGTGGCACGCGTATGCAAATAAGTGGCGCGTGGCCTGTGACAAAACATTTGTTTGTGCCGGTTGTACATAATACTGATCTATGAGGGGCGTATATACACATTCTGTGAGGGGAATTTCATAACACTGACAACATTAACTTTGTGTTCCTAACAGTATACACAATAATCCAACAATCGATTGAAAATGCAGAGAATGCGTGTATAGCCGTCATCTGGGAAGGTGGTAATTTTTTTACGTCCATACTATATAGACGCTATAGCTGGCTTCAATGGGTTAAAGCTGAACAATATTTGTTGTTTAAACTTATACATCAGCAAGTTTGTAAAATAATTATTGTAAATATTGAACAAATTTGTATACAAAAGTAAAGAGAAGGAATCTTGAGTTCCCCGCCTTTTATTCTGTAGACGTTTGGCAAGGGTTTGACAGTGATTAAAAACGAAACTATATTATGATACAAGGATGATGCCACTACGGAGTCGCCTATAACACACGGGTCCCTAATTGTTGTGAAAATATTTGTGTACTCTGTGCTTTGAAGTTATAAATTATCACAGAAGTGAGCTTCACGGACTAATTAATACTAGCCCCTAATGATTTCACACTGTCTGTACCACTGTCTCGTTTGTCGCAAAAGTTTTTCCATTGCAAAATGTTTTCATGAGTGTGCCCAAAAGGTTTTGCTTTACACCAACAACATAACAAGTTTCAATTGTGTCATCGATATGCATGCTGATAACACAACAACGCATGGTCAATAATGTGTCAGCGGGATCTCGATGAAGTAGCCAGTTCGGTATTTCAACTGCGCATGTGCACAATGACATAGTTATCCCGAATGACCCGTGACAACGCGCGCGTATTAACGCGCAAGGTGGTCGCACAACGCGCATGTGTTAAATTCAATCAGAATGGGAGTTCGCTTAACATTGCATGACATTACGTCAGCAATTTCATCCCGAATAACCTTTGACCTTCGAGATACCGGACTGGCTTATTTAACACGTGCGCGTTGTGTGACCACCTTGTGCGTTTATACGCGCGCTTTAGTTATCCCGAATGACCCGTGACCCATGTCATTGTGCTCATGAAATACCGCACTGGCTTATGCTGGTAAAAAATGCACACAAGATTAATGGCACATGTACTTAGGCCGTGTCCGAATTACTTTGCCACGGCTTGAAATTACACACGAGTCTATGGGAAGTGGCTGCAGCCGCTACCATGTGTAACATCCAGCCGTAGCCAAGTAATATAATAAGCCAGTTCGGTATCTCGAAGGTCAAAAGTTATTCAGGATAAAATTGCTCAAGTAATGTCACACGATGTTACGCGAACGCCCATTCTAATTGAATTTAGCACGTGCACGTTGTGCGACCACCTTGCGCGTTCATACGCGCGCGTTAGGTCAATGTGCACATGCGCACGTTGAAATACCGAACTGGCTTATTCGGACACGGCCTTATAATGTTCCAAACCAATTGTATAGTGCGCCCTCTATTGCGCCCTATATTGATATAAGCCTTGTTTCGTGTTTGGTTAATGCCTAAGACTGATGATTCAAACGAGCATATTTCCTTATTTTGTATCAAACCTAGTTTCTAATTTTACCCATGTTTGTTTTTGACTATAAATTTAAGTTTAAACTGAATTGTTTAATCAAGGGGGCCTGGCCCTGTACAAGCATCGTCTTTCTGCCAGCCTCCTCCTCTCATCATCTAAATGCTGTATATAATCTGTTGTTTAAATTATTGTAAGAATTGTAAGAATGATGTGTGGAAATATATCAAATCAAATCAAATAATGTCACACATTTGGGGTTACATGTGTGACTTTTAGCCCAGATTTAGTTTTTACTGAAGAATAGCTTACTTGTGCTCTTATGATCATCTTTTATAAAAATGCAAATAATAAAATTGACAACTTTTCTCGTTAAAATAATAGGAATATACCAACTACTGTCACTGGGAGAAATTGGCGTAGCAAGAGAAGTTTGGCAGAAACTTTTGTCAAAGGCCAGGCTCTCATTAACATCGATCAAACGTCTGCGGTATGTTTTTACCTTGGCAATCCGTACGTGTTACTGAAGCAAGAATCACAAGCAGGGCAGTCGCTCCTTGCAGAAACATCGTGCAAATGTGTATCTGACAATCTGTTGTCTACGTGGAAGGGCTTCAAAACAAATTAAAAAGAAAACACTGCATAAATAAGCTGACTTGAATGGAAAAATACACTACATTAAATGTTTTAAATAAAAATAACCCACTGTATATGAATTGTTTCCAATGAAAACTTGAATGGGGGAAACGTTTCATTTAATTACGTTACTTCAACAGTACTGAGCAGTGCTGGAGGACTCGAGTCTGGACTCGGACTCGAGTCCGGACTCGAGTCCCGATTTTCTCGGACTCGGACTCGGACTCGGACTCGGACTCGGACTCGGACTCGGACAGTCAGAACTCGGACTCGGACTCGGACAGTCAGGACTCGGACAATAAGGAATCGACCAGCTCGAGGACTCGGCCCGAGTCCGGCCCAAAAAAGCCGATTTTTTCCTTAAATTTTACCGCAATTTTGTAACGAAGTCGGAGTGTTTAGTTCGCAAATCCCGTCAGTAGCCTGCACACACATGTACTTAATTCGGTAGTACAGTACGCGTCAACCTCGTCCCCATAGTGTTCGAGCAATACGCTTCCAGAACGAGGATGAAAGTAGACCCTGGGGACAAGGTTGAGTACACGTATACGAGCTCAGTACGTGAGGTATGGACGGTTTGCCTGACGAGACGTCGGTCCAACAGCGACGCGCGGAGACTGTACCGGATTAAACATGGCATGAATTCGCCGTTTGCTCGCTCTACGTACGTGCGTGCGTGTGCGATCGAATGCGCTGCATGCATGCGCGAAGGCGCGGTGTCCGTGTAATTGCCAGTCGAGCCGCAACGTCATGTGGCTGGTGCTCGACGTCCATTACTTGCGAATACGAAAGACGGAATACCGGTTGTAATGCAGTGCGCGGTACACGTTTTGATTGGCCGAAAGTGATTCATTCACAAAAATCTATTTCGCGATAGTAGGCTTGTACTAGCAATACTTCCCAACTGATATTCATAACATCATTAATTTTCTACATTTCAAAATTGTGAAGTACTTATTTAAATTTCTGCACCATAGAAACATTCTCATATTTTGTTTTGTCTGCTAAAATAGTTCGTGTAATACAATTTCAATAAAAAATCATTGCAACATTATGTTAAAGCTAAAGTTTGACCTACTACTTGTCATCAGACTCACATCGGGACTCGACTACAGCCCTGCTAAAGAGGAATTTTCCCCAAGACCAGTTTTTGAGTAATCAAACTAATCATTGGTTGAAGTAAAACAAATCTGGTTGAATACATTTTTCAGTATAATTATATCTCCAGGGGCAATTTTTGTTTGGAAAAAGGACAGATAAAGTTGAAAAAATCGACGTTTTAATGGTGACGTTAGAGGCACATGCAATACGTGATTTTTGTTCAAAGCTTTTTTTTTAAACATGTTCTCTGCACGGTTGCAGTAGGTGTTATTTCTTTGACGTCATATTTTCAAATTGGAATAAGGTACTGGGATAGTTCAGTATCATCACAAAGCCCATTAGTTTTTCTTTATAATCTCAAATAATAATGGCTGAAAGGAATTTCACAAGGTTGTGTCACGGCAAGGTTCATTTGAAGTTTCTCAAACTACTGTGCAAATCCAATTTGCAGTGTTGGAGGTCTCGAGACCGGCCTCGGCCTCGAGGCCGGCCTCGAGGCTGATTTTTATGGCCTCGGTCTCGGCCTTGGCCTCGGAGTGCAAGGCCTCGGCCTCGGCCTCGGCCTCGGAGCCTTCCGGACTCGAAGATCTGGTCGAGGCCGGCTCGAGGCCGCCCACTTTGACCAATTTTCCCACCAATTCAGATGTGTTTTCTGTTTCAATTAATTTAGATTGTTTACCTGATGAAACTTTCGAGAAGCTGCCACAGTGAGTTCCGTGAAACGAAATAAAGTTTCAAGCAGATACGCACGAATTAATGAACTGGTATTTGCATTATTGCACCATGGAGCTATAGATAGCTCCCCGATTGCACGTACTACGTACGTACATTATATGTATTATCTTCTTGTAGAACCAGTCTACTCCCGGTAATAGACTACGTGTAGTTCCTGGTCCAGCACTTCACTCGCCCCATGAACTGCCACTATTGTGTTACACGTACTCAGGTAGCATCTAATATTTTTGTTAGATAATCTGTCTACTCCCGCTATAGACTAGTTCCTGGTCCACCACTCGGCCCTGAACGAGTGAACGTTAAAGCGATAATCATAATGGCCGGCAGTGAAGTTGAGGGAACCAACCTGTTATTCACGCGTGCTCGCGCAACGCGAAGCCTGTCACATGTCTACTAGTCTATGTACCCATAACTGCATGCCCTTGCAAAGACTGTCCTCTCTGTTCCAGCTAGTCTTGGTTCAAAGACGTTACTATTGTACTTTTGTACTTTCGCAGTTGCAATGCACAGGCAGCGCGATCAGGTACAGTGTAGTTGCAATAGGCCGACAGCGCGATAAGATTTTGGATCTGTAGTAAAGTCTTGGATAAGTTGGCATTTCGGGGGCGCGACCAGACTGTGGACTGTGATAATGATGGACGGTTATGCAATAGACCGATCCAGTGAGCGTCGCCTGATGGTGTTCTGACCAATCACATTCGTGGTTTATGTCCGACATGCGTGCACGCGCATGTGACGCGCGCAGCTGCAGATCAATGGTCATGATGCCTCGTCATGTCCTACGTATTTGCATGTAATGAATAATTTATGATAAGGCTCAAACTCGGTCACTGATTGGATCCCTCGGAAAAGCGAGGGAGAATCATCGAAAAGTAAAGAAAAAGTTAAGAATTGCCTGCCAACTTATCCAAGACCCTTGTGGCGATCCAAAATCGTGCACGTTTGACAAACACCGGCTGCGGATTCGGCTGCATTTGGTAAACTACGCATGCGTGAGGCCAGAACGCACGTACGAAGCCGGGATTTCGAGGACACAACGTTAGTGAATCTGGCGCGCGGGCGCTCCGAAATATCAACACAAGGGTCTTGGGCCCAAGACTATGTTCCAGCCAGCAGTGCTCCAGTGGAGCGCATTTTTAGCAGAGGAGGGATTATTATGGGGCCACACCGTGCAAAGCTATCCCAATAGATGCTGGAGACCCTTATGTTCTTGAAATGCAATAGACATATCCTTTAAGGAACATGCCATTGACGTGACTTGAAAATAAAATAAATAATCCAACAATGAAGGTAGTGTACACGATTGGTAATCTTCTAATTTGTTTTTACTGAATTATTACGAAATACCTTACTAGCCTGTAAGTTAATAGTAGTCTCAATCATCGTGTGAAATGATAGCACCAGGTGTGCTGTCGTTGTCAAGAAAAGTGGAAATGTATATTGTTTTCAATCGTTGGAAAACTGTCCTGTATGCTTTAGTCAAGGCGCGCGTGGCTACCCGGACGAGTGGCGCGCCCCGGACATGCTGGCATTCGGGGCGCGTCACGTGTCCAGGTAGCCACGCGCGTCTTGTTGACTAAAGGCTATCATCCGCCCGACGGTTGAAAACGAGCGCCGTTTTTCTCTCGTTTTTCTCGCCATCCAACAACGCAAAACTTTGAACAGGTCAGTGGAACGATATTTCCTATAAAATACTAACCCCCAAATCCGCCCATTTCTGAAAATTGCAACAATGACCAATCATACACACTGCCTTTAACCTTGATTGAGTGGATTATTAGTTTATTACGTGTTTAGTAACCGGCCTCGGCCTCGGCCTCGGCCTCGGACGTTGTGGCCTCGGCCTCGGCCTTGGCCTCGGAGGTTGTGGCCTCGGCCTCGGTCTCGGCCTCGGAGGTTGTGGCCTCGGTCTTGGCCTCGGCCTCGGAGGTTGTGGCCTTGACTACAACACTGCCAATTTGTTTCAGGGATTTTTCGCTTGAGTAAAGTACTAGACAATATTTGCAGGTGTTTATGTGCCTCAAATCACATACATATGTATGTCATGTAGGGACTTTATTATAGGTTATATTTAAATGTCATTCAATAATGCGCCTATCAATTGCTTCCCCTACCCCTCCGCCGGGCTGCCCCAGGTCTTATGTGGGGGTTTGGGCACGTTTTTCAAGCCCCAGGGTTGGGATTTTGGTCACTCATTTTGCCATTGTTTCCCCATCATCAGAAGTTAAAACCATGATGTGGGGGTGCCCGGGGATTGTCACTAAAATTTTGCCCCAGGGGTGGGGATTTGGTCACTTCAAAAGTGACAATCCCCACATCTTGGGTGTGGCAGCCCGGGGGAGGGAGGGGTGGGGGATGCAATTGATAGGCGCATAAGTGTTAAAAGCCTCTCTAAGCCTCTTATTACCGTAAATACCCTTTTTGACCATGCTGTGTAGTATTTGTGTACTGTCTCGGTGTCAACGAGAACACTGTACATGTACTTGAGATTCACAAAAGGACTCGGACTCGGACTCGGACTCGGACTCGGACTCGGACTCGGACACAATGACTCGGAATCGGACTCGGACTCGAACCCTAGGGACTCGGACTTGGACTCGGACTCGGACTAGAACCCAAGGACTCGGACCCGGACTCGGACTCGGACTCGGACTCGGACTCGGATTGGGTGGACTCGACTACAGCACTGGTACTGAGTATTGCTTATTGGGTTGTATGCACAGAGTGATAGTTGCATTATAGTGCATATTTAGCGTTTATGATGAAGGTACCTGCAGTTAAAATAATGTGGAATAATTAAATCCCCTTTTATTGGTTAGAAGCATTTTGCAATCAATCATGTGCATGTCCAGATATATACCTAGCTACCGGTACTGTCTGGTTTATTGTTTCCTTCAGTACAATTTCTAAAACGAGGGTTTGATTGTCACCATGTAACGTATATTTTCCTCCATAATTTAGCCTCGAGATAGTCTTGGTTCAAGACGTTGTTACGTCTATACCCGATAAATGGCCGCCGCGAGAGGCCAGGGCATGTATGTTTCCGCCACATGGACCGTACGTGCGCCACTTGGTTTTAATTTGACGCATGCGCACTGGGCCATCTACGAAGGTTTTCGAAGCAGGCGACGCTCGCAGATAATATTTTGATGATCTGCTAGAAATCAAATGTCGTCTTTTTGCAAGATAGAAATAAGCAACATTAATGAAATTTCACGTGTACACAATATGAACTGCATAAATGAAAACGAGCTCTGATTGTCCAAAAATCATCAGTTATGTTGAAAAAAAAGACGAAATTTAAGGACAAGAACGCATACAATATTTACAACAAAATCGTAGACATTTCCCTGAATTCAATACGATATTATTATTATTTCTCCAGTTTTCCTAAACAAAGGAAATACGGGATTTTGTAGAATAACGCTTTCTAAAAATCATGGTGGTAGTTTCGTGTGGTGATAAAAAGGATTTATCTAAAAGGAAGGATTTTATTATTTTTCTATTTTAGTAATTTTGCAATATTACGACCCACTGCACGAAGGGCGCCTTCATCGCAGTATGCTTTTACCGAGACTTCAGCGTACACATTCTTGAATAATTCTAACTGATCTGATGACACGTCAATTTTATAATACTCTGGCAATTACAAACTTCCTCAAACCTCACTTTTCGGGCCAACTTTCACCAAATAGTCCGCCGGCGCCTGCCTGCAATGAGCATAACAGCATCGATCGCGAACTTACTCTCGCCTGAACTTTCGGCCAGTAGATTACACGTATCTCGATCGCTTGCTACCAGACTATGATGTGCAACTTCATGGCAGCTCTTTTTTGTATGTGCGCGTGCGTGAAGAGAAAATGTTCTGCATTTACATACAGAATTGCCGCATGCGCACTATTTTTTTCTCCTTTTTTCGGGGGAAGGTTTACCTCCCCATTGCCAGTTTGCAACTGTGGAACTCGGCCACAACAGGGCGGTCTCCTGCTGAACTCCAGACTGTTTCCGAAGAGAACAGAGTCACACCGTGTTCTGGTCCGGTCCTAAACGCCAGGGTCAGGCAGGGGTAGGCATTGCTATCGAGAACTCCCTCATCAAACAGCTCTCTGAGTTACCAAAAGCACATTCGGATCAGCTGATATCTCTCCGCATCCAACTACAACGACACAACCATGTTTTCGTTATTGCAGCTTATGCTCCAACTTTGCCTAGTCCAGAATAAGCAAAGGACGAGTTTCAATTTACGAAGCCCTCTCTGGTCTCCTTCGTTCCGTCCCTGAAAAGGACAAAATACTTCTCCTCGGAGACTTTAATGCTCGCATTGGGTCTAACCATGAAGTGTGGTCTCCAGCTATTGGGCGTTTTGGTCAAGGTAACTGCAACACGAAGGGTGAACGGCTCTTGGCCCTCTGCACCGAATTCAACTGGCTATCACTAACACCTTTTTTAACCTACCAAATCATCATTACAACTCTTGGCAACATCCCAGATCTATGCAGTGGTATCTATTAGATTATGTAATTACGAGAAGAGTCCATGATCTCTCTGATGTTTGTATTACCCGTGCATGTGGTTCTGAATTCCCAACAGATCACATACTCATCCGCTCGAAACTCAGGTTACATCTTCACAATCATCACCCTAGAACTGGCCCTACGCCAAAGCCTGGTCTAGATATTGGGAAGCTTCACTCTCCTGAAGTCCTCACCGAGCTCAACTCTGCCATCAGTGTTTCCCTAACAAAACTCCCACTCCGTCATGAGTCCGTAGACACCCACTGGTCTCAACTCGCCGGTGCCATTCTTGATGCAGCTCAGAGAATCCTTGCGCTTACCAAAGAAAAAACAGACTGGTTCAACGAGAATGATGCAAATATCGAAGCTTTGCTATCTAAAAAGCGAACTGCGCTACTGGCCTACAGAGCTAGTGGTTCCAACTCCGATCGTCAGCATTATAATAGAACTAGTGCGGTTGCCCAAAAAGAGCTGCGCCGAATGCATGGCGACTGGTGGAACCAAATTGCTGCGGACACCCAGGCCTTCGCTGACAGGGGCGACCAAGGCGGCCTCTTCCAAATCCTCAAAAGAGTCTTCGGCCCCACCAGCTCAGCTGCAGCTCCCCTGCTAAGCGCTGATGGCTCAACGCTCCTCAGTGATCATATATCGAATCTTCAACGTTGGAAAGAACATTTTAACAGCCTTTTGAACAACTCAAAAGCAGCTGACTCCATCCAGCAGCGACCAATACAACATGAGCTAGATGAACCACCAAGACGCGATGAAGTTGTGACTGCTGTTGCACGTTCTGCTAGTGGCAAAGCTGCGGGTGCTGACGGCATCTCATTGGAAGTGATCTGAGCTGGCGGCGAGAGGTTACTCGATGCCCTTCTGGAGTTTTTCAACCACTGTTGGGTGTCCAACCAGCTCCCACAACAGTTTAGTGATGCGACCATTGTCACGATCTTCAAGAGTAAGGGTGACCGCCGCGAATGTGAAACTACCGCGGTATCTCGCTCTTGTCTATCCCTGGCAAGAACTTTGGCAAGCTTCTATTACATCGCCTCAAGCCAATTGCTGAAGATATCTTGCCAGAATCTCAATGTGGTTTCAGGCCCGCACGCAGCACACTTGATATAATATTTACCCTGCGTCAACTACAGGAGAAAGCCATCGAGCAACAACAACAACCCCTCCTCATGCTGTTTGTTGATTTCGCAAAAGCATTTGACACTGTCACACGAGAGGGTCTATGGCGCCTCCTGTCCAGATATGGGATTCCACCCAAGTTCATCGCTATGCTGCGTCAGTTCTATGGCGGCATGCTCGCCAAGGTCCGCTCAGGTGGCGAGTTATCAGGTGCATTTTCGGTCGCACACGGTGTGAAACAGGGCTGTCCTTTGGCACCAACACTCTTCACAGTTTTCCTGTCTTCAGTACTTGAGCTTACCAACCAACATCTTGCAGAAGGTGTCTACATCCGTACCAGGATGGGCAAAGTCTTCAACTTGGCCCGACTCAAAGCCAAAACCAATGTCCGCACTCTCCTTCTCCGTGAGTTGCTGTATGCTGATGATACAGCCTTTGTCGCTCATAATTACGAAGACCTGCAGAAGACCTTTGACATCTTCAATTGTGTATCCAGTAACCTGGGACTCTCCATAAACGCAAATAGAACTCATGTAGTTTTCACCCTTTCCCCATCACTCAAGACCATACCTTCTGTTCTGTTCAACAAAACCTCACTGGCCATGGTCGACAACTTTGTCTACCTCGGGAATTCCGTAGCAGCAGCTGACAAAAGCATCGAATCAGAGATCACCGCCCGAGTTATGGCGGCATGTGCAGCTTTTTATGCGCCAACGTCTATGGTCACAGCGAAGCATCCGTCGTTCCACGAAATGTAAGGTCTGTCGTGCAGTGGTTCTTGCCAATCTACTTTATGCAGTAGAGACATCCATGGGCGGAGATATGGGGGGGATATATCCCCCCCCCCCACTTTTTGACCTGAGGGGGGGGGGGATGACCAATGTAATCATCCCCCCCCCCCCCCCCCCCACTTGTTAAGGGTAGGCGTATTAACTTGCGCAGACATCTACTCTGTATCACCGTCACCTCAAAAAGCTGAATCAGGTACAACTTCGACACCTCCGTCACATTCTGGGCATCTGCTGGCAGGACAGGATCTTGAACACCAAGGTTCTGCAGCTGGCTGGAATGCCGAGTGTTACCAAAATGATTGAGGAGCGTAGAGCTCAGATGGGTCGGCCATGTTACTAGGATGGACGAATCAAGACTTCCAAAAGCAGTATTCTACTCAGAGTTGCAAAGCGGGGAGAGACCTCGTGGACGACCTAACCTGCGCTAAAAGGACACCTTTAAACGAACTCTAAAAGCATGCCACATCGACGTCATTACCTAGGAAGACAAGGCTGTTTGCCGCTCCCAATGGAAGCAATCTATTCACATTGGCACAGCAGTTTCAGAAGATGCTCGTATTGCTGCAGCCTTAGAGACTCGCCAACGAAGCAATGCTTCTACCCCACAAGATGAAGTAGCAGACCCTACTCTGGCGTGTAGAGGATGCGGACGTGTTCGCCGCGCCCGCATTGGCATTTACTCACATCAGAAAGCTTGTCAAAGGAGATGAGGACGCCCAGTTCGACATCGACCGGCTGCCACGACGAAAATCAGGCACAGTGTTTTCTGTTATATGAAGATTAAGCGCAAGTTTAATCGGGTTTATGGACGCGCGGATACCTCGAGAATTTTTGTGAAGATTCATGATCTGTGTTCCATGGTGCAGTGTCGCTATGCCTTCACAGTAGTTGGCATGCAGGTATGACATACCGCTGGTACACGTTAATCTGTTGAGCGCGCGCCTGGTATCCGCGCCTGGTATATGTTGTTGTTGTTTACTTTTACGTCACACGCTGAACGCGCAAATGACCGCCATTTATTCGTGGAAAGTTCACATTAACATACAGTGCTGGGCGTCGCGTCGTCATTAGCGATTCCACCACTGTTAGGAGTAACAGCAACATTTTGCTGAGAAATTTTCACCCAACCACCACCCCATCAGCCACCTTTCTCTCTCTCTTTCTCTTGGGTTCAGTAGCTCTGTTTTTCCACTATAACGGCGTGTTTTCCCCACACAAACACTGGCTCTTTTTATCCATCTACGCAATTATCTCAGTTTATTCCGGGAAATGTTCCATGATCATATCAAACAGTTCTATATTGTGTTTTGAATTGTTAACAAGGTTATATTTAAAGGTGTAATAGTTAAATTTAGATTTTTTTGTAATTCAGAGGAAGATTTTGGTTGGTCGGATAACAAAAGGCACATTTTATAACCGTTTTCAGTTAAAGCCCAAATAGCTTGACAGTGATTGGGAAGTAGTAAAGTGATGTAAGCTTTTATGTTTACTGTGGAAAAAATGTCATATTGCCATGGAAACAAACTCAATCTTTTAAAAGAACATGTTATGGCAATGTATGTATTATCTGTATTTAAACTGCAAATATTAAACGAATTTACATATAAATTATAAATACATTATTTTAAATTGTAAATAAATAAAAAATAAGGACTCCTGAACCCCAAAAAGAGAGATTGGATGTTTTAGTTTTTTGTGTTCGAGTAAAGCATATCCATAAAAATTATTCTGACACACAATATTATGTTGATACACGGTTTCTATATAAATATACAACCTCAGTTCATCCCGCGTCGAGAAAAAGGAAACTTGCATAGGCTGGAAGGGTTTCCACGATGTTTATACATTTCGTGTCAAAATTTGGCGAAAAGGTAAGAAAGGCTCAGCGCCCCCATTCAAAACAATGCCCCCAATAAAAGAAATAAAAAAACCACTGGATACCATTTTAATTCTTCATTTCCTTCATTTCCTTCATTTCCTTCATTTCCTTCATTTCCTTCATTTCCTTCATTTCCTTCATTTCCTTCATTTCCTTCATTTCCTTCATTTCCTTCATTTCCTTCATTTCCTTCATTTCCTTCATTTCCTTCATTTCCTTCATTTCTTCAACTCTTCAACTCTTCAACTCTTCAACTCTTCAACTCTTCAACTCTTCAACTCTTCAACTCTTCAACTCTTCAACTCTTCAACTCTTCAACTCTTCAACTCTTCAACTCTTCAACTCTTCAACTCTTCAACCCTTCAACTCTTCAACTCTTCAACTCTTCAACTCTTCAACTCTTCAACTCTTCAACTCTTCAACTCTTCAACTCTTCAACTCTTCAATTATTCTTCAATTCTAAATTCTTCAATTCTTAATCTTATACGGGATTTCTGTAGCGCCATTCCATCTAGATCATGGCGCTCAAAAGCAACAGTAAATGATATTCAGGTAGTCAAAATCAAATAATTATAATGTGAATAGGTGTGTTTTGAGAAATGTTTTGAATGAGGAAACCGTGTCCAGAGATCGAATACTTGAGGGCACAGTGTTCCACAGTTTAGGGCAAAAAATCGTGAAGGCTTTGTCAGTGAAACTGTTTTTGGATTTGGGTACTGACAGCAGCGTGGTGTCGAGGCATGAACGAAGACCAGGTCGACCAGGTACATGGTACGATGAAGTGTACAAGGCATTCAGGGGCCGAGTGGTGAAGACATTTAAAGAAAACTTATATTAAAGAAAACGTATATTGGATTCAATTCAATTCTCTATACCGAAAACACTGGGGTGGGGTCATGGGCGTCGCCAGGATTTTTCTAGAGGGGACAAAGCACTCACCAGAAAACAGCAAATGGAGCACCGGCCGTGGACAAATCGAAAGGGGAGGCGGGGGGTGCTGGACATTACTCGACGCATTGTTCAAGCCCGCGATACATGGGCCTATTGTACAGGGTGGATCCAAAAATACGAAACCGAGATATTATTGCTAATTGTAACATAAGTTGGGCACATGTGAATCAAAGGGAGATATCCTCTGTTAGGGTTGAATCTCCTCTTTAAAATGACACCCTGATCATGTCATTACATTCACGGTTCACTGAGCAGTGACCAATTTTATGAAAGGGTCTATTTAGGGAATTGCGCCACTTTCAATTGTGGTTTTTGTGGTGTCATTTGTCACTGAGGGAAAGGCTATGGTTGCCAATCAAGCCAGGTGGGGAAAAAGAGATTTCACCATGTAAACTTAATAACATTTATTCGCGCATCAGTGTTATTTACAAATTAAACATGCACCTCAACATGTCCTCCGTTTTCCCCGACACAAATCTGAGAACGGCGTCGCACGCCCATCACTGCCGAGCGAATCCAGGTTGCCCGCGTGGGATGTCGACTTCTCGGACAATCCGCTCCCTCAAGTCTTGAATATCCTGTGGTGGCGTAACAAAGACCTTGTCTTTCAAATAACCCCAGAGAAAGAAATCGCATGGGGTTAGATCCGGGGATCTCGGGGGGTGAGCAGGTGCCCCGTCTTGGGCCTACCACAACCTACGAAAAATGCCTCCTTGCTGTCTTTCGAAATGTTGCTCTAAATGGGGTACAATCAAGTCATTGATCATTTGAAGATAGCCTTCTCCATTCAAATTTCCTTCAAAAAAGTAAGGACCAAGCAGATTCCCATTCCAAGAAAGTCAAATCCACAGTGATAATTTCGCACGATTCAAACTTTTGTCAAAAGTGAAATCCGCCGGTGGATGATGCAATGGTGCGTACTGGCGGACGTTCTGCGTGTTCATGGCTCCGTTCATGCAGAAGGCAGCCTCATCTCCGATAATGAGATTTTCCAAAAATCTGTTTGGACGGTCAAGTATCCATTGGCAAAACCTAAGACGCCTCAGAAGATCACCAGGAAGCAGTTGATGTCGTCTCACAATTCTGTAAGGGTACCACCGGACATCCAGCCTCACAATTCTGTTGAATGTGGCTGGGGGGAGTCCTAGACCATTTCGTCTCTGGCTGATGCGTTCTCCCTGTTGCAAGGCCTGCTGGACCGCATTGATGTTTTCGGGTGAGCGCCCAGTTCTTCGTCGCCCAGATCTTCCCTTGCTTAAGTTTAAGCTGGTTCCCTCACGCTGGTACTTGCGAACATTGCGCCAAATCGTTGCCTAAGCTAGAGGAAGACGTTCTGGAAAGTTTTCAGCAAAAACATCTGCCACTTGCTGAAGGCTCCCCGTCAACCACTTCGACAACAAAAACTCGCTGTTCTTTTGTAAGCTGCATTCTCATGTACGCCTGAATGTGTTTTAAGAAACTGCAAGCTTCTCCTCACCCACTTGTAAATTTGAAGAAGGTTGTGTAATGGTTAAGGCCAATGAATGCCACTAAAGAAAGTGGCGCAATTCTCTAAATAGACCATTTCATAAAATTGGTCACTGCTCAGTAAACCGTGAATGTAATGACATGATCAGGGTGTCATATTAAAGAGGAGATTCAACCCTAACAGAGGATATCTCCCTTTGATTCACATGTGCCCTACTTCCGTTACAATTAGCAATAATATCTCGGTTTCGTGTTTTTTTTTCCACCCTGTACATGTATATCGGAAATTCGCCCTTTAATCGTTGTGAAGAGTGACAAATATTGGTACGTCGTAGGTCCATCGTCATAAATAGTCGTTAATCTAAGCGCAATCGTCTGTAATCGGCTGTAATCGTAGAGTAGCCTTTACTATATAGTCCTGACACTTTCGTACTAGAACCGTAGTACACCGTAATAGACCGTAGCAGGTCGTGATGAATCGCCTTCAAAATCGTACAGACATGGTCGATATTGTTGTTGTTGTTGTTGTTGTTGTAACATTTATTTCAATGTTGTCATTCATTACAATATTTACAATCATATAGAAATTACCAGGGAATTTAATAATATATTTGATAGAGACTATGTACACAGCAAGTTAAATAATAAAGAAGCAACCAATTGACAACATTTAGGTATAAGGTTAAGCGTATAACGCTTTTGTGCCCTAACCTATGGACAGACAAACATACAACCAGGGAACCAGACAAAGGACAACAAAACACAAAGTATGCAGAGACAGACTAGTGTGAGACAAGGCAAAATTATTGGTTCACTAATGAGACTAAAATTACAAGTACGACTCGAGGAATCGAGCTTTAACATTTTTAACAAAGACAGACAGAGATGGTTCTGTTTTAAGAGAATTCTCTAAACTATTCAAGTATGAGATGCCCCGATGAACAACACTATCTTTAGACATTGACGTTCTATTGAAATGGACGAACAAATTTCCCCTAGCACTACTTCGAGTATTATATACATGAACATTATATGTTAAAGTAAAACAACTATTAAAACATGGAGGGAGTGCATTATGCGTAAATTTATACATGAATTTTCCCAAGTTAAGCTGGTATAAGTCATTACATTGTAATATATTTAATTTTGCAAATAATGGAGCAGAATGATCACGGTAACCAGCATTTAAAATTACACGAACCGCTCGGTTTTGTAAAATGAGTAATTTGTTACATTTAGATGAGGAACTGGCCCAAGTCAAGATTGAATAATTTAAATATGGTAAAACAAATGAATTATACAATGTTAATAATATCCTGCTGGGGAGGTAATATTTTAACCGATTCATTATTCCAATATTTGTGGATATTTTGGTTGTTAGCTCATCAATATGATTTTTCCAAGTAAGATTTTCGTCAATAGTTACCCCAAGGAATTTAGTTCTTTTAACTTGACTAAGCCTTGCATTATTTAGAATCAGAGGAACAGATTGTGTATACTTGTATTGACTGGCACACAAAATCATGTAATTTGATTTAAGAACATTAATACATAATTTGTTTGCTAAGAGCCATGTGCTGATCTTTTCAAGTTCCATATTAAGGTTTCGAATAACTTCATTTACATTACTGTGAGTGTACAGCAGACTTGTAATCATTTTATTCTGTAAAATTTGTTGTTGCCAATATGCTGCACTTAATTATGCATAATGCTTCAAGAATTGATCATATGGCATATACCTATAGAAAGTTTATTTCAGCTTCTCATTACTTGTTTAATAATCGCAGCATGTTAATTTATTTGTAATTTTTGGAATTTTCTGGATCACCTGTAGGTGTTTACTATATTAGTTGCATGTACATTGATTGATATATATGAAGGAAATTGTCCTTGGCCAGTAAATAAAAACCAGGGTCTGTAAACTCTGATACATGTGTGTGTTATAGGGCATTGCCTCGACTGTACAGGCTGATTAAAACCATCTGTCATCACTTCATTACATGTCAAAACATTCACAAAGGTAGTAAGAGGATGGTGATGCACCTAGTTCATGTTTTTAAAGCCCTGCGGCTCTTTTCTCTGAATGGGAAAACAATCTTTGAGGAGGTGGAAGGTCAATAAACCAAACTTATTATTATTATTTAAAAAAAAAATTTTTTGGGGGGGGGGGGTAATACCACAGATCCAATGCATCATTTATGGATGTATTGTGTCTTAATCTGTCTCCATTTCACAAATATATTCTAGTTTAAAGAAACTGAATTTATGAGATTTAGATGCCAAGGGTCATTATTTGCGATAAGATCTATGTACATGTGCAAGTCCGGGCAGATTCCTGTAAAAGCAGCCTGGCGATTCATATTTACGTTTTACAGTACAACAGACTGACGTTGGACAAGTCAGGTACTTTATATTCATTATTCAGTTTCTAAGCAACAATCAACCAATCAAAAAATGAATCCCAGAGGTCAACTTGGCGTATTAGCATAATGAGCACCACCCCCAGATCTTTCGCGCACGGCCGGATGTTCCAAGGCGTTGGACAAGCACAGACCGATTTTGCATATTATTCACGTTGCCGCGTGAGGTCGCTGTTCGCGATTATTTTTGCAATGAGAAGCTGCACTAATAACCCAGGCGGTCCGATAGTCCAGGCTCGCTCATCATCACGGTCGCCACCGTCGAACGCCTTGACCAAGGCTACTTCATTATGTGGCGTGTATGGTTTGTGTCCTTCGCCGGGTCAAAGAGTCATCAGGCCGTGGATAGTGGCTGGTATTCACACAGAAACCGAAAGTTTACGTATGGTCGCGGCGCAGTATTGCAATTGTGTTCGAACGGGAATATACTAATACACTTGAGTCTCTGTCCACGCAGCGGATACATGGCGGCTTTTGTTAAAAGCAAAAGGCATGGGCAGTGGCAGTTGATATTACTAGCGAGATGGGTGGAATGCGCGGCGGGGCACTTCTAACATTGTCTTATGGTACAACATTTTAGGGAATGGAATTCTGCCTTTTTATGACCGATTTTTGTTTTTACCCGAAAATCCGTCTTAAATTTGAATTGGGCTGACTTTTTTGGACCGATTTCAGCTTTTTAACCGAAAATCCTTCTTTAATTTGAATGAGTTGAGCCACTGGTTCTGCACTGTTTTATTCGGAGCGCATTTAGGTTGGAGGTCAGGGTTTGATAATTTCCATTTGTTTAATAAATTGACTTTCCCGGACATTTAGAATGGTACAAAATCGTTGGAAAACGGCATCCGGCACTCTAAGACTGATTTTCAACTGTTTTTGTTTTAGAATCGGAATTTTCTAGTCGGATTAATTAGGTTGGCTGTGTTTTTGCATCGATTCAGTAGAGCCGCGTTTGGGTTTGAGGTCAAGATTTGTTTTCATACTGTAGGGGATAATATTTTAATATTTCCAAAACATTTACAAAATGTACAAAATCGCTGGGAAAAGTAATTCGTCCATTACAAGTAGTCGTGCACACGTATGGTATTCTGGTCATTAGGCCAAAAAAGAAATGGTTGTGTCGCCCTCAAATCGACCGACCGCAAAAATCGACAGATTCAGGGTCGGCGTTTTTTTTTTTAAACATATCAATAGCACCATAACTCAGCCTTTATGTCTTAAAAAGTGTTAAACCAGGGTGTATGTGCACTGTATATGTGACCCGCTCCAGAAAAAGGTGATATAAGTCGCGCTATGCATTTACGTGTAATGGCCCTTTCAACGTTGAGAGGGTGAAACTTTTCTTCAAAATTCATTTTTTGTTTTTTGTCTTTAATGACATCTTAAATATCTAAAGTTTCAGGTTTGGTGCACAACAATGTTGATTTCAGTAAATAAAGTGAAACAAAACCTTTTTAGAGTGCATCGTTCCATTTCATTGTATTAGAACTAGCTATTTCAAAGCCTGTTTTCTCTGTTGTGCAATTTGAACTCCATAGAACTAATTAATATGCAAAGACGCGATATCTCCAGAACGGAAAGGGCTTTGGAGCTCTATCCTGTACCAAATGAAAGCTTACATTGCGGGCTTTCCAAACATACATACAACTCATTTTTCATATTTTGCGACATAATATACCTTTTTGCAGAGCGGGTCACATATATCTCCGAGGACAAGAGAAGAAAGGAAACACAAAGAAACCTTTCAGTCCTCGAACGTAGAGTCTTTTGTTGAAATCGGTCCTCGAACGTAAGGATACGTGCTTAGTCTATGAGGGTTGGTTATATTAAAGGAACAATAGGAAACACAAAGCATTGTCCTCGGACGTATTGGGGAAGTACGACTAAGTGTTCGTTTAATGTGTAGGCCTAAACACGCCCGGGGGAGCGTGAATACCAAAACAAAAAATTCCCGACCCACTGACCCTCTTTTCCAATTTGTCGGCCGAGGGAAACAACAATTTTTGTTGGCCTTATGAATATCGCCACGTTCGCCTATAGGCCTAACGGTGCGTAAGCCTAAACAGTTTGTTGGTCTACTGAACTATTTTATACATTTTTGTTTGTTTTTCTAACAAAAATAATTGGAAACCATCGGCAGAAAGTACCAGCATTTCGCCAGTAGGCCTAAGCTATTTGAAAGAGAGAGAGATGACTGATTTTGAAGATTTACATTGATATTTTCTAATTACGTTGTTTATCGGCCACCGTATTGGCAATAACAGCGAAAGCGTCTTGCCGTGAAAACAGCCAGGCATGAAAATTCGGCAAGCCCAAATGTAATCCCGGTAATATATGCTACGGCCATTCCGCAGGCGCCAGTTCCAGACATCGTGACTGTAACCGGTACCCCGTTTCGAGCAAACCCGCAGTCGGCAAGGGGGAAATCATATCGCGGCACCACCCCACCGAGGATTCAGCGGGTGGGTCAGGCCGACCAACGGGGAGGCTCGTCGGAAACGGCCAATCGGACATGCCGGAAGGCGGCAGTTCGGGAGGTTTCTCGCATCACGGACCAATCGGGAGGTTCGTTGGAAACAGCCAATCAGACATTGTCGCCAGTGGCGTAGCCAGGCTCTTCCTAGAGGGGGGGGGGGCAAACGGGGGGGGCATGGCTATTTTCAAGGGGGGAAATTCGCTATAGTACCGTAACGCATATAGTAACGCATATCCCAATTTTCCAGAAGGGGGGTGAAAGAGGGGGGCAAGAGTTCCCACAGGGGGGGGGGGGGGCAGTTGCGCCCCCCACCCTCCTTGGCTACGCCACTGATTGTCGCAGCACGGCCGTTCGGGAGACACCATCACGTGATCCAGCACTTGCAAAGCACTCCTGTACCCTCTTTGCCCCCCGATCACCGGCGACACCACGCGGAGTCACCCGACCAAACGTGACGCACTTTTCCAAGATGGCGCGGTTCTAATTCCAAGATGGCGCGGTTCTAATTCCAAGATTCGAAGATGGCGCAGGTTAGGGGTCTTTATAGTATAGATGCTCAGATGTAATTTCAAGACTGAAACCGTGGGCAAATCTTCGTTCGATACATTTGGCATTGAAGATGATAAGTTATCCCTGTTGAAAACACCAGAGAACTGGTTTGCTAGTGTTTTGGCTTTATCACGATCTAATTGAGATAATATGTGTTGTTTACGTTAAAGTGGGCATTCCGCTATTTTTTTCCATTGAGACTTGACGTAGAGCCCCCTACAAAATGGGGTTAGCAGTGTAAGTCTTTTCTTCAATGTGTGAGCAACGTGCTCAACGTAGTTCACGGAAGACTTTAAACTTCTCCCAATCCCTTTAAACGTCTCCCGATGGATTACCAAGTAAGTTGCCTGAACATAAACGCTCAGTTTCCTTGTTACGCATATTAACACAGTAGTAAGCCATGATGATCTGCATTTGGCTTAGGCAATTTTTTGTGGAACCAAGTTGTTGATGATTCTAGTAAGCTCGTCCTTGAAATAGCACCAGTTTGTTTCTACCGAATTTAACATGAAGGACTCCTGCGAATCCGCAGCTGCTCGTTCATTTTTTTCTTCGACATTTTTCTCTTTCGGTATTTTCGTAGGTGGTTTCATGGAATGTGTTCGTGTAAGAAGGATATCAGGAATCACATTTAAGTGATGACTGATGCTGGAGTGCGGTCGAACATTCTGGACTAAGGTTTGTGTGGATGTAAACAGGTCGAATATGGATCTGTCCTTGTAAACCCCACTCTCTGTTTTAGTTGGTAATCATTAGCAAGTTCAATTATCTTCAATTGTAGACTGCCCGTGGAATGTGTAATGTCACCTGGTTGCCACATCATGGCAGGGATATTGAAGTATCCCCAAGTAGGCCTACTACATATTCGAGCTGACGCTTCAATACAATGTACATTCCCTGATACCAGACAATGTTAATAATTGCGTCTTAACAGTGGCGGATCTACGGGGGGGGGGGGGGGGGTTAACCCCCCCCCCCCCCACCCTGGGCTGTACGGGTTTAATGCCCCGGACCCCCCTAGCAAGGCGTGCCTTCGGCCAATCACCTCAGGTAACCCCCCCCCCCCCCCCCCCCTTAGTTAAAACCTAGATCCGTCCCTGCTAAATTACGTCAGAGAAGTCGTCTTTCTGACGTGAATTTGCACCAAGGTCCCACGTCATAAACACGTCATATTTTGACGTGATTTTTACGTGCAACTGGTAAAAGATCTACTCCTTCTCACGTGTCAATCACGTATTTTGCACGTAAAAATCACTATTTTCTAGTCGAAATCTGACGTGTTTCTAACGTCAGATTGTTGAAAATACGGCGTGAGAAACACGTCAGATTTTGACCAGAAAATAGTGATTTTCACGTGCAAAATATGTTGATGTTCCATCTACGTTTGCGTGGTCATCGTCCGATGATCAATTCAACTAAATGAAAGAAACCTATTAAACATTACATTGCAGTACATGTAATATACAAATGCTACGATAATCCATACATACACTATTACCCTCATGCGTCAGTTTTATATTCACTTTATATAAACAATTTCGATATTTGAACACAAAAGGAGATGTAATGAGATTCTTTACCTGTGTTTCCAACAAATAATGGTTTTATGTGGCATTGTTTGAATAATTACATAGTATGGTCAGGAAATTGTGTTTTTGGATTAAAAACTGCAATTTAACACGACTTTTGTGAACACAAATTAACTCATTTCTGATTGGTCAGTTGCTGTGGACCATAAACTGACGTCTTACCGACGTCATAATTCGGTCGTAAAAATACTGGTAAGATTAATGTAAAACAATGACGTGACAATTACGTCACATTCTGGTCGGCCAAAACCCCCCAAAAGTACCTGTCTGGCACAGATTCGTCATGACTAAGACGTAAATATCACGTTGTAATCTGGTCAGCATTACGACGAGCGGACGAGTATGACCAGATTACGGCGTGATAAAGACGTGTGCCTGCTATCAGGGTAATTGTACACATTAGAAAGACTACGAGAAATACTGGGATTGCGGGTAACACCATGTGAAATAAATCTCTTCTAGGAAGAAGTGTGGTTCTGAAAAGAACCGGGATGAGTGCAACTCGCCGTGTCATTCGTTTGCTTTAATCGACCCCTGGTAATCGCTCTGTATAAACCATTTTGTCCATGTTAATTCTGCTCCTGTCATTTTGCGGCCGACCTATACCGGCCTCTTGGGCGATTTTTGGAAAATTTTAGACGCTAAATTAGATTTCACCATGACTGGAAGGGTTTTCTTAATTAGAATATAAAGGTCCAAGCGCGACAACTTATAATTTTACCGTTTTCGTGACGTCAATTGTGTCTTCGTGAAAACCCAAAATCCATTTTCTGGCAATTTTGCCCTTTACAGCCATACTGTATTACCACGGAGTTCAAATTCGTCTCTTCGTGAAAACCTAAAATCCATTTTCTGGCAATTTTGCCCTTCACAGCCCTATTGTATTAACACGGAGTTCCGAATTGGCTCTTCGTGAAAACCCAAAATCCATTTTCTGGCAAGTTTGCCCTTCTCGGCCATATATACGCTATGGCTGAGAAGGGCAAAATTGCCAGAAAATGGATTTTGGGTTTTCACGAAGAGACAATTGACACTCTGTGGGGCAAAACGGGCCATTTCTCGCTTCTGAGTTTTCACGAACAGACAAATGTATTAATCAATTAATAACTCTGTAATTAATTGACTTATCGCTTAGCTGCCAATTACTTGTGAAAGACCGAGAACTGAACTTTAACATAGTGTCAACACTGAATCAACATGTGGTATGAACGCAGGTAATATCTTCAATTTAAAAAGTGAGCAGCTTAAAACCTGATTTTCTTGTAACTTTAGTTTAGTGCGGAGAGGCAAAATTCGTCTGTTCGTGAAAACTGTGACGATATTTGGCAGCTTTACAGTACCGAACAAAGGATACGACATTTCAAAACAACAAGCAATTTAAAGCACTTCCTTCTTTTGTTGTAGATTACCCCAATTCCTAGTAGTAAACAAAGACAGGGAACAAAACTCCATTGGCTCAGAATAATTCTAAAATGTAATGTCCCTGTATTTTCCTGTCATGGTAAAACACTGTCCTTCCGAGGATAAACAAACAAACAAACAAACATTTCCTTTATCAACTAAATAAAATTGCCACTTGTCGCTTAGTGATGAACTGGACAGGCATGGAACTTTCCCTCGGATCAGCTGATTTCCTCGTTTTTCACTTCACACTTGTGCCATTGAAAATGGCAAAACACTGTACAGTCTTCTAAAGATTGGAGTTTCCTCATTTTTTGTTAATTCCAAGTTGCATGCCTGACTAGAGTACCAGATGCAGAGCACTTCCGCTCCCTAGCAAGGAAACATGCGGAAAAGGGAGGAGAGGCTCCCCCAGAACATACAACAGCAACAAAGGGATAACAATTTGGAGCCGGGCACATCTCCTTTGATCGTACATCTGCACTGAAAAACACGACCAAGCACAATTCGTTTAGAAGCCCTTAGCTTTGTCTTACTGGCTACTACAACCGGGAAAGCCCATTTACGGCTGATTACAATTCATTTCGTTAGCAAACATACACTGTTTTGTATCAGCTGAGTTCCCATCGGCTTCAAAGACCAGCACAAAGTTGTCCGGAGCGCTTCCCCTATCAAACTTACACAATCTGGCACGCGGCGCTCCCCCTTTTTATAGTCCTTCAGTGGTACGGACACTTCCCCGCCGTGACCCAGCGCATTTTTGGTACAAGGCACCTTATTCACAGCAACTCAATTTGGAAAGGGACTGTTCCATGCTGGCAAATACAATTTACGACGGGTACTTCCCGTTCGTAGTCAAATCCAATTTGAACAGGCACTTTCCCTTCCGATAGTTAAATTCAATTTAATACACTGAAAAGCGTTGGGTAAAACATACATTTTGCACGGGGCGCTTCCCCTTCACGACTAAAACTAATTGAAGTGGGCACCTCCCTTCACGGCCAAATACAGCACAGGGCACTTCCCCTTCAACACAATGTGGTATGGGACAATTTCCCTTCACGGCAAAATATGGCTGGGTACGGGTTACTTTTTCCCGGTAGCATGCAATTTTGCATTGGGCACTTCCCCTTCACGACCAAAACAATTTGAGGCGGGCACTTCCCTTCACGGGGCAAACACAGTGCAGGGCACTTCCCCTTCAACACAATGTGGTCTGGGACACTTTCCCTTCACGGTAAATGGCTTGGTATAGGTTACTTCCTCTTTGCGACAACATACCTTTTTGCATGGGGCAATTCCCCTTCACGACCAAAACGGTGCGGGACATTCCATTGCTAAACCCGATTTAGTATGGGTACTTTCTCTCTATGGCAAGATACAAATCGAATGGTGCACACGCCTTTATGGAAAAACCCGATTTGTATGGGGTGCTATACTCTCCATGGCAAAACACGATGGGTACGAAGCATATTTTCTTAATGGCCAATCCCTTGGCATGGGGAGCCTCCCTTAATGACCAAACACAACGAATCACAATTGGTATGGGGCGCACCCCTTGATAACCAAACAAAAGTACATGCCCATTCCTGTGTGGCCAACACAATGGGATCGAAGTCCAGTTGCATTAATAGTAACAACTGGTACGGGCGTATCCCCTTGATGGCCAAACACAAATGTACAGCCCACATTCATTCATGGCCAACACAATTGGCCCGCAGCCCAGATGTTTAATGGGAATCACAATTGGAATTGGGCGTGTCCCCTTGATTGCCAAACACAAATTTAACAGTACAAACCATATTTCTTTATGGCTAACATAATGGGCATGGGCGGCTCCCCGTCTTAAACTACTGTTGGTATATAGAACCTTCCCCCGCCTGGCCAAACCCAGTGGTGTGGGGGCCTTTCCCCTTCATGGTAGAACACTTCGGTACGAGGCATTTCCCTTTTATAACACAATTAAATGGGGAATGCCTCTCACAAAAATGCCACGGTACGGGAGGTCTCTACTTTACAGTAAATACACTTGGCACAGATCGGAGACCCATTCCTTCGTAGCAAAATATGACTTGACTTGAAATGTGATTCGTACGGGTAGGTCCATCTAGTGCATTAGGGGCCGGTATTAAAATATAATACAATGGACCACGGAACATTTCACCATTGAAAGACGATGTACCGTTTCTATTTTGGATCTTCTTCTACATAGTACCTAAACAAAAAAATGTAACTTTTTGCGAGGCACCTCCTTTTCAGATTTAGGACATTTGGCACAGGGTGTTCTTACTACGCAACTAGATTGGGGATTTCCTTTACCATAGCAAATGGATAGATGCCACATTATATTTTCTCTTCTTCCCTTTTTTGACCAACGAGTGCTGGCAGCAGTTTTACAGCGAAATGCAAATTGGCCCGGGGCTCCTCCCCTTCACAAAGACGAACCGGTACAGGTCTTTTTCCCCTATATATAGCACAAAACAATTTTTGGTATCCGGTACCCCTTTCCCGTTAAGTTGTGATGCTGGGCACTTCCCAAGCATACATTTACGGATAATGGATATGCGGCGCCCTCCAGCATTATCTAAATCAATATAGGGGCCACAAGTATAGGCCTACCCTTCTATATAAAACCGGTACATTGACTGGGTTGCTTTCTTTTTAATTTTATATGCGCAATTATTGTTGTCCCTTCCTGCACGCCTCTACACTGAGCCAAGATGGCTCTTTTGAAACCTAAATGCTAACTGCTATCCTATATATGACCGCTTCCCTGTCAGCTCGTGTAAAACCCTTTCTGATCACCACTCCAACTGTACCATAGCGAGCTGTTTCACTCCAAAAATACTGCTCACGCACATTGCGACATAAATGCACCTATACATACAAGTTTCTACCTTGCGCAATCCGATTTTATCGCATGAATACATAGGAGAGAAAAAAGACTTCTCAAGTAAGGTACCCTTTTCATGGTTATTC
This sequence comes from Hippasteria phrygiana, assembly GCA_037893225.1. Classification (NCBI taxonomy): domain Eukaryota; kingdom Metazoa; phylum Echinodermata; class Asteroidea; order Valvatida; family Goniasteridae; genus Hippasteria; species Hippasteria phrygiana. The sequence goes on along the minus strand of JAZGUH010000401.1, from coordinate 1,382,227 downwards.
CACATTTATACTTATACTTTCCAGACCCCGTCGCTTCAAGTATGGACCGCAGGGCGTGTCCCCGGAACAGCCGATAATCTTAATTCACATCGTTTTTCCGCACGGTGCCATGGCACATGCATTTTCCTTTGCTGCATCCTGCCCAGGACTGGCCACTGATGGCGACAAACCCTGCAGGTTACTTTCATTCTTTACCCTAGCCTGACGGCATGACTTTTGCTTCGATTTTAACTCCCTGAATTGTAATTCCGATATTAAGAAAGATCTTAACTCTTGTTGATCTTCCCCTAGTAGCTATGAGACGCCTTATATCGACCAAACTCCCTCATCAAGGCTATGTGCCCGAGCCTGGCACTACCCATGAAGTATTAGCTAGCGCTAAATACAGGCCTTTGCGCTCATGAATCGACTGAAGATTATCAGTTTCCACTATATGGGCAATTCCACGGTAATGATAACAGAATTTCAGGAAAATAAATTGGGCTGTATTTTTCCATGATGTGGTCAGTCTTATGGCCTACCTGATTACATGCGAAAAGTTCCAAAGCCCAAAAAATGTGTTGGTTACGGAATTAGTCGGAAAATCCTTCTTTTTTCCTTAGTACTACATGTAAGCTTTCAAGTTTCCATGTAACCATTCTGGACAACAAATTTGGAACCCTCCTATACTTATAAATACATCACGACAGCCTATCAATTATATTAATAATTTTGGAGGCTAATCATCCTTACTAACAGCTTGGATGCTGAATTGCGAAGGACGCGGCTACAAAATGGTCGAGTCGCTGGCACGTAAAGACGCCTCTGGCAGCCGGCCACATCGACCCACATATGATCACGGAGCACAGCCAGAAATCGAAAGTGTTTGATTTTTCCGGAGGGAGGAAACACCGGAGGACCCGGAGAAAAACCCTCGTGGCACAGGAGAGAACCAACGCACAACTCTACTCACATAATGGTCCGAGCCGGGAATCGAACCCGGGCTACATTGGTGGGAGGCGAGCGATTTACGCACAAGCCACCCATGCCACCAACTCTCACAGTTTGTGTGTGTTTCAACCTGTAACTTGATAGGTTTTGATATAATATAGGGAAGCTGGCTCCATTTTGGCCTTGAGAACTGGAGGGCGGTAATTTGATCAATTATAAAATTAGCCTGAACTAATTTCCCATACGGAATTTACTCCATGTTGCCTACTTGATTGGAAAGAGCACACCCCATCAATATGAACAATAATACCATACATGATACCTTTCGACATTGTTCATTTGGTGAATCTAGGAGCAAAATACAAAGAGGGCGCTTCATGCTATAGGCAGGATACCGTATGGGCTCCGTGCGCCGTCGAATGAGGGCGCTGTCCACATAGCAACCGCACTTCCGTGGGCAGTACGACGCTGGTATCCGCACCGCGCTCCTCGTTCATTTGATACTCGTATACCAGTGGGATTGCTTTGTCTGTTTGCCGACTCTCGATAATTGAGTTTTCAATAAGAATATCACAGCGGGAACCAGACACTTAAATTGAAGTCAGGTAAGATGGCGTCGCTATTGACCCCCCAACTCGCCTTTTCTTTCCGCTGAGGGGGTAGTTGTGCACGGAGCTCATACAGGCCATGCTTACTGCTACAAGCTGATCGAAATAAAGGGGATTCATATTACACTTTGTATTAACCGTAAAGGCGGCGCGGCCCAATTCTATGTTACTACCCCACTCAAACATCGCCGTCATGCTCGAGTGCTAATTGAGGCCGTTCCAAGACCGTACAGTCTATTTATATTCAACGAAGAATAGCATTTTGTGTGCGACAATGCACACCGCCCGCAAGCACAACGCTGCCCTGGCCTTGTTGTGCGCAAACAAACCCGACAAATTCAAATTTGTTTGAACCCGGCTTGTACATTATATTATGCTCAGTGGTGTAACTACGGGGGGGGGGGGGGGGGGGGGGGGAGGGGGGGCACCGGAGGTCCGTGCCCCCGGGTGCCCCCCATTTGAAATTTCGAGATGCACACAAACAATACATCTGTTGCCATTCGGTGTTCCCCTTAAAAAAATGGTGCACCCCAGGTGCCCCCCTACAAATTCAACCCTAGTTACGCCGCTGCATGTTCTTCCCAATACCGAACCACATTGCGGGACAGGCCATAGCCTAGCCCAGATTTCGATATTTTGCATGGCCACTTAATATGATTTAGGTATCTCCTAACTATGGTGGCCCTGCAGGGACATCGGAAATCGTGAATCTTGACGTTAATATTCACAACAAAATGTCACGACTTGCCCCAAATCGTGAATATTCACGTCAATATTCGCTTCAAAAAATTAAGGACTTTCCCCAAATCGTAAATATTGACGTCAATATTAGCGTCAACAAATTCACGTCTCGCCCTCCGGTCGCAAATATTGACGTCAATATTCGCGTCAAAAATTTCACGTCCCGCTCTCCGGCCGCAAATATTCAAGTCAACATTCGCGTCAACAATTTCACGTCCCGCTCTCCGGCCACAAATATTCAAGTCAACATTCGCGTCAACAATTTCACGACCCGCACTCCGGTCGCAAATATTGAAGTCAACATTCGCGTCAACAATTTCACGACCCGCACTCCGGTCGCAAATATTCACGTGAATTTTTATCAGCAAGCTAGGTGCTTGCTGTCAAGTCGATGTGCGCGTGCAAACTCAGTTGTGAATTAAGAAAAACTAGAACGCATGCAGCAAAGGTAGCTGCATAAACCAAGCAGATTTTGGATACACTTTTCTGTAAATCTTCTACAAAACTCAGTTTGTTTAGGTTACGTTTTTTAAACAGAGAACAGTTAGCACACTTTAGTATATGAACAAAATACTTCCTTTTCCATTTTTCATAAAATAACTATTTAATATGAGATATTATTTCATTTATTGGTTTCAGAAAATATTCCATTTTCTGAAAAGGCAGTACCTTTCACTGAAAAGAAAATGTACCTCTGAAAGACTATACCTCTGGTCACACTTTATTTTTCAAAAGGAAAATTCGGACCCCTAATTAAGAGGCCCGTCATTTTCCATATAAAATGGATTTATTGTAATTTATCCGTACTTGAGTAATTCATTATACATGTAATTCGTTTTCAATGCTAGATAGAGAAAACAAGTTTAAAAATTAACTCATATTCACAATTGAAAACTGAATAATCAAATCTACATTTTTTTCTTTTTAGTTTTCAAAATTCAGAATTAAACATTGAATTTTGAAAACAAATCCGTTTTCATTTTGCACTTAGACTTTCTGCGGTTCTTTTCTGAAGACGTATTCCTGAGACGGTCCGCAGCTATAGCGTCAGCCGTATGTGTGTCCGTGCAGTACAATATATGCTAGTATAGCGGCGTAGCCGGGATAGGGGCGTGGGGGACGCACGTCCCCCATACAAAATCGTCGCTGCCCTCAGTCGCCCCCTGTAAATTTTGCAAACGGAAACAAATAATAGTATTATTAAGAAGAATACTGTGACCCCCTTTAACATCCAGCCCCCCCCCCCCCCCCAACTTACCCCCAATGGAGAGAGCCCTGGCTACGACGCTGGAGTGTTCCCCTATCCCCCATGCGCCACGGGTGTTACTGGTGCACACTAGGGAAGTAGTTGACGTACAATTTTAGGGAGGGGGACTGTCAAACTAATAATAATATGTGCAATGATTGGCTTTTTATCCATACGTGCGCCTATCAATTGCTTCCCTCCTCCCCCCCCCCCCCCCCCCGGGGGCTGCCCCAGGTCTTAGGTGGGGGTTTGGTCACGTTTTTCAAGCCCCAGGGTGAGGATTTTGGTCACTCATTTTGTCATTGTTTCTACATCATCAGAAGTTCAAAACCATGAGGTGGGGTGAGAATTTCATTAGTGAGAATTTCATTTTTTTTTTAAATGTGTGTACCATGTAGTAACATTTCAGTAGCAGGTAGGGACGGAGGGTATAATCTCCAGGGTATAATCTTTCCGATTTTCAAAGAAAATGTTTTAAAATTCGAAAAATGTGAGGTACATTTTCTTTTTAGTGAAAGATACTACCTTTTCAGAAAATCTAATGTTTTCTGAAACCAATTGAACATCTCATTTTAAACAGTTATTTTATGAGAAATGGAAAGGACAAATAATTTGTTCGTGTACTAAAGTGTGCTAACTGGTCTCTGTTGAAAAAGAATAACCTAAACAACTGAGTTTTGTAGAAGATTTACAGAAAAGTGTTTCCCGAATCTGCTTGGTTTATGCAGCTCCCTTTGCTGCATGTGTTCTAGTTTGTTTAATTCGCAACTGGGTTCGCACGCTCACATCGACTTGACAACAAGCACCTAGCTTGCTGATAAAACATTCACGTGAATATTTGCGACCGGAGTGCGGGTCGTGAAATTGTTGACGCGAATGTTGACTTTAATATTTGTGACCGGAGAGCGGGACGTGAAATTGTTGACGCGAATGTTGACTTGAATATTTGTGGCCGGAGAGCGGGGCGTGAAATTTTTGACGCGAATATATCGTCACAGTTTTCACGAACAGACGAATTTTGCCTCTCCGCGCTAAACTAAAGTTACAAGAAAATCAGGTTTTAAGCTGCTCACTTTTTAAATTGAAGATATTACCTGCGTTCATACCTCATGTTGATTCAGTGTTGACACTATGTTAAAGTTCAGTTCTCGATCTTTCACAAGTAATTGGCAGCTAAGCGATAAGTCAATTAATTACAGAGTTATTAATTGATTAATACATTTGTCTGTTCGTGAAAACTCAGAAGCGAGAAATGGCCTGTTTTGCCCCACAGAGTGTCAATTGTCTCTTCGTGAAAACCCAAAATCCATTTTCTGGCAATTTTGCCCTTCACAGCCCCATTGTATTAACACGGTGTTCAAATTCGTCTCTTCGTAAAAACACAAAATCCATTTTCTGGCAATTTTGCCCTTCACAGCCATACTGTATTAACACGGAGTTCAAATTCGTCTCTTCGTGAAAACTTAAAATCCATTTTCTGGCAATTTTGCCCTTCACAGCCCTATTGTATTAACACGGAGTTCCGAATTGGCTCTTCGTGAAAACCCAAAATCCATTTTCTGGCAATTTTGTCCTTCACAAACATAGAGTTCTGAATTGGCTCTTCGTGAAAACCCAAAATCCATTTTCTGGCAATTTTGTCCTTTTCAGCCATAGCGTATATATGGCCGAGAAGGGCAAAATTGCCAGAAAATGGATTTTGGGTTTTCACGAAGAGCCAATTCAAAACTCTATGTTACAATAGGGCTGTCAAGGACAAAATTGCCAGAAAATGGATTTTGGGTTTTCACGAAGTGCCAATTCGGAACTCCGTGTTAATACAATAGGGCTGTGAAGGGCAAAATTGCCAGAAAATGGATTTTAGGTTTTCACGAAGAGACGAATTTGAACTCCGTGTTAATACAGTATGGCTGTTAAGGGCAAAATTGCCAGAAAATGGATTTTGGGTTTTCACGAAGAGACGAATTTGAACTCCGTGTTAATACAATGGGGCTGTGAAGGGCAAAATTGCCAGAAAATGGATTTTGGGTTTTCACGAAGAGACAATTGACACTCTGTGGGGCAAAACAGGCCATTTCTCGCTTCTGAGTTTTCACGAACAGACAAAGTTATTAATCAATTAATAACTGTGTAATTAATTGACTTATCGCTTAGCTGCCAATTACTTGTGAAAGACCGAGAACTGAACTTTAACATAGTGTCAACACTGAATCAACATGTGGTATGAACGCAGGTACTATCTTCAATTTAAAAAGTGAGCAGCTTAAAACCTGATTTTCTTGTAACTTTAGTTTAGTGCGGAGAGGCAAAATTCGTCTGTTCGTGAAAACTGTGACGATATATTGACGTGAATATTTGCGGACGGAGTGCGGGACGTGAATTTGTTGTCGTGAATATTGATGTGAATATTCACGATTTGGGGCAAGTCGTGAAATTTTGTCGTGAATATTGATGTGAATATTCACGATTTCCGATGTCCCTCCAGGGCCACGATACCTACCTCATGTCCTGAAGCGCACACACTACGTCTTCACCGATCGTACTGATTTCAAAGTTCACCTGCATGATTGGCACTACAAGGGCCTTTCTCCTGATAACCCCATGTAGTCTATGGCGGGCCGAGATGGCCAGCTTGCGGCAAGATAGGCCGGGTCCGGTTGGCGGCGTGGGCAGCACAGACATACGAATTCAGAACTCACGCAAAACGCGTGCGATCCTTTAGTCTTGGTTCCAAGACGTCCTTAGCGGTGCGACGTATAGCGTGCACGGCTGGCCGACAGCACCCTCTCGCTATACACACACGCCACGGCCAAATCGCTAAGACCGTCTTGGGAATTTCGCAAGTTCTGCTCGCGAAATCGCCAGCAGAACTGTGTGGCATTTACATGCGCGTGTGACTAGCTGCATTATTGCATGTAAATAACCAACACTAACTAGTCTAGAGTTCTGTACTCATGTCGGGTTTACGTGTACGTACGTATGAACGTGCAGCGCAGTACCAAGGCATTCGTTGTTTGTTGGAAAAATGTCTGAGTGCGTGGACCAAGCGATCGATTTTACTGCAAACAAACTAGGCTTTGGAAAGCTAAAAACGTCATCAGATCAGTGACATTCATCAATGTGTACGTGGCCATGATTTGTTTGTTAATTTACCAACGGAATTTGGCAAGAGTGTAATTTTTCAAGCTGCTCCATTGGTCTTAGATTTCTTGAACGAAGTAACCGAAGGTAAACAGGAGAAAGCTCCGATTATTGTCGTCGTGCCATTGAAAGCCCTGGCCGTTGATTAGTTACATCGTGCTGAACATCTGGGACTGAAGTCGGCAGACATAACGTCTGATATTCCAGATCACATTTTGGAACAATCCGAAGATTTCTCAATCCTGTTTGCCAGTCAGTACAGTCCGTCCAGAATCACTCTGCTCAGAACGTTAACTGACTGGTAAGTTATTACTAAAACATGAGTTTCCTCCAGTGCGCAAGCGCGATTATTCGTTTGAGGCGCTGTCGGCCGGCCGTTGCGCGCTATACTTCGCACCGCTAAGGACGTCTTGGAACCAAGACTAGCGATCCTTGAGACAACCCGATTCATACTGAATGTACTCCTCCGCCCTCTATGTTCACAGCAATGCAAATAGTGTAGATTTCGTGGTGTGGTGAAACCTTTTGACTTCATGAAACCCAAAGAAATAGCGAGGAGGCATTAACGAGGATCATCGAAACTGGAAGTTCACAAGCAAATCTTCAGAGAACAGTGAATCACTACAATCAACTGGTTGCAACAGCCAAAACGGCCTTCCACAAAGAACAATTTGAACATTGTGATTCTAAGCGTCTTTTTCAAGTAGTAGGAAGGATGAGCACGCTTACATCATCCAAAACACTCCCATCAAGTTCGTCGTCTGATCCGTTAGCCTACCGTTTCGCTAACCTTTTCACCTCAAAAGTTACCACCTTGAGAAATGCCCTGGACAACTCGGGTTTATCTGCCTCCATCCTGGTTTATTTGTTTTACTTTTTCTCTTTTTCCCGAGGGAAAACTAAACAAAAATCACTTGCCACAAGGCAAAACAAATATCTTTGCCTTTAAAACTCGCGAAATGCATAATGGACCAAAAACTCCGCGAGATAGGTAAAAACATCGCGCGCTTCGCAACTTCTACAATCTCGTTCTCACGCGAGTAGGCGAAATGAAAAGGATAGCGCGAATCGGAGTTTCACCTGGGTATGCTGAAGGTCAACGGATGGGAAGGTCAAAAATAATATTTCCTTTTTCCCCTGTCTACGAGTGCTATTTTCCACAATTTTCCTTTCAGGTTCTATGGTGTGGTGTGTTGACCTTCAACCGCTCTAGTTTACAGATTAGCAAAACACTAAGTTACTGTTTAAAGCCATCCCCATGACCTACCCATCATCGGCATTGTGCACTGTTATCACGGTTGTGTAAAATCTTACACAAGTTGTGTACAATTTTACACAACCGCTGTTTACTATATGAATCTAGCAACTGTTGTGTAAACAGTTTACACAACCCGAGTTGTGTAATTTGTAAACAACAGTTGTGTAGTATTTCTACACAATAATGTGTAAAATTCATTTACCCAATTAGTTGTGTAAATGGTTTACACAGCAATTGGTTAATTTTTAAAGCAAATTTATACAAAAAACTTACAAATTACCGGAAGTGCACAGTAAATTTACGGGAGTTTTTTTTACAGTGTGGGTTTGCTATTAATTAACAGAAATGAATGAAGTGGGAACCAGACTAAACGGAAGTAACTTATTATACATTACTATGTTAGAGTGTACACATGCTACGGTAATCTACTAAAGACTACAAAGTGAATGATGTTGTGCTTTAGCTTTATATTCAGCGTATCCCCCCATAATAAAGTCATGGCTTCCCATGAAGAATTGTAATATTTGAATATGAAATTAAAGGAGATGTCATCAGATTCTTCACCTATGTTTGCAAAAAATCTAAATTCTATTGTGGAATTGTTTGAATAGAACATTATGGTCAGGAAGGTGTATTTTTGGACTAAACACACGGCAGTTTAACTTGACTTTTGTGAATACAAAATATTCTCATTTCTGATTGGTCGTACTTCGTGATTGGTTTATTTCTTATCACGTGCTTCCAAGTCTACACAAATTCAGTGTTGGCGACAATATCGATTTATATGCATTTACACAACCTAGCATTTACACAACTTGGATATGATCACACAACCTTGTTCAATAATTACACATGGTTGCTTAAAATCTTTTCTGCACAGCGGTTTTTTACACAGGAGAACAACAGTGTGCCTCTCTATAAAAAATGCATAATGGAGCAAAAACTCCGCGAGATAGGTAAAAACATCGCGCGCTTCGCAACTTCTACAATCTCGTTCTCACGCGAGTAGGCGAAATGAAAAGGATAGCGCAAATCGGAGTTTCACCTGGGTATGCTGCAGGTCAACGGATGGGAAGGTCAAAAATAATATTTCCTTTTTTCCCTGTCTACCAGTGTTTTTTTTCCACAATTTTCTTTTTAGGCTCTATGGTGTGGTGTGTTGACCTTCAACCGCTCTACTTTACAGATTAGCAAAACACTAAGTTACTGTTTAAAGCCTTCCCCATGACCTACCCATCCTCGGCATTGTGCCTCTTTATAAAAAAAATGTACGTCAATCAATCAACATATTGGTAAAGGCTTATCACTATGAACATCTAACAAAAGAAAACCCAAGCAGTCCCTTGTTTGTAACAAAGGACTGCGTGGGTTTTCTTTTGTTAGATGTTCATAGTGTATGTCTGGTAGCTTTTCAGTATTTCCACTGTATTCATGCAACAAGCTCTGACCGTAAACAAATCTGAACTGTGGGATTAATTTCCACAGTGGTTAAAAATACTAGACCTTGTACGTATTCGTTGATGCATTCACATGAATCTTTTCTGCGTTCCCTTTATATCTTTACTCAACTGAAATTCCCTGACGCGTTTCTTTCACAACCGAAAAATCTTTACAATTTTGTTTGCTATAATTCGGGATAATGGTGCGGTTTATTTCCGTTGAACTGTCGTCGTAGTTTACATCTTTGGGAAACTTTTTTCACAGAAAACGTCGTCTCTAATCCTATTGGCGACACAGTACCTAATCTATTTATCAGATGGAATTTGCGTCGGGATGATGCAAATTTAATATTGGGTTTTGCCCTGACGTAATTTATAAGCACTGTATACTCAGTGTTGTCCCGAGATATTATTTGGGAAAAAATCACTCAGGTGGGATCAAAACAGTACCTAATCAATAAGAAGCACAGGACGGTCTACAGAAAGGATTTTGACCCCCTTTGCGTCAACTAATCATCGGAGCATGGAGAGTAAGGAACCACAAGTTACGTATATTACAGTATGAAAATGAATTAAACTGTTGCAAACTGCTGACTGACTGAATGCACCTGAAATACAAATAAAAAAATTAGCTGGCCTGACGTTTCGAACTTAAGCAAGTTCTTTCTCAAAGGCAAATGACAGAGTACAAGAAACAAACAAGTAGGGAACATACATGCAAGAGGGGGTGGGTGTGGAGAAACACAAAAGAGGTATACAAAGGATCGTGGCAGTGGGTGAACATCAGAGAGAGGGGAAGGGGCAGCAAGGAAGAAAGGAACAAATGAGTGTGGTTAGGGTAAGGATGAAGGAGGGAAGGGATTAAGATGAGAGGGATGAAGCTGGGGAAAGGGGAAAAATGAGTGTGGTGAAAGGGGGGGGGGGGGTAATTAGGAGGTGGTAATTGGGCAAGAGAAGGAACAGAGGGATGTGGCAAGGATAAACAGGTAATGGAAAGACAACCCCAAGTGGGCAAGAGACCCAAGATGGTTTGCCAGGAGGATTATCTGTAAACAAATGACAAAGGGGGAAAATTAAGAGTTAATCATTGTTGAGACCATGTGGTTGAACAGTCCGAAGACGTTTCATCCACACTTTCTCTCTGCTAAGGCGAACTGAGTCCTTGCGGTGGCCAAGTGATTCTATACCCTGTATTGAATCATATAAGAAATGGAATGGTTAGGCAAGTTGAAGTGATGTCCATTTTCTTGGTGTTCACAGTCGATCGATGCAGTGGCGTATCCAGGCTCTTCCTAGAGGGGGGGGGGGGGGGGGGGGGGGGGGTGCATGGCTATTTTCAAGGGGGGGGGGGGGGATTCGACTTTGTTAAATAGGTCCACGCTATAGTAACACATATGTACACACTACAGATGGCGACACCCCCCCCCCCCCCAACAAAATCCAAATTTTCCAGAGGGGGGGGGGGGGGGGGGGGGGCAAGAGTTCCCACAGAACGAATCCTTCTGAGTCTAATTGCCTGGCTGAATGCTTGTTTTGCACTGCCTGGGGGGACAGCTGGAGGAGTTGAGGTACTGGTGGGTGTCTGTGGGTTTAGAATACAGATCAGTGGTTACCGAGTTGTCTTCCTTGCGGATGGTGACATCCAGGAAGTTTGTCTGATGCACTGAATACTCTGGTGTCAACTTGATGGTCCTGTGGAAGGAATTAATGTGATTAATGAAAGTCTCCAGACTGTCCTAATCACTGGTCCAGATGAAAAATACATCGTCAATATATCTCCACCATACCCAGGGGTAACATGGTGCTGAGGCAAGCATGCGCTCTTCGAGGTCGCCCATAAAGAGGCATGCAAAGGGGGGGGGGGGGGGGGGGGGGGGTCATGCGAGTGCCCATGGCTGTATAGTGTTTACCTAGGAAGGACAAATTGTTCTTTCAAGAGCCAATCAACGTGAATAATTTTAGTTGGTGTAAACAGAAGTGTCCATAGTCAGACAAGATTATATTTCAGATTTTTTGAAATGAAAGGAGATTGGAAGTACATAAAACACATTGTTTTTTTTAAATCCATCTACATCGCTTTGTCATGGAACAGACCATTTCATTTTTAAAAAAATTTTTTGAGCTGACTTTAGGTTCTTAGAACGTCTGCGTATACAGAAAAGGCGCAAAACAATGTCTTACACCGACTATACTATTACAAAGTGTCCTCTTTACTCGGCTAGTGTTTAACCTCCCATTATAGACGTTTTAACATAGGCCTACATGTAGGATATTTCACAACTTGTAAAATGTCAGCTCAATGTCAGCTTGGCGCCACGGGTCTTAGAATACTTCATTTCCGTTGTGATTGGTACCAACATTGTCTTTTCTATTTCTTATTTTATCTTCAGACAGTACATATACTCCCCCAATTGTTTTGCGACCACACATCAGTCTGTCAACTTAATTGAGACGGATCCATTCTGCTGTTTGAAACCCCATCCCCCGGAGAAAAAATGACGGGTTTTCCATTGGCGTTGCACATGCTTGACAGGGGCGGATCCAGTCGCTGGTCTGAAACAAAATCCCTGCCCTGAAAACAAAACAAAAAATCCCTGCCCACACAACACATGCAAATAGTAATAGGGTAGTCGACTTTATTCTCCTACCAAAAGGTGCATTCCACGCGAATTATTGCGAATGATTTTCAATTAATTATGCAATCAAAAACATCACGCGCGCTGTGAGCCGTTAGCGATTGCAAGACCTCGCGTCACTAAAGTACGAATTTGCACGACTGTATCCATTTTTGCGAAAGCTTAAAGTGACCATCCGTATTTATCTCGGAAATAGGGAAACATGTACACTAAATCGAAGTGGCATCTTTCTATAAAAATCTCGGAAGATGTCTTAATTACTTCTGCATTCCATCTTTCCAAGGTAATTTATCTGGAAAAAAAGGCACTGTGCATGATAATATATCTCAGAAACGTGGAAACTTGGACGGTCACTTTAAGTCTCCATAGCAAATTGTTGGTTTTTTCCAACTTGATCATTTCCCTGAAATATCTGTTGTTACTATCGAGGTTAGTGGTTTGGGGACCAGAGCGTCATTTCCTTCGATGTGTATTAAAGGTGGGCTAGACATTAGCAATGTAGGTGGTCATGTGCCTTTTTCAATATTGTTGTGCAACTAAGTCCTTCACAATTTGTGTTTATTTAATAATGTCTCCACGTTGACAAAGCAAATCATAGAAACGTGGAGGCATGGCACAATCTGCCAAAATGCGGCATTAACAGAAATACAAAAAACACACAATAAAGTCTCACTTACCTACAAACTGCTATAATCAGGAGAATTCCTCTCACGTTTCTGTCTAAATACAGCACTCGCCCTTGGGCTCTTCTGGAACTTTGAAATTTGCGGCCCCGAAGTGGACGAAAATTTGAGTGTAAACGCGATATTACTATGGCGCGCCCGCACCATGCACAACCAAATGGACGTATTCGAAACCCCGTTCTGGAGTGACTCGAGTACAGTGTTCTCGGGTCCCTGATTTTGAATAAGGAAGTGCATGTCCTAGTGCTTGGTGGCGCCATTCAAGATGGCGACGCCGATGAAAGATGCAGTGAAAGTCGAAACAATCTTTACAACTTTTATGTTGTTTGATTCTTCGGATGAAGAAGACGGATTCAAAACAGATGATCCGATATTTCCGTTTGCTACAACTTATCTTATTCTAGAAAACATCGCTCAAGGATCCTAAGATATCGGCGAATTCCTGTATACGGGAATTCGCCGACGCCATTTTTACAGTGGTGCCGCGCTCGCGTGCAGAATGCCCGCGTTCTTCAATTCGAGTCGCGTGCGCATTTTGGCAAGTTGTAAACACCCTGTTGGTCCAAGCTGCGTCGAGCGCGTGCGTCTGACACGCACGCGAGCGCCTCGCCACCGCAGTAAATGCTTCTAATTTTGGTCACCGGATTAGTCTATACAGGAATTCGCCGACGCCATTTTTACAGTGGTGCTGCGCTCGCGTGCAGGTTGCGCGCGTTCTTTAATTTCAGTCGCGCGCGCATTTAGGCAAGTTGTAAACACCCTGTTGGTCGAAGCTGCATCGAGCGCGTGCGTCTAACACGCACGCGAGCGCCTCGCCACCGCAGTAAATGCTTCTAATTTTGGTCGCCGGATTCGTCTATAGGTGAATTAGTCTATACGAATGTCCTGCGCTGTCATCCATCCATGCACTCCCCATTATAGCAAGGAGTGAAAATCCTGTTTCGAGAACGGTGTTCGCGTGTTGATTCTCATTCGAGACCCCGTTCTCGTGTTCAGTCAATACGAGAACGGGGTTTCAAATACGTCCAATACCCTTACAAAAGTATCCCATGGGATTCCCATATGATTCCCATGGGGCCCTACGGGGTCTCATGGGAAGTCATGAGAAATTCTAAGGATATCCAGACATACCATGGAACCCAATGAGAATCTCTTAGGGAAAAAATGGTTTTCAAGAATACATGGAACCTCATGGGACAAATTGTGATCACCAACCCCGTGGGGTTGCATGGGAAAGTCATGGGGATATATGGGGAAACCACATTGGGTTGCGGGGATATATGGGGAAACCGCATGGGAAAACCCCGGTGGGGTGCATGGGAAAGTAGTCGAAAGCATGGGGAAAATTTCCATGGGAAAATCCCTATGGTGTCCAATTCACCATGCCATTCCCTTCGGGAAATTTTCAATGGGACTTCCCATGGGGTTTTGCATTAGAGATTGTTGTAAGGGTAGTGCTGACTTAACCTCCAAAATATTTGTCACGAGCGGCAATCAGCATACAAGACGGAGCGATCCACCTATACATTGAATATATTGTGCAGCTGATAGTTTGGCATGGGCGCCGATCCACTTTGCAGATTTATATGGTCAAAAGTAAGTTGTTTACAATATACATGGACTGATCCATTTAGCTGCAGAAGTGAAGCTGTATGTGCCTCTGATAGCATATCATGTTTTCCATTCGAGAATTTCCTGAAGACTCCGAAGAAAATGGTCCGAAAACCTACATTTTCTCTGCAACAGGCTATTTGATCGTAGAATCTCTGAAGGTCAAGAGATAATACAGCCTACCCAGTGAGCACACGGTGTTATTGCAACGTTGGATGTTGTTTGAAATGACGTCATGACGTCGAAATACCATAAAACAACGTTGTTTCAACGTCATTTGTGCAACATTGGTTTTACATCGTAGTAACACATTGTTTTAAAGAGAAACTAAAACGCCAATTTTGTTTTTGACATGTTTGACTTATCTGATAGTTTATGCCTCCCCAAATCTAATGTAACAAGTTTCATGATTCTGAAAAATCAAAAAAAATGTTTTTCAGCCTTTTCTTTCTGAGCCACTTTGACTCGATTCAGAAAAGGCCGAGGTCAACTGCGTGCCGTATCGCGCGAGTATTGACGTACACGTGTAGAAACATATGACGTCACTGTATTATACGACAATGTTTTACGTAGAGTCTGTACGTATTTTTTTGTCTAAGGCTAGTATTACTTGCTGTGCTTTTTGCTCATGATTCAGGAGTAACACTACGATAAACATATTTTAAAGTGTTGACATCTTTGTGAGACACATTAAGAATTGGGGTTGTAGGCTTGTTCTTGCTGAAAAGCTAGTTATGAGTCATACTTTCCTTTGTTTACAGTCGGCTTTTATTGGGACCTGCGCGGTGAGTTGTGTGTGAGCTGATGCTATACTCTAGTCTGGCGACTTTGATTATGCAGCCCTCATAAGGACCCGCACCTTCTCAGAACTATACACAATTTCTGTTATAAGGTACCAGACTCAATCGCATGCAGCGCATGCGGTCATATGCAGCACGATATGGGGCAGCTTTTTTCACCATGCATCATCTGCAGGGCCTACAACTTCCTACAGTCTAGTCCTACACAAAACTGGTTCACTGTATCCGTACTCTTTGCTTTTTACTTTGTGCACATTTCAATGGTGTAGGACTGTAGGAAGTGTAGGATCCTACAAAGTATACGGAGTGAAAAAAGCTGCCTCATATCCGGCAGGGTATACATGCGGTACCGTGCGTGTACAATGCATGTTGAGTCAAGCGTGTGTGGACAGGGAGACAACCGGGGCTCTCTGGCTGCTCGAGACGGTAACCGCAGTTAACGTCGTCGCGCTGGTGCGCGTGAGTCCGGGACACGATTGGAATGCTCGGTGCTTTTAGAGTTGGAATGGCTCCATCCTTCAAACGGAATTGTGCCTTCAAACCCAGCTGAGTTTTCATACTAACACTATCATCTATTCTATACAGTCTTTGGCGAAATGTTCTGCACATATTTTCGACCATTTCGACAGCCCAAAATCAGATATTGTATTGTCTACAAAGCGGACCCACTGTCGCCTTTGAGCTCCATTCAGCACTGGGAATCGCAGTAAGGTTGGGTCAGGGTTTTTGTCGCTGTTCCTCGTGCAACCCCCAAATACACACGATCGAGGCATAGTGATTATCTCAGATCCATGCTCATACTGAAATAATATCAAAATTAGACAAAATAGACGGGAAAACGGAGGAGTTAGGTCGACAAAAACTCTTCAGCAGCATCAACTCCACGTACGTACATGCATAGTGTTTGGCTGTAGCATCAACCGACTCTACACGTGTACGTCACGGGGTCACGTACATACATTTAACATACATAATGAGCTTTCGCGAAACAGGATAAATGGTTCAGAATAACAACCCTTTTTTTAAATAAAAAAAATTCTCTCGTCTGCAAACTAATCTCCATCAGTTAAAAGGGTATTTAAACTGTCGGAAAAGTCCAAAAAGTCAAAAAAAAAATTGCCGTTTTAGTTCCTCTTTAACATTGGATAATTGTGTAGCGATGTTATCAACGTAAATTCAATGTTTATCCAACTTTGGGTTGGTGACGTTGTTTCAACGTACAGATTTTGACATTTATCCAACGTTGAATAACTGTGTAAATTACGTCGCGATATTATCAACTAAATTCAGTGTTTGTCTAATCGTTATCAAACGTTGAATCAACGTAAACTTTTCAACATTGAATCAACGTGGACATGTCTACGTTGATTTAACGTTGTGATTTCAACATTAGATCTATTTTCAAATCTAATGATTATTCAACGTCAGTTCAACGCCGGTGTCTGTCGGTTTCCCAGGTGGTTTCAACGTCATTCCAATGTATTTTGCCCGATTGGTAGTTCTCCAAAGAAAGACGGATTGAGGAAAGGACACCATGAGGGTCCACTGCTGCCCAAATATGGTAACGCTGTCCAGTACAGAGAACTGTGGACTTCTTTTGATATACATTGGCTTCAACTATTCTGGGAATCTACTATGTCTACATGCAGTATTAGCATCAGAGATGACCAAGAAATATGTTCTCCTTCCTTCATGCGGTTATCATGTTGGTATACCTGAATCTCACATCAGAGAGATGAAACTTGTTCTGAAGGCTGTCCACGTCACAGATAGCATCATGATATTGAACCAATGTTGGGCCATCAAAACTGTTTTGTTGGGCCAACATTGGCTGTCAATGTTGGGCCAGTGTAATTTTGCTCATCGGCATCTTGTTGGCCCAATGTTAAAGTTGGCCTAACGTTGGCCAAACATTGTAGTTGGCTCAACATTGGACCGTTGTTGTCCCATTCTATTGAGAAACATTGAGCCACCATTGCGCCATCAAAGTTCAAGGGTTTTCCATCAAAACTGTTAATTGTTATGCTGGAAATTACATGCTGTCGTCTCTCATTAAAACATTTGGAAAATAAGAACAATATTAAAATAATCATACCAAAATTACACACCATAACATCAAATCCACAACTTCACATACACAAACAATAAAAAGGTAGACTTTAGAAAGAGTATAAAAACACATACCACGGTATACTCTTGGTGGTGGGTGCAATGGTGGCTCAATGTTTCTCAATAGAGTGGGACAACAGCAGTCTAATGTTGAGGCAGCTGTAATATTTGGCCAACGTTAGGCCAACTTTAACATTGTGCCAATAAGATGCCGATGAGCAAAATTACACTGACCCAACATCGACAGCCAATGTTGGCCCAACAAAACAGTTTTGATGGCCCAACATTGGAAAAACCTTTGAACTTTGATGGTACAATGGTGGCTCTAGGTTTCTCAATAGAGTGGGACAACTGCGGTCCAATGTTGAGCCAACTGTAATGTTTGGCCAACGTTAGGCCAACTTTAACATTGGGCCAATTAGATGCCGATGAGCGAAATTACACTGGCCCAACATTGACAGCCAATATTGGCCCAACAAAACAGTTTTGATGGCCCAACATTGGTTCAATATCATGATGCTATCTGGGAGGTGGGGCGATGATGTTCTCACCAGCGAGCATCAGCAGACATTTAACAAATTGTGTCTTGTCACATCCAGCAGGGCCAGCTAAAACATACGTGAAGGTGTGTTTCATTTGTACTGGCAAGGGGTAGATGGTACTGCTCATTATTATACATGAAAAAATATACTAAATATGGTCATTGTAAGATAGTGTTTACGTTATTCAATCATTGAGTGTGCATGATATATCTAGCGTTCACAACATGTAAAACGTCAGATTTTGCCTGGTCAAAATAATAACAAACTATATTCTACACCTCAAGGTGGGTCGTGGAAACTCCATCCGGCGCTAGCTTCCTCTTGGGGTAGAAGTAGGTTCAAGCCGTCTTTTCCTGGACATAGGTGTACATGTCCGCGATAAGCTCGGAGCAACCAAGGCACTGCAGCGGAAGTAGTTTTTTGTATTTTGTTTATTACTAAAACATCTTTGGGCCAATATTGCTCAATTGTTTTTCGAACTTCAGTCGAAAGCCATAGATTGAAACTGTGCAATCACATTTAACACAGAGGTCACACACCGGACATGTCAGCCCTTAAGTCTTGGTTCCAAGACCTTCGTGTTTCTCAGTAAATCGACTCGGCAATGTATTCGATTCTGAAATGTTTTATATTACGCGCTGTTAAGAATCGATTCTACCGTTCTTTGCTCGGTTCTTTACTTCCACGAAGGTCTTGGATATTCCTCCTAACTTTTTCTTTACTTTTTTCGATTATTCTCCTCCGACTTTCCGGGAGAGCAAATCAGCGATTGAGTTTGACCTTGATAAATGAATTATTCATAACTTGGCTCATGCACGACAGTACGGCCGGTGTGGTCACCCTGGGTGCGGTTTTTTGTGTACATGTGTTGTATTGTCTGGAAATTTGAACCGGGCTCGATGCGTCGACGGGACCGTTGAAGGATTGCCCGATCCGCGTGACCCAGTTTGTCATGTCTTTTTCTGTGGGAAAATTTTGTTTTGTTTGTTTGGCCCGCCATATATGCGGGTTCTAATTTGCATAATCGGCATTCCTGGTTGGTTTAGGACCACACCCTTATATAATATACCTTGTGCTGTATTAATCATTCAAGTGTGTCCCTATATACACGAACCGTTTTCTCAGCCTCCCCATTCAGGTGAAATCACACCACCGAGTACAGTACATTCCGTTCGCCCTTGCGTAATTTCAATTTGACTTCGTGTTCGCTCTTAACTCACTATACAACTATCCCTCCCGCCCACCCGACAGAAAGACTGTTACTCTATCTTTCGTATTTCTCGTTTTCGCTCCTTTTTCTCCTCCTTTCCAAATGTTCTTTTTTTCTTCAGACATGCCATATTTTGAGTCATGTTACTCCTGCGGAATGTCGGGCCATTGGTCCAGAGATTGTCCATTCTCCTTTAGCTCCAAGACCTTCTCTCGCTTCCGGACCCAGCCTATAGAGCCGCTCCAGCCGTCCCATTCGCCGGGTACAGCCCATCCTCATCAGCCAATCCGGAACCGCCTTTACATGGTCTTCCGACGCCGCCAGCACCTCTTCCTTACCTAAATCCCAGTAGGGTTGCTATTTGCAAGAGGTTTGACGACGTTATTAAGGTACATTGTCCAAGAAAATCCCCTAAATCGATTATGTGTACTTACAGTCTGATGATTTACCGTACTAGTTAAAGGGAGGTTAAAACAACATGTCCAATTCTGGCGTGCGTGACATAGGTGCTCCTGGTATGATTGTATCTATCATTGAGCACGGTTATCCCTTTCATGGAAAAACCTTCTCGGGTGTTCTTCCCCAATAATAAGTCGGCCTTACGCGAGTCCAAATTCGTGACATATTCCATCTTAGAGTTACTCGCCTCCTCCCGCATTTCAGAGAAATCTCGCCCTTCCTATGTAATTAGCCCCTTATCCGTCGTATGTTAAACTTCCAAGAAAAATAGACTTAATTGACCTCAGTACCCTAAAAAAATATATACCAAAGAAGCATTTTAAATTAGATGATTGGAAGACAGCTATTCAATTTCTTTCCACAAATGTCCTGATACACTTTCTCACCGTTGGTGGCGCCATTTAACCTCTGTTTTGTTCTCACCCATAGGCAAAATATGACCTGTATTTGCAAGGCGTAGGCCCCTACAAGCAAAAGAAATAGAAAGAAAAATTGGCAACGAGCAGGGGGGGGGGGGGGGGGGGGGGGGGTTTTCGACGCCCAAACACCCCCCCCCCCCCCCCGATCCGCGCCTGTTCTGGTGCTACCCTTTTCCGAAGAAGTCATTCCGACTATCTGTCTCACACGAAATCACATTCAGACTCAGATAGTGTTCTAATTTCCACCGCTGCCGCATTAAGATGGTTTCATTCTCTAGTTAATATCAAAATCAACCCGATTGATTCACCCATCATCCAATTCACACATCATCGTTAGGGGTAGACGTGATCTGCACCATCCACCTGTACAAAAACAGCCGATTACACTCAGTCAGGTTAAAGCAATTATCGACCTTTTTGCAGGTCCCGAGGCCTCGCTTTTAGAGCTTAGATCTGCCTGTTATGTCTCTCTCAAATACGCTCTTCTTTTTCGACATAACGAGATGACCGGTATAAAAACCAAACACTTAACCGAGCTCGAAGGCAACAAAGGTATTTCTATTTTTATTCCAAAATCCAAAACTGATATTTTCCGAGATGGCAATACTGCTTTTCTCTGCGACACATTCGATAATTATTCACCGGTTACAATCTTACGTCGATATTTACACGCTGCTGGTATCGTGTTGGGTCAAGACAAATATTATTTGTTCACTCCCATTACATTTCTGTCCAGCACAAAAACATACAAGATCGGTGCTGATAGACCTTTGAGTTACACTAGGTGCAGAGAACTATTTTAGAGGCCCTTAGGCGCATATGTGTCTCAGATCTGTTGGAGCTTCTCACCTGGCAAACAGGCATGTTCCCGAAACATTAATAATGCAACATGGTCGCTGGAAGACCTCCGAGGCTAAAAACGGATGTCAAGTGGGATACCAAGGAAAGATTAGACCTGTCACAAACCCCATTTCCAAGAGTAATTGTCGAAAATGCCATTACTGCTTATACGGTATATAGAATTTGTCATGCATTTTTTTTTTTTTTTATAAATTCATCTGCTATTTATAGTCAGCAGTACTTATTTTAAATTCATTGAGATTCATTTATTAACAAGACAACGCTCAGATGTTTAAACTCATCGAGATTCCTATATTAACAAGACAAGGATCAGATATGTTAAAACTTGTTGCGATTCCTGTATTAACAAGATAAGGATCAGATATTTAAACTCGTTCAGATTACTGTATTAACGGAAACATGCTTCTCAAACTGGCCGGATCACATTCTATTTCATAAATATATTCATTTATATGTATTAAATGTGAATTAAGAGCCAAACTGGTTCAAGTGAAGTTTTAGTGTGATTATTTGCCGCCCAAAAATTGACCCCCCATTTTTGGAATTTGTTGAGACTCAAATTGAGGGCGCTGTTCGTGACGTAGACCGAGGCACCGAAATTCATGGATCGACTCGATAGTCTGGACACTAGGTCTACACGTGCAATTTCGTAAGTTGCAACAACAACTAACATCGGACTTACCCTGATTTTCTCCCTTTTAGCGAAGGCTCCTCGGGGAATGGGCCGTTTAACTGCTTTCGCCTATATCTTACTCACATCTGGGAACTTTGTTGGGATGGCAGTGGACTTGAGCATTTATTTGTAATGGTCATCCCAAAGGATTTGAAAATACCAGTATCGAAACACCACGGCTCAAAGTGGTCGCTCCATAACGCTGAAAGCTGCTGGGGCCGGACCACTTTGCTCTTGTCACCTTCACTTTCGCCGTCCAAATTCTCCGATATTTCGCATCAGTTGGAAATAAATGAAGGCTTACTCCATCCGTCGTTGTTTTGCTGCACCCAGCAGCCACACACCTTGTCGGCATGGCCGAAAAACACTATATTTTGCTTAGATTTTGGACGAAGAATTTTCGCCGTACAATGTACACACAATGCATACCCACCCGTGATGAATGGGTAATGTGCCTCGATCTACGTCACACACTTATGTTAATGAGGGTCCCACTCAGGGGGCGGAGTAGCTTGGACAAGCATTTTCAAAATTGTTTTTCTCATATTTAATCTGGGAAATAATTGTCTCTGGACACAAAATATCATTGTCAAGATAATACTTTACTGTTTTAAGCAGGAATGATGCAATATAAATCCTAAATCATGTATCCTTTAATGTAATGTGAAAACTGTTATTGTTAAATACTACCCTTTCTCACCATATAACTATGTTTTCCTACAACAAGATTATGTAACTTGGGTTAGTTTATGGTATAATACTAATTCATAATACATCATGTTCGGTTACAAAGATATTAATCATGTAAGCCTACGCGCAGTGTATTTTAGGTCATTTTTGTGAAGCTTGGTTTTCCCATTATTCGCAATAAACGCCGACAGCACGCAAGACACCAAGTTGCCAGTGCAGATGCATTTGACCAAAACTGAAAACAAAATGGCGTCCGAACCGTTGATAAATTTTCAACAAAATGCCATTCTTGAAAACCGAAAGGAATTTCGATAAAGTTTAATTGTGATATATTTTAGTGATGGTCTTTTTTCAAGTCAAAGGGATAATTAATTATGAGCCATATTCGTGGCACTCAAGCGAAAAATATTTGACGCAGATAGTCGGCAAAATGAACTGAACGTAGCCCATTATGTTCGACTGTCTCCGTCCCAAGGGCGGCGGAAGCTGATTTTTATTGGGGTGGCATCACCATTTATAAATCTTTGCATTATGAAATGTTACTGCTTAAAACTGCTTAGAGCGTATTGGGGTGGCACTGCCAACCCAATACGCTCCACAAGTATATTTTGAGGTGGCACCTGCCACCCCTGTCCCGCCGCCATTGCGTCCTGTGCCCAATTTCATGGCTCTGCTAACCACAACTTTCCGCGCTTACGATCACCATTTGGCACGTACCCCCCCCCCCCCCCCCCCCCCCCCCCCCTGGTAAATTGAGTTAAAAAACTGGGGGGAAGGGAAAAGAAGAAAAGAAATGGGGGGGAGTGAGAGAAAAGGAGGGCAGGAGGAGCAAGCAAGCTAGTCTGGTTTCCTGACCTGATTCCTCGACGTCTATAAATTGCTCCGTTTCGTCTGAAGATCTTGAGGGTCAGGGTACCGTATGAAAATTGCAATTTTCTGTCGGACTCGACGCCAGTACACATAGGCCTGGGCCTACAAAGTACGATAAGTATACTATGTCTTGCAGCCGATCTGCCGATGGTTTTAACACAGGGCAAGAAACAGTCTGAAATCAAGCCCCTTTTTGAAAATTTCAACTGGACTGAATTAAAACCAAGAATGATTCCAAATAAATTAAAAATGAAGGGCAAAAACTGCAAATTAAACGCCAAAAATGGGGGAGGGAGAAATTTAGATTGTTGTAGTCATGACATGGCTAAAAATAATGGCTAAAATAATGATATATTCTCCATATAATCTTTAAAAAACTTTTGTTAAAAAGCAGTCAGGTGAAAGTGGTCAGGAATCGCCTCAGATTGCACCACGGAGCATCCAGAATCCAACAAATTTCGGGGCCCTCAAGCGGGCCCCGGACCCCACGCCGTAAGGGCTTCGCGCTCGCATTTGTCCGTTTTGGGTGTTCCCCTGTCTAGATTTGTGTAGTCATGACATTGTTAAAATAATGGCTAAAAATAATGGCTAAAATAATAATATATATATTCTCCATAAAATCTTAACAACTTTTGTGTAAAAAAGTCGGGTGAAAGTGGCCAGGAATCGCCTTAGATTGCACCACGGAGCATCCAGAATCCAAACTTTTACGGGGCCCTTAAGCGGGCCCCGGACCCCACGCCGTAAGCGCTTCGCGCTCGCATTTGTCCGTTTTCGGTGTGCCCACCGTCTACACAATTCCTAGATCCGCGCCTGAAAATTCCCCCCTAACGCGTGATGAAATACGCTTGCCGTAAGCACAGAATTGTCTGCTACTTATACAGTAAGCGGGGATTTTTCGCTTACGGTAAGCAGAGCAATGTAATTGGGCCCTGTTTGCGTCCGTCGCGACAGAACGTTTCCAACTTGCAGAAGCTGTCGGTGATTATAGGTAGAACTTAGAAGCCATGCTTAGGCCACACTACAGTAGAGCGTTTGATCGCCGAGTGCCTGGTTATCGTCATGCTGGCTGACTATGGAGACCACGACAATGGGTTTGATACACTCGGCCGGCACAGAAAGTTTAGAGAACATGTTATCCAAGCAGATTTGAAATTTGTGAGTGGCAACTTCACCGTGATGCCAGTTGATGTGGGCTTTCTCCTTACAATAACGAAACGGCTCCGCGGGATCCTCTGAAACAAATCAAAATGTGACTTATCGGGACCAGTAAACGAACGTAAAATCTCAAGTATTTTAACCTATGACAATGTAGATTTGTGTTTGTTCTCTTTAAATGTAGTGTACACGATTGGTAATCCTTCAGGTGTTTTTACTGAATTATTACGAAATACCATACTAGACCGTAAGTTAATAGTAGTCTCAATCATCCTGTGGATTGATGGCTGTCGTTGTCAAGAACAGTGGAAATTTATATCGTTTCCCAACGATTTCCGGCCGGCAATCGTTGGAAAACTGCCCTATAACCTTTAGTCAAGGCGCGCGTGGCTACCCGGACGAGTGGCGTGCCCCGTTGCTGGCATATTCGGGACTCATCACGCGTCCAGGTAGCCACGCGCGCCTTGACTAAATGATATCGGTCAATCGTGCTGCGCTATCGGTCGACCGGGACGCTATTGGTCGATGGCGCTGCCACCCGTACCAGTCGAACACATTTTCTTTCTAATTCACGGCTCTGGAGGATTTTTTTTAAAGGTAGGCCTAAGTAATGTCCAAGATATCCGTCAGGATCGACTGATAGCGCAGTACCATCGACCGATCGCGCACATCGACCGATCGCGCCCAACATTTACATTCAGGACATGTTAAAAACGGTTACACCCCTATGTTTCGACACCCCTATGTTCCGACACCCTATGTTCCGACAACTAAACCTATGTTCCGACACCCCTATGTTCCGACGTCCCTATGTTTCGACAACCCTATGTTCCGACACCCCTATGTTCCGACACCCCTTTGTTCCGACACATATACGTATGTTCCTCCACCCTACCATAATGGGAATTGAGTGACCAATCCACTGTTTGTCATCTCTTCCAAATACTGTGAGAAAAATCCTTTGTTCCCCGCTAGCCTGTGTTATTCCTGTGTTATAAGGCCCTCTTTAATAAAAAGGAAACAAAAGTATGGGCTCAACCCGTTGTCTGAGTGAGGAGAAAATAGTGAAAAACAAACCACTCCCACCCCCATGTGCATTGGCTACCGGGCCTGCAAAATAATATCGGGACCCGCCTGCAGATAGCATAGACTTATACAAAATGACGCAATATGCCTTTGCCAACAACATGGTGGACCCATTTTCATGGCTGCTTACCGCAGAATTGTGTGCTTGCGACCACCATTTTTCGCTTAAAAGGCAAGCGCCGAAATTCTTCGTTAGCTGTGTAAATGCCTTGTTACGTTAAGTGCACACAAGCCAAAATTCCTTGCTAACCTTTGAAATACGCTTACAAGCATTCTGTAAGCGTCGATTCCATGCAGTGCACACGCGCGATGTGCAATTTACATTTTTCATGAGAAAGGCCCATTCTTCTTTTTGCACCCGAATCTAATTAACAAATTATCCAGACAGTTTCCCCTTGCGGATTATTGCTTTATTATTTTAGGTTGCACTGAGAAAGTTTTACAGAAAACTAAGCACTATGCAACACTCAACAACTGACGTAGCCCTAGCCGTGCAGCACATAAAATTAGTCCTACATAGGGCCACAACTGACGTTGACCTTTGTTAATCCACTAGGCCTAATTGAGAACTCGTTTCTGGCACCAAATTCATTGCTTTCCTCAGCCAGCTTGTCCCCGTTTCATGGCTGAGTCAACTGCGGAATTCTGCGCTTGCGTTTACCATTCTGCGCGGGCATGCGCTGATTTCGTATTAAGCGAAAACCTTTAACGCGAAACACGCATGCGCACTGACAAAAATGTCTTGCTAACTGATGTATAAAGCGCAGAATTTCCTTCTTCCGCGAGCGTCGATTCCTTATTTACGGTGAGACAGCCATGAATGTTGGCCCTCCTGTCACCAACATACCAGTCTCAACAGGCCAACATAACCTTGTTTTCGGGTGTCGGAAAATAGGGGTGTCGGAACATAGGGGTGTCGGAACATAGGGGTGTCGGAACATAGGTTGAGTTGTTGGAACATAGGGGTGTCGGAACATAGGGGTGTCGGAACATAGGGACGTCTGAACATAGGTGTGTCGGAACATAGGTTGAGTTGTTGGAACATAGGGACGTCGGAACATAGGTGTGTCGGAACATGGGTTGAGTTGTCGGAACATAGATACGTCGGAACATAGGTGTGTCGGAACATAGATTGAGTTGTCGGAACATAGGGGTGTCGGAACATAGGGGTGTCGGAACATAGGGACGTCGGAACATAGGTGTGTCGGAACATAGGTTGAGTTGTCGGAACATAGGGGTGTCGGAACATATGGGTATCGGAACATAGGGACGTCGGAACATAGGGGTGTCGGAACATAGGGGTGTCGGAACATAGGGCTGTTACCGTTAAGGTACATATTAACCTTGTCCATCCACAGATAATGTAAACAAAATCACCATGTGTGGACCGCCTTAGAGTGATGTATTACATGTATCGTACGGAACAGGTCAACCACATGCTCGCACTCGGCACGCTTGACTGGTTTACTTGGATAAGCACTTCATAACATCACTATACACTATATGCAGTCCATGACGTGTCGTGAAAAAGGTTGAAAAAGAGGATCGAAATCGAGACTAAGCAATAGCGTATGCTCTTGGCAGTCTTCCCTCACCTTGAATGAAAGTGTTCTTCCAATCTGCTAAAGCGACTGATCCTCTGTAGTTGTACTTGGCTGGCTGTTCTGTGTATTCAAAAGAGTCTAGGAACAGAGCAATCAAACATATTATACGTACTTTTTCGGGAAGGCGTGATAGGAATTACAGTATGAATACTACGTGCAACTTTGTCGCATACGATACCTTTAAAAAATAAATAATTTAAAATATATAGGCCTATATCGCACTACTGATGTAAACAAGAGAGATAAAGATTTACGTAAATATACGCCCTCTGCATCACTCCCCATGTAGCATGCCTGGCATTGCGTTCCTGCGTCGTTGCAAGTCATATTCATCATGGAAAATTCCTATTGGTGAAGATGAAAACATTGAAAGGAACCATAAGATAGCATTGTATAATTATGATTCTGAAACATGTGGGACTATGACAGCTTTCTATCCATGTTTCTTAACTTTCCACCTCAGTTGTAGCAATTCTAGGGAGATATTTCAACAGTTTGGTTTCAATCCTAATGATTTTTGTTTGCACTACTGTCGATTTATGACACACTACTCAGGTTACTGCAAGGTTCACCAACTAAACTCCTCAAACAAAGTTCGGAAACTTAAGTTTGACAGACGATTTCTCTCTTGTTTCCAACTCCTTTTCCTTGAATTTGGTATCATTGGAAGGCCTGTTATTCTTCTTTACAATGATGTGTCATTTGTTTATGATTAAGCAATTGGGGGATGTGCAGCACAGCTGAATATGGGGGTGGGTGTAAAGTGAAATGGTACAAAATCATTGCTATTGTCCAAAAGTGTATTGACTCTTGCTGTTAGGAGCTGTTTGGAGGATTGGTGTGTCTTGAATGATTCTCTGCTTACTAACCAATATTTAGAGGTTGTAAGCAATAAATGTGCGAGAAAAGTTGGAAATCCACATGGCCTGTCACAATACATTGCCTCCGGGATAGCAACTCTGTTGTTAATGTGCTTGCGTTTCAAACAGAGTAAAAGAATTTGTCATTTTCTGCACTCAAACACCCAGTAATGCTCCATCAGTAACAAGAAGTCTCTCTCGCAGTACAATGCAACACTCTATCACTAACAAAAGAAAAAACAAGACGTCAGGAAAGTATCTTTTTCTGGTTTAATCATTGAACAGTTTCTTCATTGAACAGTGTTAAGTAAAGAGCCTCAGTAGCGGGTGGACGATCCGAATGCAGCCACAACAGCCTGGCACCTCCTTCTCATACTGTTCACGGGCCGGGTGCCAGCTAGTCTTGGTTCAAGACGTTGTTACGTATATACGCGATAACTGGCCGCCGCGAGAGGGCGTTATCACGACAAACTATTTTAGCCACGAACCGCCAGTAACAACGTCTTGGGAATTTCGTAGAAGCCGTGTTGTGCGCACGCACCTGCTTAGCCCAATGATTGCAGCGCGCATTATGTAGTTTGCATAATACATAACTAAATGCATTATGCATAGATCTAACCCCCTGACTACTACCGCCCGAGTGTTAGTATAAAGATAAAGGTACAGGTCCGTGCTATTTAGATTGTTTGGTAGGGCCGAGGGGAATGAACTAAAATGTTTCGGAATGATGGAAAATAACAAAACAGAAAATCTTAACGGGGCTAGCTAGCTAGATATGATATATTATAATGGTGCTGAGGAGACCTTGTTGGGTGATTTGATTAAGATATAAAATAGAAAAGGCCGTGATAATAATAAAACAAATAGCTCACAAGGCCCTAGTCTTTACGGCCGGATAAAACGGAGATTGTCGTGCTCTGGTGATTCGATTGTCACACAGTTCACAAAGATACTGAGACGCACTCAAGATCTCCTGCGGGTATTCTCCACTGGTGAAACTCGACAAAAATTCAGGCTCATGTTTGCTTTGAGGCTGGACGCGAATCCCCGCCGAGAAACCCCAGCGATTCCCCTACCTCCG
The DNA here is from genome assembly GCA_037893225.1 of Hippasteria phrygiana. Lineage (NCBI taxonomy): Eukaryota > Metazoa > Echinodermata > Asteroidea > Valvatida > Goniasteridae > Hippasteria > Hippasteria phrygiana. Next base: position 1,353,512 of record JAZGUH010000401.1, on the reverse strand, counting down.
AGTCGACTTCAATTTGACGGACGACTTGTCTCAACAGAAGACTTGTCTCCACGGACGACATATCTTCCCATTTGACGCAAAGACGGTCGAGTTGTTTTAACGGTCGAGTTGTCTCGAGTCGAGTCGGCCAACGGTCGAGTTGTCCGAGCCCCGACGGTTTAATATAATGGAGAGGTATTTCTTACATGTAATAAGCAATTTCCCGCAGATCACACACCATCACCCAGGTTGCCTGCCCGGTCCCGCCCGGCACCTTCCCCGTCGTATCTCCCTCGCGTCGATCGTCACAGTTGCAAGACGTCGCATGCGAACACGAGCGGTGAACACTGCAGCCGCCAGCGCATAGCCGGCCGCCCGCCTGCAATGCATAGCAGCTTCAATCGCGAACTTACCAGCGCCCCTTCGGCCAGTAGTATAGATAGCTACCAGACTATTGTTGTTGTTGTTGTTGTAACATATATTTCAATGTTGTCATTCATTACAATATTTACAATCATATAGAAATTACCAAGGAATTTAATAATATATTTGATAGAGACTATGTATACAGTAAGTTAAATAATAAAGAAGCAACAAGTTAAGTGACAACATTTAGGTATAAGGTTAAGCGTAAAACGCTTTTGTGCCCTAACCTATGGACATACAACCAGGGAACCAGACAAAGGACAACAAAACACAACGTACGTAGAGACAAACTGGTGTGAGACAAGGCAAAATTATTAGTTCACTAATAAGAATAAGATTACAAGTACGACTCGAGGAATCGAGCTTTTAAATTTTTAACAAAGACAGACAGAGAAGGTGATGTTTTGAGAAAATGTTCTAAACTATTCCAGTATGAGATGCCTCGATGAACAACACTATCTTTAGACATTGACGTTCTATTGAAATGGACGAACACATTTCCCCTAGCACTACTTCGAGTATTATATACATGAACATCAGATGTTAAAGTAAAACAACAATTAAAACAGGGAGGGAGTGCATTATGCGTAAATTTATACATGAATTTTCCCAAATTAAGCTGGTATAAGTCATTACATTGTAATAAATTTAATTTGGCAAATAATGGAGCAGAATGATCACGGTAACCAGCATTTAAAATTACACGAACCGCTCGTTTTTGTAAAATTAGTAATTTGTTACATTTAGATGAGGAACTGGCCCAAGTCAGGATTGAATAATTAAAATATGGCAAAACAAATGAATGGCAGCTCTTTTTCGTATGTGCGCGTGCGTGAAGAGAAAATGTTCCTCATTTTCAAAAAGACGTTGTTACTGGCGGTTCGTGGCTGAAATAGTTTGTCGTGATAACGCCCTCTCGCGGCGGCCGGTTGTCGCTTATATACGTAACAACGTCTTGAACCAAGACTAGGTGCCAGCAAACCCAAGTGGGGCCATGTGGGTTGTGGTAGGGTTTGATGGGCTTTGGTGGGCTTGGGCTTTTAATGGGCTGCCCACGTGGGTCCTACATGGGATGACGGTGGGTTTTTAGTGGGTTGGGCATTGAATGGGCAAGGTATATGGGTCCAATATGGGGATTTGGTGGGCTACGTGGGCTGTCTATGAACTAGGTTTTGAGAGGGCTGGCCTAAGTGGGCCCTGTGTGGGACATAGTTGGGCGCGGTGGGCTGCACTATCAATGGGTTTTGAGAGGGCTGGCCCAAGTGGGCCCTGTGTGGAATATAGTTGGGCGATGTGGGCTGTACTGTCAATGAGCTTTGAGAGGGCTGGCCTAAGTAGGCCCTGTGTGGGATATAGTTGGGCGCGGTGGGCTGTCCTGTCAATTGGACTTGAGAGGGCTGGCCCAAATAGGCCCTGTGTGGGATATAGTTGGGCGCGGTGGGCTGTACTGTTAATGGGCTTTGTGGGCCCTGTGTGGGATATAGGTGGCCGCGGTGGGCTGTACTGTCAATGGGCCTTGAGAGGGCTGGCCCAAGTGGGCCCTGTGTGGGATATAGTTGGGCGCGGTGGGCTGTCCTGTCAATGGGTTTTGAGAGGGCTGGCTTAAGTGGGCCCTGTGTGTGATATAGTTGGGCGCGGTGGGCTGCACTGTCAATGGGCCTTGAGAGGGCTGGCCCAAGTGGGCCGTGTGTGGGATATAGTTGGGCGCGGTGGGCTGTTCTGTCAATAGGTTTTGAGAGGGCTGGCCCAAGTGGGCACTGTGTGGGATATAGTTGGGCGCGGTGGGCTGTTCTGTCAATGGGCCTTGAGAGGGCTGGCCTAAATTGGCCCTGTGTGGGATATAGTTGGGCGCGGTGGGCTGTACTGTCAATGGGTTTTGAGAGGGCTGGCCTAAATGGGCCCTCTGTGGGATATAGTTGGGCGTGATGGGCTGTGATGAATCCACCCCATCTGCCGCGCATGTGATGTGCATGTGATATCCCGCGCGCGCCGCGTGATCGTGGTCGAGGTCGAATACATACATCTCCTCAAGCACTATAGCACGGGCCACGGTCGCGCGCGACGAGAGCTCCATCCAACTGTCAGTTGTCAACCACCGAAGGCATGATCTTCAAAATTCTCTATTTCTGGTACGTAACCTTCTCTATATTATCATCATATTTTTAAATTTAAACTGGAGAGGAAGCCATGAAGAAATAAGGCCTCCCAAGAGTAGCCCAGCTATATGCCAACGTTTATGTAGAAGTAGCCTAAATTTCAAAGAATGTAGGACACTATCCAGACGCAACTAATTTACTTCGCGGAGAACGCGTGCATGCTTCCCTCAGCACCTTGTCGTCTCTGAATCTGATGTATTTTTTCAGCTGGACCAGTGACCTTCCACATCAGGACCATCAAGTTCACATCAGAAATTCATATCACCAGACCCACTTCCTGGACATCGCCATCCACACGGAAGACGGCTCAGTAACCACTGAACTATATTCTAAACCCATTGACACCCACCAGTACCTCCATTCCATCAGCTGTCACCCTAGGCATTGTAAGACAGGCATAGATTACCATTTCTTTTACTTAATAAAAGAAAAGTAGGAACGTTTTTTTTAAATATGCCTTTAATTTATCAATAAAATGGAGTCAGAATGATTGCACAATTATACCCAGCACGATATGTGACAAAGGGACCCCCCCCCCCCCTTAGTTCCCTATACCATATACACACTAGACTATTGTTACCGAACACGCACCCCAAAAGCTAGGATGAATTCCTGAGATTCTGGGAACACAATGACCATCACAAGGGGAGGGGGGTCTCTTTGTCACATAGGCCCCTATCCCGCTGCAAATGTATGCATATTTGTCATTGAAATTTTCAATTTTCCCCTAAAGAGATGGAATGGACCAAATCACTAAAATGAAGTGTAGTTTTGAAGAAATGTTGACAATCTAGGGTGCAGTTTGGGTAAATGTTCACACATGTAACGGACATAAAATGTACATTTTTTTCTCTAATGTTTTTATAATAAAACAAACCTAGACCGATTTATTTGTTTGAATGCCAAAATGTGGACAAACAAAAGTTTTAAGATTTTGTACTGCAAAAATGATTTGTGTATTCTTGTTCAAATATGAAGGTTACTACTGTTCGTGAAGCATTTGACTTTTTGTACAACCTGCTTAAATTGTGAGTTGTGAACATAATGGATCTAATAATATTAATTGTTTGCCTGCATGCTACATTCTACGAGGCTAGAGCATAAACCCATGAAGGACTCATCTTCAAACCAGTCAGCTATCAACGCCAGCCAAGTGAGGCCCAATTGGGGCCCACTCAGTTGCCCATCGAAGGCCCAACAGGGCCCCACTTTGGCTTGCTGGCTACGTTGCTGTGGGATGGCGTCCCATTCATCAATCGGGATCTGTTGTAGTCTTGGTTCAAGAAGATGTTACGTATATACGCGATAACCGGCTGCCGCGAGAGGTCGTTATCACGACAAACTATTAGTAGCCACCACCACCGTGGTAGCCACGAACCGCCACAGTCAGCGCGCAGCGTGCTGAAAAGTGCTTCGTTTATTTGCAGCGTATGCATAAAACGCTGGGTAAATGCATATTCATGAGATTGGAGATCACATTTTCGAAATTCATTTTCCAGTTAACGTGTCTTTAAAAGTAAGATTTTAATTAAAAGACAGGCTGGAAATGGTATAGCCTTATTGTTTAGTGAGATTATTCAAATTTTAAACGTCCATTTTGTGAAATATATGAACGAAAATATGACCGTTGTTGTAGTGAATTTACGGTCGGTGAAAAATGTCCTTTTTCTAAACTAAACGAAGTTGGGCAGAAGAATCTGACGGGTTGGAGACAAGCTATAATATTAAGTTACCTATCTTTATAAATACGGTTCTATTGATTATTCGAAACAGTCAGGATCACTAAAAAATGATGTCCATTCCGTATGCCCAGATTAGGAAAACAACGCAGCTTTGCAAGCACGTGGATGGCACGAGTGTGCTGTCCTCATTGGTCATATCCCCAAACGACTTTGCATCTTGACCAATCAGGCACCGCTACATTTAACACAAGGGCGCTTTCATGTGTCAGGTACCCTGCTCCACATACAGGCTTATAATAAAGTGTGAAGGCGGAGTAAAGGCGCCAGACTAGAAAATAGAATCGTTGCGTAATGCACGTCTTTTCGGAATAGGGAAAGTACATGTAAAATGATGTATTATAAACACATCACAAAGATTGCCAGGCTGCTTTTTTGTCATTTTTGTCTATTTTTTCCAATGACAAATGTAATATATCCACAACCTAAGTTCTACAGCCTGGAATTGAAAATGGGGTTAAATCGAAATTATTGTGTGCCGATAAAAAGTTGTCTATTGATGATTTTCCTTTTCATTTAGTTTTTGCTCAAACTGATTAAAAACAAAAAGGGAAACCACTTTTTCTTTGACGGGTTTGGCCAAAACAAGTATTGTAAAATGTAAATAATTATAGGCTACCCACAATGCTATTTCCTGTAAAAAGGGGGGGGGGAGGGAGATACCCTATCAATTTTTGTATTCCTATAAAATTCATATGTTGTAGATCATGGATGACATTAATAATAAATAGCAGAAAATTATGCTTTAATAAATACAACTAAAACCTGTGTACCATTTTCACTTTTATTATATTTTCACAAGCAACTACAAATGTTTTGTATACAAGGAACTGAAAGACTTTTTAACAATAATATTTCAAAGAAGGGCACAAGACATTGCAGAAATGACATTTTCACACTTTTTACATTAAGTCGAAAGACATGAACATGTGTTTACAAGAGTAAACATGAAACTACATGTTAAGTTTTTCTACATGTATACTTAAATCAAACACCAATAAATAATAAGTTCTTCAATACATAACAATTTGCAAGGTTTCGGTGTTGAGATTTAAGGGAAATTAATGAACCACAAAACATTTAGGGGCATATTGCTGAAAAATGCCCATGCAATTAGACTGCATTTTCTACCAAAAGATATGATTCATAATTGCAAAAACTAGGGTCTTTAGAATTAAAAGAAGACTGTGCAGTGGAATGTCCAATACAAAAATAATACATGTACATGTACCAGGCATGCAACCTCACAAACAAATGAGGAAATTCCAATCTTTACAAGAGTTTGTGTTTTTCAATTTTCAATGGCATACTATAAGTGTGAAGTGAAAAACGAGGAATCAGCTGATCCGATGAAAAGTTGCATGCCTCATGCGTTTCAACAAAACCGGAGTCGTTTCAACATTTCAAAAAATCTGTTTATAATACATGGACTCGTACATACACACTGGACTTCAATGACAGCACACTTGTTGTCATTTGTTAAATTTTAAACACATTTCGAGAGTAATATAAGTCTTTAAGTGATGGGCAATTCCTTGGAATGAAAACACATCGAAACCCATGTTTAAAACAGGGTACGAGTTGTCCAAGGTACGAGTTGTGCAAACGAGTGTGTCTTATTTCTCCATGGTCTAAGGTACGAGTTGTCCAAACCTAGGTACGAGTTGTCCAAGGTGCGAGTTGTCCAATCCAAGGTACGATTTGGCCAAGGTACGAGTTGTCCTGTTACACAGTTCACAGTACTAGGCCGAGAAACTCTGAAACATTAAAAAAAACATTCTAAATGTTTCTATAACACAGCCAAATTTGCATTTCATGAACATGTATGCCACATCATGTGAAACGGGACAGGAACATATTGTCGACATGCCTTTCTCTCGCCGCATCGCGCAATAAGCACCACGTACGTACACAGTGACGTCATTGACATCAGAAATTTCCCCGTGTAAGTTTGCAATTTTCGCCAACATTTAGCATCGAAATAATAATCGCTCGTTGAACCTGCAGACATGGAAATAGTACGGATCGAAAGCATAGCTCTTCAAGTGTCCAGCAAACGACAAATTTCATCTCAAAATATCTCGAAACAGTCAGGATCACCAAAAACGTGCAGGTAGTTTAAAAGAACTATATTTTTCATACCTCATTTTACAAGCCTAGTAAACAGCCTTCACAACGAAAAAATGTTTAATAATTGTATTATTCGATGCAGAAAGAAATACATTTTTACTCACAACTCCATGTTGGCCGGAAACTGAAGCGAAAATGGGCTTCCCATCTATTTTCTTGAGGCACTACCGAACGCTCGCAAAAACCTCGTGAATTCTCGTAGGTCCGAGACCGTCAACTCGCTGCAAATATAACGTAGCCGGGAACCTCATTATCGAGTACGCTGCGCGCTGACTGGCCAGTAACGACGTCTTGGGAATTTCGTAGAAGCCGTGTTGTGCGCACGCACCTGCTTAGCCCAATGATTGCAGCGCGCATTATGTAGTTTGCATAATACATAAATAAATGCAGTATGCATAGCTAACCCCCTGACTACTACCGCCCGAGTGTTAGTATGAAGATAAAGGTACAGGTCCGTGCTATTAGATTGTTTGGTAGGGCCGAGTGGAATGAACTAAAAAGTTCCGGAATGATGGAAATATAATAAACAGAAAAGCTTAACGGGGCTGAATATGATATATTATAATGGTGCTGAGGAGACCTTGTTGGGTGATTTGATTTAGATATAAAATAAATAAGGCCGTGATAATAATAAAACAAATAGCTTACGAGGCCCTGGTCTTTACGGCCGGGGAAAACGGAGATTGTCGTTCTATACTCTGGTGATTCGATTGTCACACAGTTCACAAAGATACTGAGACGCACTCTAGATCTCCTGCAGGTTTTCTCCACTGGTGAAACTCGAAAAAAATTCAAGCTCATGTTTGCTTTGAGGCTGGACGCGAATCCCCGCCGAGAAACCCCAGCGATTCCCCTACCTCCAGTCGACTTCAATTCAACGGACGACTTGTCTCAACGGAAGACTTGTCTCCACGGACGACTTGTCTTCCCATTTGACGCAAAGACGGTCGAGTTGTCCTAACGGTCGAGTTGTCTCAAATCGAGTCGGCCAACGGTCGAGTTGTCCGAGCCCCGACGGTTTAATATAATGGAGATGTATGTAACAAGTGATTTCCCGCAGATCACACACCATCACCCAGGTTGCCTGCCCGGTCCCGCCCGGCACCTTCCCGGTCGTATCTCCCTCGCGTCGATCGTCACAGTTGCAAGACGTCGCATGCGAACACGAGCAGTGAACACTGCATGCAGCCGCTAGCGCATAGCCGGCCTGCTGGCCGGCTGCCTGCAATGCATGCAAAGCATAGCAGCTTCGATCGCGAACTTACTTACCAGCGCCCCTTCGGCCAGTAGTATAGAAAGCTACCAGACTATTGTGCAACTTCATAGCAGCTCCTTTTCGTATGTGCGCGTGCGTGAAGAGAAAATGTTCTTCATTTTTCGGGGGGAGATTTTACGAAATTCCCAAGACGTTGTTACTGGCGGTTCGTGGCTATTAATAGTTTGTCGTGATAACGCCCTCTCGCGGCAGGCGGTTATCGCGTACGTAACAACGTCTTGAACCAAGACTAGATCTGTTACAGATCTGTTGCACGTTCCCATCCTCCAAGCAAAAGGGGAATGCACTGTATGACAATAGCAATGCATTTTGTAACATTTCACTTTACACCCACCCCCATATTCAGCTGTGCTGCACATCCCCCAATTGCTTAATCATAACAAATGACATTGTAAAACACTCGCCGCTACAGGAACTTAAAATTCGGCTTAAATGATCAGTTTGAAATCAACTTTGCGAACACTAATGGTGGCAAATTACTCGATCACCCGATCTGTTGTCAGTTGCCGCGTATAATTTGTACTGAGGGTGCATGGCCCCCTCCCCTGGATCTACCCTTGTTAAAGATCAATCAAATTTTCAATCAGCGTGCCTCCATCATCAGCTGTTGTACATATAGAGTTATCTCTATTGTTGTAAACAACCCTCTATAGACAGTGCAGGCAGGGGTTTTGTTATCAGATCCACCAGTCTTTCTGTCAGCCTTGGCTGTCATTTCACACCAAGAAATATATCCCAACAGTTAGCAACCATGAATTCAGTAAAATGACTCATTTAAAATGGAGACGGCCATGTTGGCAAGATAGGGCAAGATAGCGCCGGTACGGTATTCCGGAGGTCTCAGGTTCGAATCCCGCTCCAGCAAGTTTTGTTCACTTTGAAATGTATCCTTTTAAGCCTTAAAATGTTAAATGCTTACCATGTTTGTATGGCTGGGATCCATGTTGCTCGCCTTCCAGTTCCCATTGACACGGCTAATGAGAAACATCCAACACAACGCGATTCCAACATGAAGCATGATGGGGCAGAAGTCCTCAGTGCGGTGCTGGCTCATGCAACACTCTGCTCTCGTAGCCCAGAGTGTTGGACTAAATCGACGAGTACAAGTATCACAAATAAGCGGAATGACACACGATTTGGATTATTATAGCTTACGGTAATATGAACTAGCTATATTTATTGCTGCATTGCAAATACCATTTTTTGAGGGGAATAGATGAATGTTTAAACCAATAATTATACTTGAGCTACAACGACTGTTTAGTTACGATTGAGTGGCATATAATTTTATTCTCAATGGGGATTACGTTTGGTCGTCTATAGATGGTGCAAACTGACCTCAGCCTACAACGGAATTTTGCCAGAATAGGAGCTACAATGTGTGCCACGAAATTATTGTTTTCTGACTTGGCTGGGGTTGGAAAACTACAATAATGTGGTCTTGTGAAAAAAAACTTGAATCGACCTCAAATTCCGAAGTAATGACAGACTATGGGGGTTTTCGAAACCCAGGCTTCGTCTTGGCTTCGACTTCTGAATAACTAAGAAGTAAACAAATATAAATATTCTAAATTTAGGTGCATGTTCTGCTTCAGAAACATTCATTCGATTGATTATGCATATGAAAGCAAAAATTATAATATGTATTTACATTTGGTTTGCTTCTCAGTTATTCAGAAGTCGTAGACGAAGCCGAAGCCAGACGAAGCCAGAGTTTCGAAAAATACCTAAGAGTCCGTCGCCAGACTAGTCTGTGTTTAGTATCAAGACGTTTACATATAGAAAGTGATAAGTGATTGTGAAGTCGCGAGACTTTACCCCTCTATTGGTCGCTCCCGGGTTTTGTTGTGTGGCAGAACTTTGGGTTCTGAGCTTCTCGTGGTTGGTTTGATTACGATGGGAAAACAAAAGCCATCCTCGTCGTAGATATGACGTCATTTCAGCATAAACCACGCCCACTTTAACACTGATTGGATCCAACCATCTGCTATGGTAACCTGCCTGCAAATTGGAAACGGCACAGCACTTCAGCACTTAGTAATTTTCAATTTGTTGCGTTAGTTTGGCATCCTATACGCACGTCCATAAGAAATGTTACTTGAAAGGAATAAAAAAAATGTCAAAAACGGACACAACAAGATGCAATTTTAAAGACGGTGTTATATGCCATAGGCATTGGCCTACAGCTATCAGTGCCACACAACACGCAAACCATATGGAGTCGCAATCATCGTACTCGAATTATTCATGAAGGGGTGATATAAAAAAATATGGATAGTAAAAACGACAATATAATAATATAATTATTATGTAAAACATAGTCTATAGTAGCAAGAGTAGTAAGCCTGCCCAGCTGTTCATTTCAACGTAATAGGGCAATATTCTATTCATGTATGCAAAATTCTGCATTCCTTTTGTTGGTCAGTAGAACTTTTACATAGCAACCAATCAGAAAAACTAATATTCATCAGAAATAGTCAGAATATTTGCGTCTGCATGGGAACCAAAAGTCGAGGTACTTTCCTAGCCTTTCCCAGAGGTTAAAATTATTGAACATGGGAACGGGTTGTAAAAGTTTCTTGTGTGCCTTGCGCAAAAATGGGGGGGGGGGGGGGGGTTCTTGTATACAATTCGCCAATTGGTGGCTCCCTACTATATATGGCGCGGCGACTACCAGGGGTACGGGTGTGTTCACGCGAACAGTGCAAACGTTCGCCAACGTTCGCTAATTTGTTGTGCACATCCAATTAACAATTGTTCGCGTCGTTCGCGTGAGTGGAAGTTGAACGCACCCCGACTCTACCCATAGTTCTTTAGGGGTACACCGACTCTACCCATAGTTCTTTAGGGGTACCCCCGACTCTACCCATAGTTCTTTAGGGGCACCCCGACTCTACCCATAGTTATTTAGGGGTACCCCGACTCTACCCATAGTTATTTAGGGGTACCCCGACTCTACCCATAGTTATTTAGGGGTACCCCGACTCTACCCATAGTTCTTTAGGGGTACCTGATGTAGGATCAGGATCTTCTGCAATTGTGCCTCAGGAGATATTAATAGGCAAACAGACATATAAGCCAAACCACAGTCCACAACATATGCACGTTCAATGATATGTGCCCTGGTTCCCCGGTAACAGCCAGTATTCTTTATGGGTACGTGCTGTTGGAACCATGAATTGGGTTAGGGTTGGAGTTAGGGGTAGGGGTAGGGTTGGGGTTAGGGTTGTTGTTGGGGTTAGGGTTATGGGTTAGGGTTAGGGTTGGGGTTGGGGTTGGGGTTGGGGTTGGGGTTTATATTATAATAGTTTGGACTTCATGTGTACAAAGCTTAGGCGTTTTTTGGCGTTCCTTTTATTAGTTACATTCAAAAGAAAGTTACAATCTGTCAAAGAGATTTAGAGTTTTACATGTGATTTCAATTAACGTTGCGGCACCGACGCGTGAAAAGCGCAAGTTGAAAGTTCTATTTGTTTTTATATTTTTTTTCCCTGCCAAAATGAATGAAGTTTCTATATAAACACCATGGATCGTAAGAGTTAATATTCCTTTTGATATCAGGGCACTTGTTAATTACCATGCTAATAGGCCCTACTTATTATCACTGTTTGAAATTGACAACTTTTGAGTACGCTATGCACAACAAGAATCATGGCGCGCCCACGTACATGGGTTTGTATATTTAATTTCTATCCCACAATTCCCAGTCATCAAAGGTCATAGGTCACAAACTCTGATGTGATGCGGGTATCCGTTGTGTGTTAGCCTTGATCAAGGCTGTCAAGCTTGTTCCCCATTAACGAGCGAGCGCCTCGTGCTGGCCTAGCCTGCACGTACATGTACGTACGTCCCCACACACATTCGTAAACAGCACGTAGAATACAGTATAGTAATGTGTCTGTACATGTACGTACGTGCCCAGTCCCCACCATACGTACACGCATAGTTGAGGCGAAAGACAGCCTTGACCCAATTCAACCGGACGGTGTATGCTCACTATGATAATGAGTACGCGCTATGGTAAACAGTTTCTCTCGTTGGATAATGGCTGACAGAAAAATGAATATTTATTACTACTGCATAATGCTTTAAAGGTGAATAAACTTTGTACACGTGCGCCTGTTGCAAGTTTGTTGTTTATAGATTAATACAAGCTGTCAAATGAGCGCCATCGGACAACTTGTATTAATGTGACACGATCTACAAGTGGCCTGCTGCGTCGACGCAGCAGGCCACTTGTAGTTAGTGTCACATTAATACAAGTTGTCCGATGGCGCTTTAATTAATATGGATAATAATATTATTTGTTGTGTCTGTACATGTTAATTATATTTGTGTCATCATTGAGGCCGATAAAGAAACAACAACAAAAGTTTACAAAACCAAGATTCCACAAAGGTTTCTTCTGTAGGGGTCGCTGCCTATATAGCCCGTCCATAGCTAGCCTAAGTAAGATGGCTTCTGGGCTGGCGAAAACGATGGAAAATTCGCCTTTCTTGATTCAAGTTGCTTGCCTGGTGGTTGTGGATGTGTCCTTATAAGCGGCTGCCTTTATCCCTTTGAGATTTAGGGAATCCAACTGGTCTTTTATTAAGGCGGTGATGAGGGGTGCAATTACAAGGGCTATGCATGTGCTCTCGTCGGCATGGTCGGCTATTTGCCGAAGGAATTCACAGTATAGTACGGCGCTGCTTGAAAAATCGCTGATTTCCCGAACCCGATCGGCAAATTGACAAAGACGTCGTGTCCTATAAGGAAATACTGAAGAGCAGTCCGTTGCTCGATCATCAGGACGAAAATCTTCAATCTGTAGCTTATCGGCCGCAGAATTGAGACTACCATTTAGGTACATGCATGCAGGGCCTCGAAGGAGCAAGATCGAGCCCGCGACGGTGAAACCGCCATTTTCCACTTCAGTATGCATCCTATACGTGTATCATGCAAACAGCTATATGCTACATGAATAGGCATATCAGAGTCAAAGTTTGCGGGGTTTGATTGGCTCGGCCAGTTCTGGCCGAAAATATATAGAAATACATAAGAAATTCGGCACGGTTGGGTCAAGGCTATCTTTCGCCTCAACTATGCGTGAACGTATGGTGGGCACGTACGTACATGTACAGTGTCATGCATGAATACTGTATTCTACGCACTAGGCTGTTTACAGATGTGTGTGGGGACGTACGTACATGTACGTGCAGGCTCGGCCAGCACTAGCACTGGGCGCTCGCTTGTTAATAGAGCACCGAAGTGATGACGTCGATGCAATGTTTGGAACCAGAATACTTTTGTTATGTGTTTGCATGACTGGCTGTTTTGAGTGTTAACAAAGGAACAGTCAAAATTTACATTTGTTTGGAACCAGTTGTCATGCCAACTGACGTCAGACTTCGGGTACTCTATGAAGAACAAGCTTGACAGCCTTGATCAAGGCTACCGCTTTGTCGGAGTATAACGATCCAGATCCAGATCCAGATCCAGATCCATTCCCTGCGCGCCCGAGACATACATCGAAACATGAAAACAAAACAACCACGAAATTCTGACACATTATGACGACTTTAAAAAAGGCTAATGTGGCTCAAAGGATCGATTAGGATATGACCGGGATTGTGGGGAGTATTGAGCCACTTCCCATCCTTGAAATGTCCCATATGGTCTGCGTCTCAAATAGCCTCTCCTAGTCAAACTCCTACTGCTTGGCTGTTTTTAACCGATGGCAGAGGTGTGAAAGGCGAGTTTCTGGCGCCTCAAAACCAGATTGCTCCGGGCAGGTGGAGTTCGACAGCCATGGGAGGCAATTCACCTAGGATATGGTACTCTGATTCCAAACCCGGGCAGGAGGGGCTCGTTAACCTGGGAAGGTTGCCCTCCTAGGAGAATGAAAACTCTGACTTCAAAGTTCAAACCACATGTCTTGGGAGTGGAGTTGCGACCACCTGAGTACTACTTTCGCAAATGAAAAGCCTAATCATGATCTTAAATCCAATGATGAATCGTATTCTGCCAGCGGCCGAAGTCCGCAGGAGCTCAGCGGAGGGGACTCGCCCACGCTCGCCTTGCGAGCATGATGATGGCGCTCCCTCAAACCCCAAGGTTTCCTTGGGAAGGGGGGCGGCTGACGGGTGCCGGAAAACCGACGCGCTACTAAGATGTACGAGGAGTTTGTCTCTTGCCACCATGAATGTGCAAACATTCAGGAAGGACAAGAGAGCCAAGGAGTTAGTGGAAAGAATGAGGAGACATAGAGTGGCCGTGTGTGGGATCCAGGAGCACAGGAGGGTGCACGCTGATTGCATGAGGGAAATCGTGGTTACCAACATGATTGAGGGATATTACCTTGTCACGGCATCAGCTTGGAGAAACGAATCTCAGGCGGCAACTGGTGGGGTCGGGCTCATGCTGAACAGGGAGGCACAGAGGACGCTTGTCAGTGTTACCCGGACTTCTGATAGGGTAATCACTGCCTCCTTCAAAAGCAATCCAATCCTCACCACCGTAGTGGCCTACGCGCCAACTCTCCTAGCACCTGACGAGGAGAAGAGGAAGTTCTATGATGAGCTAAGACAAGCAGTAGAGGCTGTTCCCCAGCATCACTTCCTCGCCATCCTTGGGGACTGCAATGCCCGACTGGGACAGGGGGATTCTCCTTTCACCTTTCATCAAGTCACGAATGACAACGGGGTGCGTTTGCTGAAACTTTATTGAAGATTACTCTCTTCTCGCCAACAACACGCTGTTTGAAAAGCGGAAGGGAAGGCTGTGGACGTGGTTGTCACCATCAGGGACGAAGGCCCAGATCGACTTCATCCTGACCAGGAGGAAATGGCGTAACAGCATCGTCAACTCTTGCGCCCACAGTACATTCTCTACGGTGGGATCAGACCATAGAGTGGTAGTGACGAAGGTGCGTCTCAGCCTCCGAGCACCGCGCAAATCAGTCACGGGAAGGGTGAAGTACAAGTGGGGGAAGCTTAAGGGAAACAGCGATCTACGGGAGAGGTACGCCGTAGAAGTTCGCAATCGGTTCCAGATCCAGGTTCTGACGGAGGATGGGGAATCTGCAACCAGCCGCTATGACAAGTTTGTGAGAGCGAACATGGAGGCCGCGGAGGTTTGCATGGACAAGGTCCCCAAGGTGAAGAGGAGGGCGAAAGCCTCATTGGATCCTCGTGTCATCAGAGCCAGGGAGGAGATGGAAGTGGCCTACAGTTCTCTGGTAGCAGACCCCAACTTCACCAACCGTGAGAAGTACTCAAGCAAGAGGAAGGTTCTATTTGAAACCTATGATCTCATTGAGGAGGAGGTATTTACCCCGAAAATCAGTGAAGTGGAAGAAGCTCATGTTAACCAAAAGCATGCGATGAGCTGGAAGCTGATCAATGAGATTACTGGCAGAAGGTCTTCCAAGCCCTCTCAGATCAAGGGAGATACCGTTGAGCAACGGGTAGAGGCATGGTACAACTACTTCAAAAACCTTCTTGGTGACGAACCGGTGGTATTGGATTCACAGGCGGAGGTGGAACAAGTGTTTGAGGACTTGGACATCGAGGACGGTCCCTTCAATCGTGATGAGTATGTCAAGGCAAAGGGGGTGCTGAATGGTGGAAAGTGCTGTGGGGAGGATGGAGTTGTTCCAGAAGTCTTGAAGCATGTCCCCATCGATGACCTCATGCTCGACTTTTTAAATAGAAAAATAAAGGCTCGAGCTGCCGTATGGCCTCGACCTGATTGAATGTGGCTTTGCACATGCGCATTTTCAGCGCAACCATGGTGGTTTAGCTTCATACGTCGTGATGCATACATGCCTCGCCTCAGGATCGAACCTCCATGATCAGTGGAACTTACATGTTCAGGACGTCAGGTATATCAAAAGGTACACGGAGTAATTGCAGAATACCCCGCCACCCGAAAGTACCCCCCTAAAAATCGTGGATATGCGGATACGCGGATGTCCCAGGAGGTGGATACGCGGATACGCGGATACAGGGTGGGAGAAATTTGAGGGCGCCGTTTTCTCTATAAAAAATTCCCGGAGGAGGCTGGGATCGGACCTACGTGCGCAATTCGAATGGGAAGCTCAGGAAAAAGTTTAAGTCCAATCCACCTACATGTACCTGGCGGAGGGGGATACGCGGATACAAGGTGGGGGGGGGGGGGGGGGGGGGTCTGGCGGGGCGATAGAGGGCGCCATTTTCTCTATAAAAATCCTCCGAGGGGGCTGGAATCGGACCTACGTGCATAATTCGAATGGGAAGCTCGGGCAAAAGTCTAAAGCCGGCCTTCCATGTGCGCGTTCTTTTTCCGTTGCGTATACGTTGCGCATACGTTGCGCTAATGCGTTTTTTTTACGGGCACGAAAAATCGATCTCGTAATGTAGCACACGTCGCTTTCCATATGTACGTACACGTTGCGTGTCCGTTCCGGTCGTCCGTCCAAATCGCATATGGAGCGATTTTGGCGAATACGCAACGCATGGCGCATGCGCAATAACATATTCACGCTATTGACGGATTGTGTTTAGCCACTGAAGATTGATGTTTAGGAACTGGACATGTAGCTTCTAAACATGTTTACTGATAGCAAGATTGTGTTTAATTGCTAAACACAGTTTTTAGAGTGTTGTCAAAACTGAAAGACTTCTATATTGCTAGGGGAAAAGAATTGAAAAAATATTTATTTTTGTAAGTGAAATTTGACAATTGCGCGGGGAGTGCATAAGGAGATGTATTAATACTTACCGAAGGCATAATGCCAGTCGTTCAAGCGCAGATATGGGTTCTCTCTAGCCCAGGTTGGACTCCTATAATATCTCTATTACATTGCTCTACAACGGAATGGACGTCCAGCATGGACTACGGTTCTCTCGAGATGCAATGTTTAGTAATTTCCGGCTCAAGCCAAAAGAGCTAGAAGTTGCCGAAACTGCTCTCTTATACACGGAAATATTGTCGTTTTCTTCGTGAAGTTGAAGCTCATAGGCCCCATTTTCTTTCCTGCTTTGAAGGATTTCATGGACTTACACCCGGTGATTTCGTTTTTGATTGGAATTAATTCCTTTTCTTTAAGCTGCAGCTACAATCAATAGACGCATTTGATTTTGCCGGGTAGCCAGTTTTCATTTTCCGACGTTGCTAACGAAATTCCCTGCGCATACTTTACGTATCTATGGAAAGGTTAATGACGCGCGCAAAACGCATCGCAAATGCAACGTTTACTCAACGGACGCAAAACGGACTAAAAACGCGCATATGGAAAATTTAGTTTGATTCGGTTGAATGATCAGATCATGGGTCAATCCTTCCCGCGTCGTGGTCATGGGATTCGGGAGTGTCCTCCCGCGGGTGATGGTCATGTGTCCTTTACCCATTCACTGAACCCAATGATGCGTACTACTATAACATTAAGTGTCTTGTGAGCGACAAATGACAGTTCAGGTCCAACACCTTGCGCTGAGTGCTCCTTTGTATGCCATCACAATGTCTCGAGAAGATCAGTCCACTTCGTTTAATACTGAAGCTCTCTTCGATAAATTCAAGGAATTTTTCGACGACAAGTTTCACCGCATTTCAAGTCAAAAATCGGAGGAGGTTGGGCTGAAAGAACTTGGGAACAAACTCGCAGCCAAAGGCCTGAACAGGTCAGGAAACGCAGCACAATTCGAGTTTTGCGGACAGCTTGAGATCTATTTAGATAAGATCAAAGTTGCCATACTTACGACAGGGGACACGGAGAAGGCCATTGAAGCCATCCAGCAGGCTGAGGACCTCATAAAGGACCGAAAACAGAAAATCAAGATCGCTGACAACAGCAAAGCCGGCTGGAGTACCATCCAGCATATTATGGAGAAGCAAGGTCCCGACGACCTGACAGCAGATCAAAGAAAACGAGTCCAGGCAGCCGAGGACGCAGCACTGAAGGATCTGGAGTCACAGAAGAGGGCAAGGTCTTCCTTACAACAAAACGATGCATTTAAGCAGATCCATTCTACTGATCGTAGTCTTTTTCGAGGTAAACATGTAAACAAAATTAAAAACCTCTCATTCAAACCTGTTGTTCTTTGTCTATGTTCATTGTAGCCGCAATTGACGGTCCCTTTCCCATGCTTTTAATAAAACTTCTGAGATTCAAAATATCCGTGTTTTCTTCTCATTCTGTGATCTTTTCGTTCATTAGAAATAAACTGCTTTTCATGCGTATGAGCGCAGCGAGGTAGCATGAACATTTAGTTTGATTCGGTTGGATGATCAGATCATGGGTCAATCCTTCCCGCGTCGTGGTCATGGGATTCGGGAGTGTCCTCCCGCGGGTGGTGGTCATGTGTCCTTTACCCATTCACTGAACCCAATGATGCGTACTACTATAAAATAGTGTCTTGTGAGCGACAAATGACAGTTCAGGTCCAACACCTTGCGCTGAGTGCTCCTTTGTATGCCATCACAATGTCTCGAGAAGATCAGTCCACTTCGTTTAATACTGAAGCTCTCTTCGATAAATTCAAGGAATTTTTCGACGACAAGTTTCACCGCATTTCAAGTCAAAAATCGGAGGAGGTTGGGCTGAAAGAACTTGGGAACAAACTCGCAGCCAAAGACCTGAACAGGTCAGGAAACGCAGCACAATTCGAGTTTTGCGGACAGCTTGAGATCTATTTAGATGAGATCAAAGTTGCCATACTTAAGACAGGGGACATGGTGAAGGCCATTGAAGCCATCCAGCAGGCTGAGGACCTCATAAAGGACCGAAAACAGAAAATCAAGATCGCTGACAACAGCAA
This sequence comes from Hippasteria phrygiana, assembly GCA_037893225.1. Taxonomy (NCBI): domain Eukaryota; kingdom Metazoa; phylum Echinodermata; class Asteroidea; order Valvatida; family Goniasteridae; genus Hippasteria; species Hippasteria phrygiana. The sequence goes on along the minus strand of JAZGUH010000401.1, from coordinate 1,335,028 downwards.
AGCCGGCTGAAGTACCATCCAGCATATGGAGAAAGGTCCCGACGACCTGACAGCAGATCAAAGAAAACGAGTGCAGGCAGCCGAGGACGCAGCACTGAAGGATCTGGAGTCACAGAAGAGGGCAAGGTCTTCCTTACAACAAAACGATGCATTTAAGCAGATCCATTCTACTGATCGTAGTCTTTTTCGAGGTAAACATGTAAACAAAAAAATTAAGAACCTCTCATTCAAACCTGTTGTTCTTTGTCTATGTTCATTGTAGCTCAGTGGCGGATCTACGGGGGGGGGGGGGGTTACCCCCCCCCCCCCCCCCCCCCCTTGGGCTGCCCAGTATAATCGTGATGTGTTTAGAAAAAAATAGAAAAGCAGCACAGCTAGACACAGAAGAGATGGTCAAGCGCTTTATTTATTACATTTCTTTACCCAGGGTGTGCCCAAACAGTTTAAAACTGGTTTCCATTGGGGCCCTGCATAATTATTAGTTAAAACTGAATATTTACACATTCATACAAAATATTTAAACAAATACAGTAATGTTCACACAAATAAATATATTTTCGGTTAACTTTTCAACTCTCCAGAAGCCTATTGCTGATTTACGGGATGGGCGAAAAACCCGCGAAAAAAAAACATTTTAGGGTGAAAAACAAGGGGAAATTCCCATCCGGCTCCAAAGTATTTTGGCAACCAAGTTTAAAACTCCGCAGATCAGCGTAAATGACAGAAATATCACTGATAGATGGCTTCACGTAGCTCCGATTTAAATGTACTTAAGGAGTTAATGGTTCTCATTTGTTCAGGCAGATTATTCCATATACTGGCACCACTCACAGCGAAACTTGTCACGTAGCATTCCTTTTTGGCGAAAGGAACTTTCAGTGCCATTTGGGTCGATTGTCGTGTTTCACGAATCACTGTAAGTGGTGTGAACAGATTTGTCATGTACAAAGGAGTCATTTTGTTAAGGCTTTTGAAAACAAAGATAGCCTTTTTAGACTGAACTCTTTCCTTAAAAGGAATCAAATTTAGTCTGGCAAACATATCAGCTGAGGGGGTGAGGGAGGTACATTTAAGGATTATCCGTGCGGCTCTTTTGAGACATTTGTTGAGGGTATTGTCGTGAGATATGTACCTTCCTCCCCACACCGTACAGCAATACTCTAAAGATGGCATAACTAAACTTACAAAGAGTGTGTGCAGGCTGCTTTGGGGAACGTAATCCCGAATTCTGTTTAACACACCCAATTTAGACGAAACAGTCTTCCTTACGTATTCAACATGTGTACCCCAACTTAATGTTTCTAACAACTACACCCAAGCATTTACAAGATTTCACTTTTTCGATAACCTTATCAGCAATGCACACGTTCAGGTCGACGTTGGATATTTTCTGCCTTGAACCAATAAGCATACATTTGGTTTTGTTGGCATTTAATGCTAGTTTGTTTCTTTGGCACCAGTTGTGAATACTAGCAAGAGCTACATTCAAATTCCTTTCTATTTCGTTAATACTAGAGGAGCTACAAGTTAACGTGGAGTCATCTGCATACATAAATAAGTTGCAATTTTGGGGTATACAGGATGGAAAATCACGACTATAAACAATGAATAAAAGTGGCCCTAAGATCGACCCTTGTGGAACGCCTATGTCTATGGGCAAGACCTTCGATATTGTGCCCTTAATATTTACAGACTGACTACGACCGTCTAGGTACGACTTAAACCAATTAATTCCAGAAGATGACAAATTCAGCTTCTTCAATTTGCCTAGTAGGATTACATGATCCACACAATCAAAAGCTTTACTGAGATCTATGAACACGCTACCTGTAACTTCACCTTGCTCCATAGCCTCAAAACACTTGTTTGTTAAATCGTGTAGAGTGCTTTCAGTTGAGTGCAAGGGTCTAAATCCCGATTGGCAACTAGGTATCAAATTGTTATCATCGAGGTAGCTATATACTGCCGAGTGCACCCATCTTTCTAGAATCTTAGAGATAATTGGCAGTATAGAAATAGGCCGATAATAACCTGTACTACATTTATCTCCTCCCTTGTGAATTGGTGTTACCAAGGCGTGTTTCCAAACTTTAGGGTATTGCTCGCATGTTATGGAGAGGTTAAAAATATAAGTTAAAGATTTAGTAATATAAGGGGAAGCAATTTTAATCATTTTAACACTGATGCCATCCAGACCTGTTGCTTTCCCAACCGACATGGATGATATTTGCTTTTGAACGAACTCTTCTGTAATATTAGGTACAGTGCATTCTTCAAGTTCATCCAGAGAATCAACAATAGAGGCGTAGGTATCATTGTTTTCAAGTTCGCCCGATGGGCAATTTCTAGCTGTACGTGTTCCTATTGTAGAAAAGTGTTCATTTAATGTATCAGCAATGTCAGTGGGATCGTCAATATTTTCTCCATTTGGGGAAGTGATAGAATTTGGAGCAATTTTCTGTTTTTTAGGAAGTACCTCCTTTAGCTTTTTCCATAGCATAGATGAATTGCTTTTATTTTCTTCTATGGCTGATGTATAGTATTCGCTCTTCTTAGTGCGGATTTTATTAGTTACATTGTTCCGCAGCGTTTTGTAAGAGTCCCAATCGATCTGTGAGCCTGAGCGTTTTGCGATTTTGTGTTCACGATCCCGCTGTCTCATAAGTTTAAGAATTTCGCAATCGAGCCAAGGTAAAGAGGCACCCCGAATACGTTTAGTTTTGATTGGCGCATGAAAGTTAATAATACTCATAAATATGGAGTGCCATTTGCACCACGCTTCATCAACATCATAAGAGTCCAGGGCTTACCATATCCAAGGCGTCTCTTCTGCAACTCCATCTTGTTTGTCTAACGTCATGTATGATAAACTGTTAATCAGTCACTGATGTATTTGTCATCAAAGTGAGCCCTGACAGGCTGTATACTTCTGGCAACATGTTCATGTAATAAACTGATGGTTTTGTCAACAAGCCAAATCTGACTTTTTCCGGGGGGCATGCTTTACGGGTTTAATTCCCCGGACCCCCTAGCAAGGCGTGCCTTCGGCACGCTGGGGTGTGTAGGCCAATCACCTCAGGTAAACCCCCCCCCCCCCCCCCCCCTTAGTTAAAACCTAGATCCGCCCCTGGTAGCCGCAATGTGACGGTCCCTTTCCCATGCTTTTAATACAACTTCTGAGATTCAAAATGTCCGTGTTTTCTTCTCATTCTGTGATCTTTTCGTTCATTAGAAATAAACTGTTTTTCATACGTATGAGCGCAGCGAGGTAGCATGAACATTTAGTTTGATTCGGTTGGATGATCAGATCATGGGTCAATCTTTCCCGCGTCGTGGTCATGGGATTCGGGAGTGTCCTCCCGCGGGTGATGGTCATGTGTCCTTTACCCATTCACTGAACCCAATGATGCGTACTACTATAAATAGTGTCTTGTGGGCGACAAATGACAATTCAGGTCCAACACCATGCGCTGAGTGCTCCTTTGTATGCCATCACAATGTCTCGAGAAGATCAGTCCACTTCGTTTAATACTGAAGCTCTCTTCGATAAATTTAAGGATTATTTCGACGACAAGTTTTCCGTTCCCTACAGCCCACCCCCACCCATACTTTAACAGACTTCTAATCTCCTTCAATGTACATTTTGCTTACCCTGCGAGCTTCAAAGGTGCCCACACGGGGTCCACTTTTTTGTCTTTTCTTTTTTTATATGAAGCTTTCGCCCAATTCCATTGAAACTACATGTAATCATCAAGGGAACCTTGTGGTTTGAGATGGTATCGTCGCTTTTCATGTAGGAGTTCAGTCGCGGTCAGCCGACCCTGGGAAAGTTGGCCCTCCGGCCATAAAAGGAAAACCCAATTCAGTTGTGGGGGGGGGGGGGGGGGGGGCTGGGTGGTAGGGGATGTATTTTATACTCGAAATCGAAACTGGCCCCCGTGTGGGCACCTCCGGCGCTCGGTGTGATTTTTTTGGCTTTGCAGCTCGCAGGGTTAATTTGTTTGCTCCTTTTACGGCGGGCGGCTGCTTCTAAATCATGAGCCTAACAATGATTGTGCTTCACATAAATTTTCGTCTGCCTTTGTTTATTTATTTATTTATTTAATTTTGCTTCTGTTCTGGCTTTCCTTTTGCTTGCTTTTGCTTGTTAATTAAATTTTTGGTTCAGCCGCGCGGCGGCTTGCCAAATCCTGACACAACATGCTTCAGCTGCGGGATGTCAGGCCACTGGGCCAGGCATTGCCCCCTCAGATACAACACAGGCATGCTATCGACCCGAGTTAGACCTAGAGCTCGAGCCAGTCCCGCAATTGGCTACAACACCTTCCACACCAGGAACATCATCCCTTAGCAAGCCCCCATTTCACAACGACCTTCCACCCTCGCCGCATACCCATCTTCCTTGCACACCGATACCACCGGTTCCAGCGCCAGCAAACTGTACTCCGCAGGCACACCCAGTACCGATCAAGGATCAGCGATCTCCTCAGGACTAATCCAGTCATCTACCTAATGTCCGGGTAAAGAATTTCAAAGCGAAGTTCAACGATGTGCTTGAGGTACGATGTAATTACGATTCTCATGATATCAATAGTTTGTGTTCAGACCAAATTAAGATAAAAGGCAGATTAAATCAGCATTCCAGTTTCTGGTCAAATTTTGGGGCTTCTCCAATGGTCATATCGATTATAAATTAGGGTTACAGAATCCCTTTCACTGACGAACCGCCTCCTATGTTTTTTTAGAACAATAGATCCGCTAGAATGGACAATTCTTTTGTTACTGAATCGGTTTTAGAATTACTGTCATCTAACAGGATCACAGAAAAAGGTCAACCTTCATATGTTACTAGTCCTCTATCAGTATCTCAGCATGCTTCAGGAAAGAAGAGATTAATCTTAGACTTAAGTAAACTAAACAAGTTTATTCAGAAGACACACTTAATTCAACTTTCAAGCTTGATGATTGGAAGATCGGATTACAATATATTTCAAAGGGCGCCCTCATGTTCACATTCGATTTGAAATCGGGCTACCATCACATAGACATCTCTCCCGATTATCAGAAATACTTAGGATTTTCTTGGATCATTGATAGTGTTTGTAGATTCTTTGAATTTAACGTACTCCCATTTGGCCTAACATCAGCTCCTCTGCTCTTTAATAAAACTCTTAAGCCCCTTGTCACTCATTGGAGATCTTGTGGCATCCTTATAGCATTATACTTGGATGGTGGTTTCATAGTAGTTCCCAGGTGTACCGATAATTTCAATCACAAAAGCAGTTTCAAAACATGTAAGAGTTGACCTTCTAAGAGCTGGATTTGTTTACAATATAGAGAAGAGCAAATGGACCCTTCTACCATTACTGAATAGAGGAATCCCATTACGACGAGTTTACCGCCGATCTGCGCACTTCCGCGTTTGAAAACGAGGATCTCAATGTCACAGTAAACAACTTTATGCTGATCGTGCGCCTGCGCTTCCTTTTATGGCCTGATTAATTTATGCATGAATGAATGTGCTGAAAATCGTTGTTTTGTTTGCCACTGACATTCTCGCTTTCAACCCGGAAGTGCGTAGAAGGGGCTAATATGAAATTCCTCTATGGTTAGGCATGACCTGGAACACACGAGAAGGCACCTTTAAAGGAAACATGATTTAGGATTTATATTGCATTATTCCTGCTTAAAACAATAAAGTATTATCTTGAACATTATATTTTGTGTCCAGAGACAATTATTTCCCAGATTAAATAAGAAGAAAATGTTTGTAGAAATGATCGCAAATGCATCAGATGAAGATGATGTTATGCTTAGACATGTTTTGCAAAGACGATATATATTTCTGGAAAGACAATGTCTACCAGCTAAATGTCAGACAATTATTTACTCACAAGACTGCAAGTAAAATTGTATGCTGTGATGCCAGCTCCACAGGTTCGGGAGCAATAATTTGCAACGATATTCACACGGCACATAAACTTTGGACAGATTAACAGAACGAGAGTCTCAGAAAAGTTCCACTTGGCGCGAACTCAATACCATTCTTTTTGCCATCACTTCGTGTTTGCCAATTATCCGGAATTCTCAGCTCAAGGTCTTTACAGACAGCCAAACTGCTGCTAGAATTGTCAAAGTGGGAAGCATGAAGCTTGATTTACATAAACTTTCACTTAACATTTTTCAAACCTGTTTGCAAAATAATGTGAGATTAGAGGTTCAGTGGATCCCTAGAAATGAAAACAAGCAGGCTGACTTAATTAGTAGACTCATAGATACTGATGACTGGATGATATCAGGTAATTTATTCAAAATGCTCTCGGACTAATGGGATCCCTTTACCGTGGACGGCTTTGCTTGTTATTATAATGCTAAACTTCCACGTTCTTTTTCAAGATTCTGGAACCCATGGGACACAAGGGGTGGATGCCTTTTCTCAAAATTGGGCAGGAGAAAATTGTCTTCTAGTCCCCCCCCCCCGGTAGTTCTCATTCCCTCCGTTCTTCAGCATATCTTTTCATGTAAAGGAAAAGGAACACTTGTATTCCATGGTGGCCATCTTCAGTTTCTTTTTTTATTGCTCTGGTCCTGCTACAGACAATGGATAACAGGCTCTATTTCTCTCGAAGGTTCAAGTTTATTGGAACAGTGTAGAAATAGGAATTCTTTTCTAGGTTCCCCCGAATTCTCAGGAGTCATTTGAGCACTAAACTTAGATTTCACCAAGCTGTAACGTAGTCAACGTCTTTATTTCTTCTCCTTGGCAAAACAGATTATATACAACCAACGATTTTGGACAGAATTCCCCAACAATTGTCAAGGTGTCAAGAAGAAACATTTTCAAGACGTCTTATTCGCTAAGGCCGAGTGAACAGTATTTTCATATCTCTACAAATGTCGTCATTTTTTCGCCTGGCTAAATATATCAAAAATTGAAATTAACTTATCCATTCAGGACGAAATTATTGCTGCCTACCTAGTTGACAAAATGTCTGACTGTGATTCAGATAGCACTTCTATTTCAATAGCTGCGTCACTCAAATGGATACACTCACTTGTTAACTCGAAATCTAACCCCGTGGACTCTCCCATCGTACAACAAATTATCACTAGCGGAAGGAAGAATTTCCATAAGCCACCTGTACACAAACTCCCGTTATCATTAGAACACGTAAAAACTATAGTCGACAAGTTTGGTGGTCCGAGCAACAATTTGACGGAATTAAGAACAGCTTCCTATGTGTCCCTTAAATACGCATTAATGTTTAGACATTATGAAGTTGCACAGCTCAAGGCCAGCCATTTAACATTGTTACCAAATGATAAAGGTCTAAGCATAGGCCTATTTATCCCCCGTTCTAAAACGGATGTATTTAGAGAAGGAAGTACGGCTTATATATCTAATTCTCACAACAAATACTCCCCAGTATCATTATTATTGAGGTACATGTCCGAGTGTGGTCTAAAAGTTGGTCAAGATTCATTAATTTTCACTCCATTATCTTATCTGTCTAGTAGTAAATCTTACAAACCTTTATCTGATAAACCCTTAAGTTACACCAGATGTAGAGAAATATTCTTGGATGCTTTGAAACAAATAGGAATCGAAGAACCTAAAGCTTATGGCCTACATAGCCTAAGATCTGGAGAAGCAACACACCTTGCAAATAAAGGAATCTCTGAAGATCTCATTATGCAACATGGGCGTTGGAAAACTACAACGGCAAAAAGCAGATACGTACAAAGAGACTTGGATCAGAGACTAGCCGTATCTTCCACAATCTTGTCTGACTGAGAAGAAATTCAAGCATATATAACAACAATTTTTCATTTAAAAGTGTTTGATAATTTCTATTTCGTTGTATTTTAATTAATATCAATTATGATTTATGCGATTAGTGTTCAGGTGTAGGCCTTTAGGAAATAGAAGCAGTGAATTGAAGAAGGAAATGATCGCAATTGTGATTTATGCGACTCAGTTGCCAGGTACGTGTGCAGGTCTATTAAATGTTAGAAAATAAGAAGTGAATTAAAAAAGTAAATGAACGAAATCAGGATCAATTAGAACTACATTTTGATAATCTAAAGGATATTCTTTACACTATATTTAAAGTTGTCAAACAATCCACACATTATAAGTTAAAAAGTCGTATCCTCATGGAGTGATCCCCACAATGTCGCTTCCCAGGTTGTATCGTAAAATTGGGTCTGATCCCTGGCTTTTCGGCATTCTGGGTTGATGACTTCTGACTAGCGCTCACCCGAACAAAGATACATGACAATTTGGGAGACCGTCAGCATAGGCCAAGATAGCTCAGTTAGTAGAGCGCCGGTACGGTAACTCAGAGGTAGCAGGTTCGAATCCCGCTCCTGCCAGTTTCTTTGTTCACTTTGAAAATATATTTAAAGTTGTAATAATAATCTGTAAAAAGCATTTCCAAGTGTATTATTCATATATTTCTTTGATATTATTATTGTTTAACATTTTCTATCGCAATTAATAAGCATAATATAGAGAATGCATAACCAGAATTGCCTTTACTGTTAAGTTTTCAAAAAAATATAAACAAAATAAAAATTATAGAGGCTTTGTTATTAGGCTATAAGAATGTTAAAAAGAACTTGTTTAGTAGAGTTAAACGAAGAGAAAGAGTACCGGTAATAATGAGAATCAAATAAGAGTGAGTAAAATTGTATCCATTTGTAATGGCTGTGTTACGTACGGTAAACGCACGGCAGAAAGATATTATAATAGGAACCATGACTTTGAATCAAAAGGCAGAAACAGGCCAATCAATTACAGGTAATCAAATATAATTAGATCACCCAAATTAATTTTCCATGCGTATGAGCGCAGCGAAGTACCATGAAAGGCGGCCAAGTCCAATCCACCTCCCAGGAGGTGGATACGCGGATACGCGGATACTGGGTGGGAGTTGTCGGGAGGCCGATAGAGGGCGCCATTTTTGCACGGCAGACGTAAAGGTATACATGTGCGTATGTGAGAGGTTATTTGAGGGCAAAATCAACCGTGACCGTCGACCCCGTATCCGCGTATACGATCAAGGTGGAGATCATACGAGTGGCGGGGTATTCCAAAAGCTTGGAAGGAGGCTAACGTTGTTGCCCTCTTCAAAAAGGGCAACAGAGCTGAACCGGCCAACTACAGACCGATTTCGTTAACCCCAGTCATTTCCAAACTTCTTAAGCACATACTACACAGTCACATCATGAAGCATTTTGATGAACATCATATTTTAACTGATTGTCAACACGGCTTTCGAGCCAAAAGGTCAACGGAAACCTAGCTTATACTCACTATTCATGACATCACTAAAGCTCTAGATGAGAAACAAACAGTCGACGTTGCTATATTAGATTTCACAAAAGCGTTTGACAAAGTCCCCCATCATAGGTTAATTCACAAACTAAACTATTATGGAATCAGAGGGTCACTTGTTACATGGATCGAGAGCTTTAATCTACCGGTCAGCTCTGCGGATACGTACACGTCACTGACGCGTGGGGAACATTGATCTCAATGGATGAAATCGGGCGAGTTGTTCTTGTTTGCTCAACAACTCGAGTCTTCGTTCTTGTTTCGGCCACTCGAACGCCCAAGAACGTTTAATAGCCCATGGCATTGCACGAGCGCCATCCATAGTTGTTATATCCCCGTCTTGGATACTGTATTTTGATTGGCCTAGAACGATCACGTGCCCGGTCGACAAAAACGCACGGCACACTCCAAACGCATGGCACAGCGCAGCCAGCTAGCTATTGAGATGTATCATTAGTACCCACGCTACACTGTTAATAACGGTAGTAAACTATAGTGGGAGCAGCGAACTAGCAGACGAGCAGCTGTTTTGACCGCGTGATTTTTTTGTTTGTTTGAGTAAATTTCCACCAAGCAAGGCAAGTTGAACTGAAAAAACTGGGTTTTGCGATATAACAAAACAAAACGGTTAACTGTACCACGCAAGATGTAATGGCTGCGCCCAATTAAAGTACGTTATTCCAGCATTCGTTTAAAAAACCTGAATTTTAGACGCAAAATATCACAATATTTCGACTGTGCATTTCCCCTAGTTTGTTCAGAAAAAGCTATCTTTTCAAAACGTATGAAAGGGAACTTTAGGCAACTGAACGCCGATTTTGTATGCTTCGTCATACAGATCATCCGCCATCTTTGGTCGTCTTCTACGTTGCGTCAAATTACGCCATGTTCTTGTAAACCCCGACTGGTAGGTGGTGTGTGATCTTGTTCCGAGTGCAATGTTCTCTAGTCGCGTTCCCGCCGTTCGGGCGCAAGAACGGGGAACTCGTGTTAAGAACAGACCGCCCGAACTCAGCCTTTATGTCTGTGGTTCCACGTCCACTCACGCGAACGTTGCTGACGTTGGCCAACGTTGGTCAACCTCGTTCCCAAGGCTTACTTTATTTTCAACCTCTTGTGGTGTCCGTGAGGGCGCTGCTCGACACCATGGGAACGAGGTTGAACGTTGGCCAACGTTTGCAGAGTGGAACGGATTGTGCGCCATCAGCGTTAGCGAACGTTAGCAACATAAAGCCCGCCGCAATAACACGAGAGCTATCTGCTGAGCAAAACAATCATTCGAGGCCGTTTGCTCAGCACGTAGCTCCCCTCATACCGTATGCGCCGGTCAATTATATTTCGCTAATGTTGGGGAGACTAGATTGCCTCTCGTAATGCAGTCTGATCCACCCTTTTGAAGTAATTGTATGGTCCTTCATTCAAATGCAAAAACTTCAATCCCCCAGCGGCGCCAACTCCAAACCGCACCTCATCACACCAGCGTTGTCTTTGTTTCTTGTGGTGCAGTCTGAACTGGTCATATTTTTGTCTTACGCGCTTTAAAGGTAGTGTACGCGATTGGTAATCATCCAATTTGTTTTTACTAAATTATTACGAACTACCTTACTACACTGTAAGTAAATAGTAGTCTCAATCATCCTGTGAAATGATGGCACCAGATGTGCTGTCGTTGTCAAGAAAAGTGGAAATATATATCGTTAACGATTTTCAGCTGGAAATCGTTGGAAAAATGCCCTGCAGCCGTTAGTCAAGGCGCGCGTGGCTACCTGGACAAGTGGCGCGCCCCGGACATGATGGCGCCATGGCATATCCAGGGCGCGTCACGCGCCCAGATAGCAACGCGCGCCTTGACTAAAGGCTATTATCCGCCCGACGGTTGAAACCGAGCGCCGTTTTTCTCTCGTTTTTTCCCGCCATCCAACAACGCAAAACTTTGAACAGGTCAGTGGAATGATATTTCCTATAACATACTAACCCCCAAATCCGCCCATTTCTGAAAATCGCAACAATGACCAATCATGTACACTGCCTTTAAACTTAGAATGTTTTGTCACCCCCTTTTTTCCCAGCAGATTTTCCTAACAATACATTATGCCGAAAGATCGGCTCCTGCTACTATTTTTTGCCCTCCCGATGAACCCGAGGACATATTGGCTACAGGGGCGGATCCGGGATATTTTGGGCGGGGGGGGGGGGGGGGGGGGGGGGTCTGAAATTTGCCCAGAAAGGTGACTTCTACTTTGTTTAAGGGGGGGGGGGGGTGGCTTACACACTTTCTCCCCGTTGGTGGCGCCATTTAACCTATTTGTTTTGTTTCTGTAGTGTTTGTGGTTTGCAAATTTAGGCGTAGGCCCCTACAAGTAAAACAAAAATGGCAAGGGGGGGGGGGGGGGGGTTCGACCCACAACCCCCCCCCCCCCCCCCCCCCCGGATCCGCGCCTGACTACTGTGAAACGGGAAATTGTGCAGAGCGAGGAAGGTGACGTGCTAAAACCCATTGGACCGGCCTCGTCACGGGCCGGCCCGCCAGGGCCCTGCCTCGCCATGGGCTGGCCCTACTAGTGAGCGTGGAATTGGGTCGCCATGCCCATGCCCACAGGTAGGCCTACCAGAACAACAATTAACCCGTCACCCGCCCAGCACCAACGCCCAGTTCTCAAAAGTCGACTGGTCAGCAGCCGCGACAATCGACCATGCAGCCGTCCTTTGTTCAGCCCCCCCCCCCCCCCCCCCCCCCCCCCCCCCCCATATGGCTGGAATGTACCTTTTCATGCCGGACTATGCAGGGAATGTAGCCACGGCATTCCCTCCACACCAGAACATGCAATATTTCATGTATCCTTGGGGCATGCCCGCCCCCTGGGCTACACAGCCGGCACAACAACCACAGCCGGCACAGCAACCACAGCCGGCACAGCAACCACAGCCGGCACAGCAACCACAGCCGGCACAGCAACCACAGCCGGCACAGCAACCACAGCCGGCACAGCAACCACAGCAAGCACCGATATTTGCAGATCTTGCAACACCCCCAGGATAATGACCCTGCAGACTATGACGATACCTCCTCTTCCACCTTGCACCAAATTTCAGCAAACCCACACCATAAAGACAATGGCACAGCTATTTCTACCCCAGTTCTTGATTGGTGGAAAGATCTCAGATCTAATAAGTTGACATCGGAAGACCTTCAAGAGGAGCTGGAAACCCAGATTGTTACTTTGGAACAAGAGAAGTATTTTTTTTTCCTCCCTAGTTACCCGCTGGCATCATGAAGCTGTTTAAACAGGCCAATTCTTCCGTAGTAGCTGGAGATGAACGCTTGCGAGTCTCTCATGGACGTGCTCAAGTCGGCAATGCCACTTCTCCATCTCTTCGACGCCATGGTTCACCCTGAATGCCCAGAGATGGTAAGCAGAGATGTAGTTCAAAAACATTTGACATCTGCTTTAATTCTCCTTGGTTCGGCTAGCCAGAGTTTAGCTTTCGCCCGCCAACATCTCTTTGACGAGACTGGCGATAAACGTTTCGATACGTTGCGACGCAGCACAACATCTATGGGCGAGCTTTTTGGATAATCTCTTATGAAAGATATAGAAGAGACGGAGAAGGCTCATAAGGTAGCCTCTAAAGTGACGAGGGGTTTTCCTTCGTCGGCTAAGGAAAAGCGCTACACCCCGTACAGAGCCGCCATGGCAAGATCGTCATATAGGCCGCAGGGGCTACCGAAGTTCCTATCGCAGCTCCTTTTCTAGCCGTCATTTCCAGCCATCGAAGGGTGTTGAATTTAAGTCACGAGTCAACCGTCAGTTTTCAGGTGACCCACAAAGTTATTGAACCAATGTTGGGCCATCAAAACTGTTTTGTTAGGCCAATATTGGCTGTCATTGTTGGGCCAGTGTAATTTTGCTCATCGGCATCTTATTGGCCAAATGTTACAGTTGGTCTAACGTTGGCCAAACATTACAGCTGCCTCAACATTAGACTGCTGTTGTCCCACTCTATTGAGAAACACTGAGCCACCATTGCACCACCACCAAGAGTCTACAGTGGTATGTGCTTTTATACTCTTTATACAGTCTATCTTTCTATTGTTTGTGTATGTGAAAAAGGTTTTTCCAATATTGGGCCATTAAAACTGTTTTGTTGGGCCAACATTGGCTGTCAAAGTTGGGCCAGTGCAATTTTGCTCATCGGCATCTTGTTGACCCAATGTTAATCCTGGCCTAACGTTGGCCAAACATTGCAGTTGGCTCAACATTGGACCGTTGTTGTCCCATTCTATTGAGAAACCTTAAGCCACCATTGCGCCATCAAAGTTCAAAGGTTTTCCATCAAAACTGTTAATTGTTATGCTGGAAATTACATGCTGTCGTCTCTCATTATCAACACTTGAAAAAAAAAACAATATTAAAATAATCACACTAAAATTACACACCATAACATCAAATTCACAACTTCACATACACAAACAATAAAAAGGTAGACTGTAGAAAGAGTATAAAAACACATACCACTGTAGACTCTTGGTTGTGGCGCAATGGTGGCTCAATGTTTCTAAATAGAGTGGGACAACAGCAGTCTAATGTTGAGGCAGCTGTAATATTTGGCCAACGTTAGGCCAACATTAAAATTAGGCCAACAAGATGCCGATGAGCAAAATTACACTGGCCCAATTTTGACAGCCAATGTTGGCCCACCAATATAGTTTATATGGCCCATCGTTGGACAAACTCTTGAACTTTGATGGTGCAATGGTGGCTTAAGGTTTCTCAATAGAATGGGACAACAACGGTCCAATGTTGAGCCAACTGCAATGTTTGGCCAACGTTAGGCTAACTTTAACATTGGGCCAATAAGATGCCGATGAGCAAATTTCCATATTTGGGCAGCAATGGACCCTCATGGTGTCCTTTCCTCAATCCGTCTTTCTTTGGAGAAATACCACTCGGGCAAAATACATTGGAATGACGTTGAAACCACTTGAGAAACCGACAGACACCGACGTTGAATAATCATTGGATTTGAAAATAGATATAATGTTGAAATCACAACGTTAAATCAACGTAGACATGTCCACGTTGATTCAACGTTTAATAACGATTGGATAAACATTGAATTTAGTTGATAATATCGCGACGTAATTTACAGTTATTCAAAGTTGGATAAATGTAGAAATCCGTACGTTTAAACAACGTCACCAGCCCAAAGTTGGATAAACATTGAATTTACGTTGATAACATAGCGACGCAAATATGCAATGTTAAAAAAATGTCTTACTATGATGTAAAACCAATGTCGCACAAATGACGTTGAAACAACGTTGTTTTATGGTATTTCGACGTCATGACGTCATTTCAAACAACATCCAACGTTGTACTAACGTCGTGTGCTGACTGGGTAGGCTGTATTATCTCTTGACCTTCAGAGATTCTACGATCAAATAACCTGTTGCAGAGAAAATGTAGCTTTTCGGACCATTTTCTTCGGAGTCTTCAGGAAATTTTCGAATTGAAAACATGATATGCTATCAAGGGGCCCATACAGCTTCACTTCTGCAGCTAAATGGATCAGTCCATGTACATTGTACACAATGTACATTTGACCATATAAATCTGCAAAGTGATTGACAAATTTGACTAACAACTCATGTGCATAATCGGACAACACTTTGTGGAATGTTGGATTAACCAAGATTAAAATGGTAGCGTGGAGCAGTAAGAAGCTCTTAATTAAAGAACACGTCTTTCCGAATGCCCCTTAACATCACACTGGCCCTGTGTACAACAAAAACTGCCGGAATTCGGTGGCTTAATTTCCACCTATCAACGTCAGTCAATGACCTGGGTTTTCTTATTCTACTTGAATAAATCTCTGTGTAGTAATCAATAAATCAGAAATTCTTCGTACAGTTTCGTACGACAACACAAAAAACGAATGGCAGCATAGTACGACGCTCATTCAGAACTCACTGGTTAATCATAACCTATTAATTATTACTCGTAATTTGTTTTAACCACCTTGGACTAATACTAATAATACTAATAACAAATCTGCTACCAGCTAATTAAATGTACTGGCTGCACTGGAATACACGTACACACATACACACAAACACATGTAGGGCAAAATCCCAAGCCGTTATAACTCAGAATGTCATGAAAATATACCATGTTATCCTCTAGTGTCTGTTCTGATTGTGGTGCACTTTACCGACAGGGTATAACCAGAATGAAATCGAACACGTCCGCTAGATGCATTTAAGAATTCCGCTAGATTTCACAACATTCTGCGAAATCACCTAGAATTTACACGAAATACATTATGAACTCTTATTGTCACGTCCAATTTCCTTATGAACAAAAAATTAAAGTAGGCAGTACGTGTCTAACTTTGCTACCATGGTGTCCCCATTATTTAAAGGTTTGTTTGAAATAATAGAAGTCAAATACATAAATATTTAATAAATGTTGAATCACAACCTGCAACCAACGTTCGCATAGCATTTGCTAACTACATTTGACCGACATGACGATTGCCACCTTTTTACCAACGTTGTTCCAACTTTCCTAATCAGCATGACGCCAATGTTGAATCACAGCCCAACGTTGGCCGAGCATTTGTTTCCTACATTTGGCCGACGTCAGGATTGCCAACCTTTTTACCAACGTTGTTTCAACCTTCCTAACCAGCATAACGCCAATGTTTAATCATGACCTACAATCAACGTTGGTCGAACATTTTCTTCCTACATCTGGCCGACATGACGATTGCAAACCTTCACCCAACGTTGTTTCAACCTTCCTAACCAGCATGACGCCAATGTTTAATCATGACCTACAACCAACGTTGGTCGAACATTTGCTTCCTACAATTGACCGACATGACCATGCCCACCTCTTTACCAACGTTGTTTCAACCTTCCTAACCAGCATGACGCCAATGTTGAATCACAGCCCATAACCAATGTTGGCCGAGCATTTGTTTCCTAAATTTGGCCGACGTCAGGATTGCCAACTTTTACCCAACAGTGACCCATTGTCAAACACCAACTTTAATCCAACGCCGACATTACCGATCAATTGATGACATTGGCCCAACGTTGGCTGAACACAAAATGCCAACGCCGACATTGCCGATGAAAAACCGACATTGACGCAACATCAGCATGCTTCTTCCTTACCGATAGCAGGTCGGGTGAAAATGGTTTCTTCACAACTGGAAGTTAGGCGTCAGTGCGATTTAGAAACGGTATGCAAATTACTTGAGAGTTGCCAAACGGTATGGGCCAAAACGGTATACACTTCAGTGCTCACGGTCGGAGGTTGGTAGGCTCACAATGGAGTACTTATCGGATTAGCCTCCATTGTGATAACAGTGGTCGCCTAAATGGCTGTGCCACTGCTAATCCACCAGGGTTAATTAACCTTGGAGGATTAGCCGCGGCACAGCCATTGAAGTCCAGCAGGCAGGACGCTCCTTTGTTTGGTAAAACCCCAACGGCAATCAGCCTCTTTTGTTGGGCACTTGAAGCCGGTACAAAAAGCGAGGCCCAAACGATAGTTCACAAACCGTTCGACGGTCTAAAGACCTAATTTGCATACCGTCGAACGATTCACATACCGTTTGTAATTCGCCCATACGCCTTAATCACACAAGACCCCTGGATTTTACAAACTGTGCAGGGATTTCATTTGGAATTTACTTGCATGCCGGTTCAGGGACATTATACCAGTAACCCGAGTTCCAAACAAACTTCAGGAAACTATTCTTAAGACGGAAATTCTGAAGATGCTGGAGAAGGGCGCAGTAAATAAGGAAAGAGCAGAGGTAGGCCAATTCATTTATACAGTTTTCCTAGTCCCTAAAAAATCTGGGGATGAGGCCAATCATAAATTTACGCCCACTCAACAAGTTCATTATTTACCGTCACTTCAATATGGAGGGCATCTCCGTCGTGAAGGACTTACAGGGTCCCTACAATTGTATGGCTTCTTTAGACCTCAAATTTGCTTATTAACAATTCCAATACGATCATCAGATCGTAAATTTCTTCGTTCTATTTGGCAGGGCACTTCTTTTCAGTTCACTTGCCTTAGGGGAATGCCTTTCCTTCGGCCTTTCAAGTTCCCCCCGAACTTTTACTAAGGTTTTGAAACCAGTAGCTGCCTATCTTCGTCAACAAGGAGTCCGTTGTGTGTTTTACTTGGATGACATCCTAATTCTATGAGCTACCTCTCTAGAATGCAACCACAATATTCAACTAACTCGGCATCTTTTGGAGAATCTGGGTTTCATCATAAATTTTGCCAAGTCAGAAATAGAACCCAAACATGTACTTAGGGTTCCTAATAAACTCAAAGAAAATGACTCTTTTTTTTGTCTCAACAGAAATTAGACAAAATAGTACAACAGTGTCTGGAGATAAAGGCTTCTCAAACGTTGACAGTTCGCGACCTAGCAAGTCTAATAGTAGGACGGATGTCCGCTACCATACAATAAGTTTTTCCGGCCCCACTGTTTTATCGCGGCCTACAACACGACAAGATCACAGCATTACGCTCGAACAACTCTTACGAGGCTTCCGTGGTGCTGTCGGAGGAGTCGCAGGAAGAATTAGACTGGTGGGTGCAATCACTCAAGGCTTGGAACCGTCACCATATTGTTCATCCCACTCCGGACATCTGCATCCAGACAGACGCATCAATGGTGGGTTGGGGCGCCTGCCTCGGACAGACACACACGGGGGGCCGTTGGACACCATCAGAACAGAAAAACACATAAACTACCTGGAGCTACTGGCAATGGAGTACGGTCTCAAAGCTCTTCTCAACGAGCACACCGATCTTCATGTTCGCCTGCAGATGGACAGCTCTACTGCCATGGCCTACATTGTTCACAAAGGCGGCACCCACTCTCAGCTCCTCTCACGACTGGCAGTGAAGATATGGGTCTGGTGCATGAAGAGGAATATATTCATTTCAGCGGAACACCTTCCAGGGTCCAAAAACCTCTTGGCAGACCACATGTCCAGAATGTTCCACTACAGGTCGGAATGGTTCCTTCTTCCGGAGATATTCAACAAGATTATGGCAAAACTCTCCTTCCAACCCGAGATAGATCTGTTTGCTACACGCCTGAATCACTCAATTAGACAAGTTCGTCTCTTGGAAACCAGATCCAATGGCGTGGCGAGTATATAGATGCGATAATTCTGAACATGCTTTCCCTCCATTTGTCCTTCTGCCCGGTTGCCTACGGAAAGTGTCCGAGGAGACGTGCGACATCGTACTCATAGCTGCAGTCTGGAAGACGCAACCTTGGTACCCGAAACTTCTTCAACTTACGATAGTAGCACCATTACTTCTACCCAGACGACAAGATATTTTGCGCTTTCCTCACAACTTTCAACGACATCCGCTTGCACTGAAGATGCAATTAGCCGCTTGACGGTTATGCGGAAAGATCTCGCTTCAAGAGGCATTTCGCAGAACGTGTCCGAGACAATTTTACTCTCTTGGAGGAGAAGTACTCACACACAATGTAATTCATCTTGGAGACGCTGGTATAGCTGGTGTGTTCGAAGAAAGATTAATCCAGTTCAAGCATCTTCAGCTCACGTATTACAGTTTCTTCAAGATTTGCTAAATCTTGGTATACAATACCGTACATTAAAATATCTACCGTTCCGCCATATCCTCTGCGCATGATTTTGTCAACGTATCGCCGATAGGACAACATCACCTTATCATAAGGTTTTTCAAGGGAGTGTTTAACTTGCGACCTCCACAGCCTAGATACAACTCCATTTGGGATGTAAGTAAAGTATTGAAGTTTTTGGCTTCTCTACACTGTTATTACGGTTGTGTAAAATCTTACACAAGTTGTGTAAAATTTTACACAACCGCTGTTTACTATATGAACCTAGCAACTGTTGTGTAAACAGTTTACACAACCCTAGTTGTGAAATTTGTAAACAACAGTTGTGTAGTATTTCTACACAATAATGTGTAAAATTCATTTTACCCAATTAGTTGTGTAAATGGTTTACACAGCAATTGGTTAATGTTTTCAGCAAATGTTTACAAAACCTTACAAATTCCCGGAAGTGCACAGTAAATTTACGGGAGTTTCTTTTACAGTGTGGGTTGCTATTAATTAACAGAAAAGAATGAAGTGGGAACCAGACTAAACGGAAGTAACTTAGTATACATTACTATGGTAGAGTGTACAAATGCTACGATAATCTACTAAAGACTACAAAGTGAATGATGTTGTGCTTTAGCTTTATATTCAGCGTATCCCCCCATAAAAATGTCATGGCTTCCCATGAACAATTTCAATATTTGAATATGAAATTAAAGGAGATGTCATCAGATTCTTCACCTATGTTTCCCAAAAAACAAAATTCTATTGTGGAATTGTTTGAATAAAACATATTATGGTCAAGAAAGTGTATTTTTGGACTAAACACGGCAATTTAACTTGACTTTTGTGAATACAAAATATTCTCATTTCTGATTGGTCGTACTTCGTGATTGGTTTATTTCTTATCACGTGCTTCAAAGTCTACACAACAGTTGTGTAAATTCAGTTTTGGTGGCAATATCGATAAATATGCATTTACACAACCTAGCATTTACACAACTTGGATATGATCACACAACCTTGTTCAATAATTACACATGGTTGTTTAAAATCTTTTTTACACAGGAGAATAACAGTGTACCCGACAACTATCCGAGAAACTCGCCATGTTAGTGGCACTAGTATCAGCTGGCCGTTGCTCATCCCTTACAGCACTTGATATAACCCATATGAGCAAGGAACCCAGTAAAAGCTATGTGTTCACTTTGGCTAAACTGACGAAGTATACTTCTATGTCTAGACCTTGCCCAGAAGTACGTTTGAATCGGTTCCCAAATAACCGGAAGTTATGTGTTTCAAGAGCATTAGAAGAATATTTCGATAGAACAAGTTCGCACAGAGGCTCCGGCAATTCTAGAATGACCCAATTGTTCTTAACCGATGGCAAACCTTATCACCCAGTGGTGTCATCAACAATATCTCGATGGATTAAATATGTTATGAACCAATCCCGGTATAGACACTTCTGTCTTCAAAGCACACTCTACCAGAAGTGCTTCAACTTCAGCAGCAGCTCGAGCTGGAGTTTCTACAAGAGATATTCTCAAGACAGCTGATTGGACATCATCCAGAACCTTTACGACGTTCTACCACAGACAGACCACCGAGGGGAAGGAGTTTGGACAGGCTGTTCTGGCTTCGGCTTAAAGGTACGCATGGTTATTGTACTTTAAAATCTACAGCTTGAGTCTCTCCGACATTAGCGAAATATAATTCCCTAATTACATAAAGGTTACTTACCTGCCATATAATTGGAATTATATGAGATAATGGAGGAGAGACTCGGGTTTCTCTCCCCCTTTTTTTATGCAGTCACCCTGGCCCTGGTTCAGATGTCGCCAGAATTTAAAGATTCAAAGAGACACCGATGGCATAATTAGAGTTTTCGCCGCTGGGGGATTGAAGTTTTTGCATTTGAATGAAGGACCATACCATTGCTTCAAAAGGGTGGATCAGACTGCATTACGAGGGGCAATGTACAGCTTGAGTCTCTCCTCCACTATCTCATATAACTCCAATTATATGGCAGGTAAGTAACCTTTATATAATTAGGGAACTTTTAGTGCGTTTTCTGCTGCGCGAGGCCGTGAGGCAAATATCCGTCATGCTTGAAATATTTCGCTTCGCGAGGGGAAAAACTCACCGTGTGCGGGAAACCTGAGCTATACGTGCTGAGCAAAAAATGAACTAGCCAATGAAAGCGCACAGGCCTATTCTGTTCACATAATTTTCAAAATGGCGACCCCCAGCGAAAGCGTCAGCAACGTTGTTAGCGACTATATTTTAGAGGACAAGCTGGTTGATTTGTGGCCAGATTATCCTTGCTTGTATGATGTTCGGTCATCCGATTTCAAAAATCGGGATAAGCGCGCGGAAAACAACTGGACCAGGGAGGTAACCGACCAAAATGCAATGCATAGGCCATGCACACGGCCACAAAATCTGCAAGCCGTTTGCAAATTATAGAATCAATGCGCGCATATTTTAGACGATTTCTGGATCTGGATAGTGATGCTGCTTTCCAATCACGTCGTGTTTCTCGCGTGCATTATAATGCTACTCACCACGCACGCGCACAGGCCTTCATGCACATTGCGCAAGCGCAATGACCAAAGCCAGGAGTCCGAATATTTTGGTCTGGGCACATACTAAAGCATGGTCTCTGCCGAACTAAAACAGCGAAGCCGAAGCCCAAGCCGAAGCCAGATTTGAAAAATGCCCCGCCATTTTTCTCAAGTCGTGAACTCGAGAAGAAAATTCCGCCTCCAGTTCACCACTGGTGAGTGAATACGAGTTACCAGGCGATAAGAACGCTATAATACGACTAGTGAACTCGTGAACACGAGAAACACGACGTGATTGGAACGCAGCATTATACTCCGACAAAACGGATACCCGCATCACATCAGAGTTTGTGACCTATGACATTTGATGATTGGACCGAAGCAGAAAATGTATTTAAGATGGTTCTTCACACTGCAGACAGTGATGTCTAGAACTGAGTGTGGCAAGCTGTTCCAGTGTGGGATTGTCCAGGGAAAAAAGTTGTTGACGTAAACTGCTGAGCTGACTTGGATTTGCATGTATGAATGGGGATGTCGTCGTCTTGTCTGTCATGTTGGTATGGTGTACTATTTACGACACACCGCTTTGCCTCTTCCACACGCGACGCGACTATACGACGCGACGGCACGACGGCTCCTTTGCATCGTGCCGTCGCGTCTTGCCGTCGCTTCTTTCCCATTACTTTTGTGCACATTCTGGCGTCGCGTCGTACGTCGCGTCGTGCCGTCGTGCCGTCGCGTTGTCTGTTTCCAGCTTGCAGGTTTTCTTTCCTTAACGTCGCCCCTTCCGTCGCCCATCGCGTCGCACCGTCGTGCGTCGCGTCGTGTGTCGCGTCGTGCGTCGCGTCGTGCTCGCGTCGTGCGTCGCGTCGTGTTTTGCGTCGTGTTTCGCGTGGAGTAGTCATGCTATTGTGAACATGCGCAGTTGAAATACCGAACTGGCTCACTGTGTTTGTTTCACGCAGATTCGGAGCGCGATCATTGATCCGGAGCGTCGAAAGCTGCATGCTCCGGATCACGTTTTTAGTGATCCTGCTCGCGAGGTGGGTTCGCAAGATCCAAGATGGCGACGTGCGAGATGGACAGAGAAAAATTACGGTATTTTTTCGTAGATTTGAAGCATTTAACGAGCTATTGTGACAGTATTTACTCATAATTCTTTTACAGTGTATTTTTGTTATTAATGCTATGTACGATATACTTACTTCTCTGGAAATACTAGATAGTTTATCATAAAAATAACCCTAAGGAATCTGAAGCAGACGACATTGTCGTGTGATACAAATTCTCCCAGCATGCAACATATAGCGAGAGGAATTCGCGATCCTGTTTGTTTTCGTTCGGCTCTGGATCACCTCCCGATCCGTGTAAAACAAACAGGCCCAGAATAACCCGCTTATAAATTTATATTTATGCGCGCATGCGCTTAACCGCGTTTTGAACAAAAGGCCTGAGCTCTGTATTTGAAATGTGTAAAAAGACGATTTTGCTAGAATTCTGTTTGTATTTTCCCCATTTTCGTAGCAAAAAATCTACAGAATCAACAACGGTACCGCGCTAACAGAGGTGTCTGGCGGGACAAAATAATGAGTGAAAAGAGAGAAAATATTTCGTTCCTGAGTATCATGCAATGGGCACTTTGAACATGCGCTCATGGGTACGGTTCGGATGCTGGCAAGGGTTTTGTGCTATACCAGGCGCGGATCCAGGGGGGGGGGGGGGGGTTTGGGGGGTCTAAACTCCCCCCCCCCCCCCCTCCCTGCTCGTGGCCATTTATTTTGTTAGGGGCCTACGCCTAAAGTTGCAAACCAGAAAAGCAGAAACCGCATGTCCTATTTTGCCTATGGGTAAGTACAAGTGGTTAAATGGCGCCACCAATGGGTTAAAAAGTGTGTCAGCCCCCCCCCCCCCCCCCCCCCCGCTTGTATTCTTTTTAGTCACCTTTCTGCCCCCCCCCCCCCCCCCCCGCAAAAAATCCTGGATCCGCCCCTGTATACGCATGAACTTCTTGACTGCGCTCTTGGCAATAAGCAAAATTCAGTAATCAGTTCAACACACATAGCAAAAGAAAGGTACATGTCAACACACATAGCAAAAGAAAGGTACATGTACTTTGATATTATGAGAAAGTAGTATTCTCCCAAAACTTTCTCATAAACAACTACATTCTTAACAGTAATTGTACATTGGATTCAGCTTAAAACACGAATGGTACAATGGTCATCAAGATCAAAATGAGAAGGCATTTAGCTGAACTTGATTGCTTGCGGCTTGTTGAACTCGTGGATTGCTTGATTAGATCGCAACTATGAGGTAGTGGCATCAGTGCCCGGCCCTCGCGCAGAAGCATGATTTCTTGGCTTTTGTCATGCCAATATCTGAAGAATACAGCTGTATACAGTTGTGTTTCAAGTTCGATGTGTGATCTGGATTCCTCCATTTGCAGTTATTAATCAATGTCATGAAGAATCTGCCATAGTCCTCTCGGCCAAGGGTATCGCAATATATTATTAGACTCAGTCGGCTCACTTATATAACTCACTGTAAAGGTTTATAAATGTTGAAACTTGAAATAGAACTTGCCGTGTCCACGGGTTTACATAAACGGCGTAAAACAAAGTTACAATAAAACTACACGTTATGAGCGGTTTCCATTTCTCGTCAAGGTTGGTGGGTGGGGGGGGGGGGGGGGGGGGGAACGGTGACATCCCGATTGTCCGAAGGTTCTTTAGTCCGAAGGGTTATTTATCCGAAGGTTCGTAATGGTCCGAAGGTTCGATAGTCCGAAGGGCCCAATAGTCCGAAAAGAGCATAAGGTTAAATAATCCGAAGGTTCGATAGTCGGAATAGGTGCCATAGTCCGAATCGACAACAAGGTTCGATAGTCCGGAATATCGAACCTTATCGTCCATTCGGACTATCAAACCTTATTGTCGATTGGGACTATCGCCGAACGAAAACAAACAGGATCGCGAATCACTCTCGCTATATGTTGCATGCTGCGAGAATTTGTATTACACGACAATGTCGTCTGCTTCAGATTCTGTAGGGCTATTTTTATGATAAACAATTTTTATGATAAACTATTTCCAGAAAAGTAAATATATCGTACATACCTTTAATAGCAAAAAAAACTGTAAACGAATTATGAGTAAATACTGTCACAATAGCTCGTTAAATGCTTCAAATCTACGAAAAAATACCGTCACTTTTCTCTGTCTGTCTCGCACGTCGCCATCTTGGATCTTGCGAACCCACCTCGCGAGCAGGATCACTAAAAGCGTGATCCGGAGCAGCTTTCGACGCTCCGGATCACTGATCGCGCTCCGGATCTGCGTGAAACAAACACGCCCTCTGTGAGCCAGTTCGGTATTTTAACTGCGCATGTTCACAATAGCATGAGTACTCCACGCTAAACACGACGCGACGCACGACGCGAGCACGACGCGAGCATGACGCGACACACGACGCGACACACGACGCGACGCACGACGGTGCGACGCGATGGGCGACAGAAGGGGCGACGTTGAGAAAAGAAAACATGCAAGCTGGAAAAAAATCGACGCGACGGCACGACGGCACGACGCGACGTACGACGCGACGCCACGCCAGAATGTGCACAAAAGTAATGGGAAAGAAGCGACGGCACGACGCGACGGCACGATGCAACGGAGCCGTCGTGCCGTCGCGTCGTATAGTCGCGTCGCGTGTGGAAGAGGCAAATGGGTGTGTCGTAAATAGTACACCATATTATGGCTTGGTAAGATGGTTCATGTAATCAATGTCTTGTCTTGTCGTGTAGTCTACACTTCCGGAATTCTTCCTCTTGGGAATATGTCAACAAGGTTGTGAGCTATTTAAAACATCATGTTAAGTCGTGTAATCTAAATAATAAACACTCAATTCTAGACATCACTAAACAGCTTGAAATCTGCAGTGAAGAACCATCTTAAATACATTTTCTGCTTCGGTCCAGTCATCAAAGGTCATAGGTCACAAACTCTGATGGGATGCGGGTATCCGTTTTGTCGGAGTATAACTATCTAGATCCAGAAATCGTCTCAACTTTGACACAACAGACAAGTTCCATAACATCTCAGATGTCCCAAGAGCTGGATATATCTAACATGCACATTGTACGCGTATTGCAATTCTGCCACTGGCAGCGAACATTTTGTTAATGTTGTGGATTGGACTAATCGATTAAATAGTTGAAGGACCAAGAGAGGGCGCCATTCAATGACACCGTTGGATGGGGTCAAATGCAGTTTTACGGGGCCTGTGCTGCAGGTCAAAAAGTCGTGCACGACGCCCCCGCCATTCTGACGTGGTTGTGATTCTCTTGAGTTGAAAGTTTTGCTAATTTTCGCGACGAAGGATGTCGAATGATGAGTAATTGAAGACTTGAGGGGGAAGGCGCGCCTTGGAGATGTGATTTAGATTACACGACAGTTGGTTTTCTTGATTGATGGAAGAAGAAATATACAAAGCCTCAGGTGCATAGTCGGAAAGCAGATTCAGCCTAGCTTGAAAATTCCAGCTCTAGGCTCATGACATGGGAGATATATTCAGGGAAACGGAAGATATCGGCAAAAAGCAACAGACCGCTCAAAATCCTATAGGAGTTCTTCCAGCTCTAAACGGCGAATCTCCCATGTCATGAGCCTAGATCTGGAATTTTCAAGCTAGATTCAGCCTGTCAAAGACTGGTTATCTTATTGTTGTCCTCACCGACAACCCCACGCAGGACCCCCGGTACTCTACAAATGGTAAACACGGATGGGGTGGGTTCGTGGATTCATCGTAGCCTACATATGATGTGGCTTTCATCACTGCTGAGAGGGATCAAAGTCCATGTTGGAGGGTTGCTGCACAGAGTTAGCTGGACGGGAGGCATCAAGTGGAGGTTCAGCTGATTTGACTGTCCGACAGCTGGTATGGTGAGTCTGGGCGGAGTAACATTGCATGAAGCTCCTATGAACAGTGATGGACAGTGTTTTAATGCAATTCATTTGTTTTTTGCTATAGGCAGTGAATTGGGCCTATTTCTTTTGTTTCCTAGACAGTGTTTTGTGTACGGGGATTAACTAATGGCTACCTCTGGTACTGATCTGGTTAAGCGCCTTGTGTCAGGCTTAACTGAAGCGCCAAAACAAAACAAATCATCGTCGCAAAGGCCTGTTAAATTGGTGAGATTTACGGGTCGGCCATTGAAGCCAGGTGACCTAGCAATTTGGGAGTGGCTTGAGGAAGTGGAGGTCTATTGCCAACAATGTAGAATTCCTGACAGAGAAAAGGCTCATGTGGTGGTAAACCACCTTGGGGGCACTGCCAGAGAGGAGATAACATGTCATGATGGTGCCGAGTCAGACTATGGGGCTTTGGTTATGCTGCTTCACCGCCATTTTGGGGCCATAGAGACGACTCAATCACTCCAGAGGGCGCTGTACGAACGCACTCAATCAGAGGGGGAATCATTGATGGATTTTTTGAGGGCATTGATCAGGTTGCACGATAGAATATTAGAAGTGGCGTCCGATAGTGAGCGGCAGGTTCTGAAGGTGCTTAGAAACAAGGTGCTTATTGGCCAGTTTGTTGCGGGTGCGCGAAGCCAGTCCATGCGCATAGAGCTAAGGAGGCTTGAGCTAGCTAAACCTGAACAAACATTTGCAGACATGCGTGATGCTGCCCTTGACCTATTCAGTGATACTGAAAGGGATCCGCAAACGCGACGTTCACACGTTAGGCAGACTTGGGCAGAACAGTGTGACGACTGTCTTGGGGATGGTGATTCTGCAACAGAGGAAACAAGAGAAATTACTGTTAGTGAGTTGGTTTCACATACACAAGATGGGAAGTTGTACAAGCTTTTGCAGCAGCAAGGAGAGCTAATTAAGGGTTTGCAGAACCAAGTTAGCAAACAACAGGAACAACTCACATCCTTGACAACCAGTATTATGCGCATGAGTATGCCTGGGATGGGAGTTAATGCCGACCAGGTCAAAGGTCAGGGGGGCGAATCTGTTTCTCGGTCACCACTGATATGTTTTCGCTGCAAGAAGCCCGGGCACACCAGAGCCCGGTGCAGGGTTCGTCTCTACAATATGACAGAAGTCCCCCCGCCCAGGAGTTCTGCTCAAGATGTTTGGCAGGCTGCAGCTCTGCCTATTAAAGCCAGATTAAAGCAATTACAGACGATCTGCTGTGTCAGCTGGTGCATGAAAGTCCCAAAGCTGTTGTGAGCTTGGCCGGTGTGCCTGTCACACGGGCGCTGAAAATCTGTGATCTGTGAGTCCTTCTTTCAGGAACACTTGGCATCTAGGGTGAGTGGAGTGTCACTTACCTACAAGTATTTAGTGTGGGTGGTATTCGGGTCCCCGTTAAGGGATATGTTGAAGTCCCTCTTTGTGTACACACGCACACAGTTACCGCTCATTTCCTGGTGATAAGTGACCCTGCGGAGGGTGAGCTGTTGGGTCGCAACCGAGGTCCTGTACTCCTGGGTTGTAATGTCTTAGACTTGCTTAAGGATCTTGAGTTTGATAGGTTTAGCAAGTATGCTAATGCATGGGAGTTGACTTTTCGGTTGTACCAGTTAACCAGGGAGTGTGACATTTGTGGGTCCAAAGATGCAGCTCAGTGCAAGGCTAGAGTGGCAGCTTCCCGCACGGGGAGACATCCTACTGTGATCCATGCGAGGCAGGTTCAGGCTGTGCAATGTCAAGTAAGGGCCCCCTTGAGCACTTTCAGGGATAAGGTGGTGCTTGTGGAGAGTGTACACATCAATGTGGCGAGTGATGCTGTTTCGCAGTCGACATGTACAGGAGGTAATCTGAGCAGTCAGTGTCAGGTGTACAACTCTTGTATGACTTGTCTGGGCAAATTTGTCACGGCCATAGTTGCAAACTTGGGGAATTAAGCCTTGGTGATTCCACCATACACTAAACTCGCAGAAGTATCGGAAGTTGTGTCCGCCCCTCAGATAGGTGTAGCTACCGGGGAAAATAGTGTCCAGAGGTTTGCAGTCTGGGTGCTTGGTTGGAAGAAGTAGGGGAACGCAATCGTCCACCGGATAGTGACGCATCACTAGTTGAAGTTAGGGCTCAGCATGAAGTTGATGATCTTGTCTCGAGGGAGATGTATTTGTTTTCTGATGGTTCCCAGTATGAACTTCCACCTGGTCTGAGTTTGGCATCTTGTGCATTGTCAGCGGATCAGAAAGATGATGTGGTTCAGCTGATCCAGCGGCACGAGTCGGTCTTCTCGACAGATGAATTTGATGTGGGTCGGTGTGATAAGGTTCCCCACCAGATCCACACGGTGAATGAAATTCCGGTGAACCAACCCTACCGTAGGATACCCCCACACTGCCTTCAAGAGGTGAGGGACCTTCTGCAGAGGCTTCTTCATGCAGGGTATTATCAGGCAGAGTTCAAGTCTGTATGCTAGTCCGATGCATGCGCGGAGATTTCTTGTTACATGTGGGGGGGATGATTTTTGAAAGCCATCCTTGTGTGGAGCGCGACACGGCACGAGGTCCAAGGGACCGCTTAAGGGCCCCCTGGTGGGTTGCAGGCGCAAAGCCCTTGCTAGGGGTTGAGGTAAAGCCCCCTGGAGCCCCTGGGGTTTACACAATTTTAGGTGCAAAATTGTGTCAAAATTCAACCTTTTCTTGAGCTTGAATTGCAATAAATGACAATAATTAACACCTTCAAGCATTAACAAATACAAAAGATCTTCAAAACTCAAATTTCTCATCCAATGTATTTGGAAGCGTAAGTGTCTCTTTGCACAATGGAGCTCTGGTCACCTAGCAACACAAATAATGCCTATGCATTATATTGAGAATAAATTATTTACAAAATAATTATTGCAAAATAATGCCTAGATGCATTTCGGTAAGGCATGATTAGAATGTGATTTGGTCTACACTTGACAAAAACTATGAAAACATATGGTGGACAATGATGTATACTTTCACTGACTTTCTTTTTAACAAAAGTTTTGACGATTTTATGGAGACTATATATATCATGATTTTAGGCATTATTTTCTAGCCATTATTTTAGCCATGTCATGACTACAAAAATCTAGACGGGGGCAAACCAAAACGGATAAATGCGAGCGCGAAGCCCTTACGGCGTGGGGTCCGGGGCCCGCTGAAGGGCCCCAGAAAATTGTGGATTCTGGATGCTCCGTGGTGCAATCTGAGGCGATTCCTGACCACTTTCACCTGACTTTTTTTTTTAAGTTGTTAAGATTACATTGTAGGCCTATATGGAGAATATATATATCATTATGTTAGCAATAATTTTTTGCAATTTTTTAGCCATGTCATGCATCACTACAAAAATCTAAGTTTCTCCCTCCACCATTTTTTGCGTCTAATTTGCAGTTTTCCCCTTCATTTTATATTTATCCGGAATTTTTCTTGGTTTTAATTCAGTTCAGTTGAAGTTTTCAAGAAAAGGGCTTGATTTCAGACTGTTCCTTGCCCTGTGTTAAAACCATCGGCAGAGGATTTAGGCACATTTAGTATGTCATTCAGTCAAGTGATCCATTGTTTCCTGCTGGTTGGGGCCATTTAACCTGTAATAAACTCCCCAAGGGGATTATATGTTGAGATGCACCGCGTTTACACTAGATCCGGCAAAGGGATTAAAATGGGATCGAACCCGGCAAGGAGGATTGAAGGGGGATCGATGGACAGAGTTGAAATCCCAGGGATCCGGGAAATACTCCGGTTTTCTCTTAAAAGAGGGATTCAGTTCCATGGCATGATTGATAACCTTTTTTTTTCTTATTGCATTTTTCAGTAGTTTTATGCCAAAAAGTAGACACAGCAGATGTTTAATATCGGCGGCGGTATTTTTTTTTAAGGAGGTTGCCCTCCTCCTCCCTTCCTTTTCTCTCACCTCCCCCTCTTTTTTTCCCTCTTCTTTTTTTCTCTTTTTTTTTTGGGGGGGACTCAATTTACCGGGGGGCACGTGCCCCCGCGGCCACCCCCCCCCCCCCCCCCCCCCGGGTCGCGCCTGTACATACCGAGCTCTTGCCCACAGTGCGTTTAAACTCAATGCAGGGAAAGTAAACGAACGACACTCGCACTTGCTGGGCTGCGTGGTGGTGGCCTGTCAAGGTGTCATGGTATCGCATTACACGCGAGGACAGAAAAAGAGGTATAACAAAGGGAACAATACTGTCCTCACATGTATTTATTTGTTCCGGAAAAAAGTGAGGACAGGCAAACTAGTGCTTAGTCTATGGGGATGGGTTATATTAAAGGGAACAATGGAAAGTCATCACGTGTATAGCGAAACAAAAATACATGTATTGGCAAGTTATACGGACTCTGCGCAAGTTAGTACGCCTACCCTTAAAAAAGTGGGGGGGGGGATGATTACATTGGTCATCCCCCCCAGGTCAAAAAGTGGGGGGGGGGGGGGATATATCCCCCCATCCCCCCCGGGATCTCCGCCCATGGTCCGATGGTGCTCGTCAGGAAGAGGGATGGAAGTATTCGGTTATGCATTGACTATCGGAGGTTAAATTCCAAGATATTGCGGGATTCTTTCCCGTTGCCTCGGATTAAAGAATCATTTGAGGTACTTGCAGGTGCCAAGTATTTTTCATCCCTCGACTTGGCTCATGGTGACCACCAGGTGGTGATGGATCCAAGATCTGTGTTTAAAACTGCTTTCAGAGTGCCATTCGGGTTGTATGAGTACATCCGGATGCCGTTTGGCCTTGTGAATGCTCCCGGGACATTTCAAAGAGTCATGGAGCAATGCCTTGGGGAGTTGAATCTTTCCGAGTTGTTAATTTTAATATCTTGATGACATCTTGTTGTTTTCTGCCTCTGTAGATGAGCATATCCAACGGCTGGATAAGGTCCTGACCAGACTTGGAGAGTTTGGGCTCAAGGTGAAGGGTCAAACGTGCCGGCTGTTTCATGACAAGGTTGGATATTTAGGGCATGTCGTGGGTGCACAGGGAGTTGCAGTCGATGATGACAAGGTGTGGCGTGTGCGTGAGTGGCCAGTTCCAAGGAACGCGGTGGAGCTTCGGTCCTTTCTAGGCCTCGCTAGCTTTTTCCGGCGTTTTGTCAAGGATTTCTCTAAGAGGGCTGCCCCTCTCCATGCACTGGTGTCATCCACAAGTGCCACAGGCAAGCCTCGACAGAGGATACGAAGTTTCATGTGGAACGAAGAGGCCCAACAGGCGTTTGGTGATCTGAAAGGAGCTCTTACCGAGGCACCAGTCCTGACGTACCCGAATCTCTCTCGACCATTGTATTAAAGGAAACATGATTTAGGATTTATATTGCATTATTCCTGCTTAAAACAATAAAGTATTATCTTGACAATGATATTTTGTGTCCAGAGACTATTATTTCCCAGATTATATATGAGAAAAAAAAATTTGAAAATGTTTGTCCAAGCTACTCCGCCCCCTGAGTGGGACCCTCATTAACATAAGTGTGTGACGTAGATCGAGGCACATTACCCATTCATCACGGGTATGCATTGTGTGTACATTGTACGGCGAAAATTCTTCGTCCAAAATCTAAGCAAAATATAGTGTTTTTCGGCCATGCCGACAAGGTGTGTGGCTGCTGGGTGCAGCAAAACAACGAAGGCTGGAGTAAGCCTTCATATATTTCCAACTGATGCGAAATATCGGAGAATTTGGACGGCGAAAGTGAAGGTGACAAGAGCGTAGTGGTCCGGCCCCAGCAGCTTCTCAGCGTTATGTAGCGACCACTTTGAGCCGTCGTGTTTCGATACTGGTATTTTCAAATCCTTTGGGATGACAATTAAAAATATGCTCAAGTCCACTGCCATCCCAACAAAGTTCCCAGATGTGAGTAAGATATAGGCGAAAGCAGTTAAACGGGCCATTCCCTGACTAGCCTTCGCTAAAAGGGAGAAAATCAGGGTAAGTTCGATGTTAGTTGTTGTTGCAACTTACGAAATTGCACGTGTAGACCTAGTGTGTATACGGGCCGGGTCCAGACTATCGAGTCGATTCGGCGCCTCGGTCTACGTCACGAACAACGTCCTCAATTTGAGTCTCAACAAATTCCAAAAAGGGGGGGTCAATTTTTGAGCGGCAAATAATCACACTAAAACTTCACTTGAACCAGTTTGGCTTTTAATTCACATTTAATACATATAAATGAATGTATTTATGAAATAAAATGTGATCCGGCCAGTTTGAGAAGCATGTTTCCTTTAAAAGTGGATGCATCACTGAGAGGGCTTGGTGCTTGTCTGAAGCAAAAAGATGATGATGGAAAGATACATCCAGTGGCTTACGCAGGTAGAGGTCTCAGTGGAGCAGAAGTCAACTACCCTGACTACAGCACTTTTAAGCTCGAGCTCTTGGCCCTTAAGTTGGCAATAGTTGACAAATTTCGTGATTACCTGATGGCTGTGCCCTTCTCAGTATTGACAGACAATAACCCCCTTTGTCACCTCCAAACAGCGAAGCTTGTGCGGTGATTGGTGAGGCTGTTGTGTCTGGACCTGGTCCTCCAGCAGTTTTTCCCTCTTGGACGCCTAATCAGTTGGCATCCCTGCAGAAAGCCGATCCAATGTTGGGTCTGGTTTGGGAGAGGTGGATTCGGCGCTGGACCACCGGGGTGAAGTTCCTCCAGAAGGGCAAGAGGACCCACCGGATTTGCGACAGTGGCTGTGGCAGTGGCCACGATTGGTGGAACGAAACGGCGTTCTATGTAGGCAGGTTAATGATCCTCTGCTTGGGGAGGTTTTCGAATACTTATGCTAAAGTCTCTCCAACGGAGAGTGATTGTGGAATGTCATAATGGCTGGGGGCACCAGGGTGTCACAAAACCTGCTCGTTGCTGAGGAGGCGTGTGTACTGGCCTAGTATGGCAAAGGATGTCCGCCGCTATATCTCAGGTTGTAAGCGGTGTGCTATTGCCAAAGCAACACAGCCTCAAGTCAGGGTTCTTATGCGGCACCTGCTGGCATTCCGGCCCCTAGAGGTCCTCGCAGTTGATTTTGTTAAATTGGATAGAGGACTTGGAGGGTGTGAGGACGTTCTCGCCATGACTGATGCCTACACTAAATTTGCACAAGCTGTACCGTGTAGGGATCAACAGGCCAAGACGGTGGCGAAGGTCCTGAGGGACCATTGGTTTACGAAGTTTGGTGTCGAGCCGTCTCCACAGTGATCAGGGCCGAAATTTTGAGAATGACTTAGTAAAGGAATTGTGTTCTCTGTACGGCATCAAGAAAACGAAGACGTCCCCATACATCCTCAAGGGAATGGCCAAGCAGAAAGGTTCAATCTAACCCTTTTCGGGCTGATCAAATCATTGCATGAGGGAGGTCTGATCTAATTGCCCACTTGGTTTTCGTATATAACACTACTCCTCACAGCACCACGGGCGTTTCTCCATACACATGGATGTTTGTTCGCGAACCACTAATTCCACTGGATCAGCTGCTGGGAACAGTCAGACTTGATCAGGCGATCGACGAGGAGTACCAGGCGTAGTCACGCCAACCCACACAGGCTTCCTCGTTCGGTGTGGAAGTAAGCCTTTAATCTCCAAGACCCTGGAAGTATTGTCAGGTTGATTGTCACCCTGCAGTGAAGTCTCGGGGTATCCAGTTCACCAAAGGGATAACATTCTGACATACTGACGGGGAAATGGAAATTTAGCTTAGAAAAGAGTTTCCAACTAAGCCTGCATATGGGAGGCCAGCCATCAGAGAAGCCTTGGGGTATCCAGTTCTTTTAGGTGGTGGCCTTGCCGTGCTGGCATTTGCTGGAGAATTGCTTAAGGTTTTAGAATACATGGTAAATGGAAAATTATCGTAATCTTTCCGGTTGCCTTCCCCCTTTTTGGCCTTACCAGTATGAATATTGTTCTATTTGGCCACAGTTTCGTTAAAGGTCTTCAAAGAGGACGAGGGCGTTTTGTTAAAGTAGAATTGGAGGGCGGTTTGGTGAATATTGCTTGTTGTGGGTGGAGTGGGTTGACTTTTGCGAGAATACTATAGCAGTCCCTGGACAGTAATACAGGCAGTTACAGAAGATGCAACCAATAGTGCTTGTGATAGACATGGGCACAAACGATTTATGCAATCGAGGCATGGAGCAAGACCGTGTATTTGCTGCCCTTCGGGCATTTCTGGGTGAATTTCCTAAATGGGGAATAAATCCAGAGACAGTGGTGTTCTTGCCTGTACTCCCTCGCACTGGAAATTTGGAGGCAAAAGAAGTATTTTAACGAGCTGTTGGAAAATGGTACATTCATTGAGGATAGATGGTGGCAGAGTTGTATTCGAGTCCCTGCAAGTCCTTTCATAAGTCCTTTCGCAAGCCCAGTCAGAAGTCCTTTCATAAAGCCGGTCACAAGTAACTGGATGAACAATGTCACAGCTCATTTGAATAGCTTGTGATTGGGATTAGGACTGGAGGGCTTGTGATGGACTTGCAGGGATTCGACTAGACGACTACATCTCTGTGACTGGCATAACATATTTACACAATACACCGGTGATGGATAGCTGCATACATTTAATAACAATGGTAGTTTATATGATTACATGTATATACTTTATGTCTATGTTGAAATATCGGGTGTGTAAAGATACTGGTACCTCAAAACTGATATTGTCAAATAACTTATTGCCTATTTCGAAGCTTTTTGTCTTAACTTTAAGCACGCATTCGTGCTCAACATTTTAAGTTAAAAACGCACTCGTATGTTTGCCAGGCAGGCAAATTGAATCATACAAAGTCGCTGCGTGTTGGCTAGGCAGGAATAGCTATACAGTGCGAATAAATATAGAAAAAGGTAATCCGAATTCAAGTGGTTAATTTGCCAAGGTTATTTAGTTTGACAATCTAAAAGTGGTTTACCAATTAAGAGGAGCTTCTAAACTGTCCATTAATACCTTTCTTGCATTTTTTCCTGTCACACATGACCGAGTACATTTCTTATTGAAAATGACAAGTTGGGTAATCGGTGCAAGTCAGGGCCTGTTTGTTTCACACAAATCCGGATCGCGATCAGTGATCTTTACGTTGGTTCACATACCAGATTCCGCCTAATGGATGGAGCGAACCAGCGGCTGGATCACTGATCGCGATCCGGATTCGTGGGAAACAAACAGGCCCTCAGTCTTACTGCTGCAATGTTCATTAGCTTCCGATCGCCCAGTGCGCCTCCTGCCAGAATTCCCCTTGTTGTGGTTGAGGCTAGTGCCATGCTCTTGGTATACTAGTTTCTAACATTCGCCCAGATGGCTAGAGGCTCCCGATCTGGGAAACGTTCCCTGAAGGCATCACGAGTTCGCTGCAAACTCCGAGTTTGATAAAATGTTGTAACCACAAATGTCCGCTGTTCAGTCGTAAGTTGAACCATCTTTTCAATTGCTCAGACTGTCTCTAAACCCATACACTGTAGGCCCATCTTAAATACCCATTTTAAAGGAAAGGATCTCGTAACGAATGATAGACCAGCTTAAAAATCTTAAACAATCAACTTGGCAGTCAACAAGTAATGCGTCCATTTCTGACCGACTTGCACCGATTACCTAAATTTGGAACAATGCGATTTCAACTTGTCATTTTCAATAAAAATGTACTCGGTCACGTATGACATCAATGAGGCAAGAAAGGTATCAATGGAAAGCTGAAGAGCTCTTAATTGGTAAACCACATGTAGATTATCAAACTAAATAACCTTGGCATATTAACCCCTTGAATTCGGATTACCTTCTTTTTGATTCACTATGTTAGAAAAGCAGTAAGGCACTTGGGGAGGATGGCACCAAAAAAGTCTAAGTCACCGGTCTAAGACCGCTCATGTATAGCCGGCTGTTTGATTTAGCTTAGTCGCTGGTAAGCCCATTGCAATATACTGGTATAATAACAACAAAAGTCGATGACGGTCAGGAACTAAGAACAAGCGTGTCTACTAAAGCTCACCTGGTAACAATTGTCTATGTACCCCTTCCCCGTGCACAAATTACTGCCTCCCTAAACTCTTATACTAACTACCAATTTCCCTCAGAAACGGATATGGCGTTGTTCTTACTAGTTTGGTTAAATTATTGGAAATTAAATTTGTTAGATGCATCTTACAAAACCTGTATTTTCGATACATTGTTTGGTCGTCAAGTATCTCTAAATATACGGACCCATGCGCTCTTTGTATCATTATATCAATGACTAACCTGCAGGGCAATGTCCGACATAGACCGATTTTAGCCAGCCCTCAGCAGGCTTAAACTTTAAGACCAATAATGGTTCATGCTATTGCAATCGGTCTATAATTAAAGACCGGTCGAAGCACATCCCAAGCTAGCCGGCTAAGCGCGCTGATCGGTCTTAGACCTGCTAATCCGCCCTTGATTTATTCGTAATCACACGTTGTTATATCCCTACATTGAAATAGCGTGTGCGTAAAAGTATCTTAAAACTGATGCACACTTTGTAAAATATCACGATTTGAGGCCTGTAACTCTTCTTACCATGGAGTAATATTTAATGTTCAGAGTTTGTTTAACGACCGGTGATATTCTTTGTAAAACCTCCGATTATGTCTTGATGTGCGTTAGGATCAAAACACAAAAATACACTTCAGTTTCATCAGGCACAATCTTTGTAAAAACAGAATCCGTTTTTTGTTCATAAAAATCATTCCAACTATACACTTAACAAAAAAATTCTTTACAATCCGAGTAACTGAATTACATATGCAGTTATAAGTTTATAAGTAACAATTTACCGTATGCAATAAACATTGTTGAGATCATCGCAGTTAATTTTTAAAAAGAAATGCAAATCCACACTTTTTCTGTGATAATCATAAAATATAAATTCCACCGGTGCACCCATAACATGTATTCTTCACACCACTTTACTATACGATTGCCTTCATAAATTTATAGGTTTTCCCGGCCAATTTCACCATGTTTTCGTTTATTTTAACGCCTGGCTCATTCAATTTAGATTGCAATTGAATAATCATTCAAATTCACTATCCGAACATTCTACGTCTTTTAGCTTCACTCGTGCCAGGTAAAAGATGCATTCAAATTGACAGTATCGTATTGTTCCTTCAATTTCGTCTGGACCAACGGTAAGGTGTTGATCGGGCATTCATTTTAAACATATTTCACATTTTTTCAAGCATCTTTTCCTGCATGTCCACATTCCTGCATGTCCGTATTCCTATAAAATTCTGAGTTATCTCATAAATCACATCTGACGTCTTCAATCCGTAGATGCACACCTCTCTTTCTTAACTACATGTAAGTCTTCAGACAGAGAAGATGGCGAGCCTACGGGGGAGCTGTGATCGTCTGATGGAATCGGCCCAAGAAAACAAATTACCCAAGAGAAGTGTTCCCGATGGTACAACCATTGCCAAACATACATGACCCGATGTCTTGCACATGAAGAGATCGATGGGTGAATCAGAACGAAAAAGAACAGTAAACAAAGTTAATGGTTCATAAACATGTCAACATACAGATGCCCCTAATTTTTTTCATCAAACTTTAAAACAGAAAAAGATCAACAGTGAAAAGGAAAATTCATTAGCCTGTTTCATTTCATTAGTTCGTTACATCATCCATTCATCCTTCATATCAGTTTAGATGTTACATAATAAATGTTACATAACAAAAAATGTCCATTATAAATTGTACACAATTAGCACAAAAACCTAAGAGGACAATAGAAAAATAAATCAATTAAAAATTTGAATGACCATTTGATGAAAATGATTGCCCATAACGAATAAGAAAAGAAAAGCATGGTCATCCGTCATATACGCACCGAAGTTCGCTAATTTGAATGCTTCAACCGTCAAAGGAGGTTACAAAACTCAATGTTAGAATGCAACAAATGAAATCTTGAGTGCACCAAAACAAAATACAATACCCTAAACGAAAACAAATATTAGGAACAAAATCTTGGGTGCTTAAAAATTGAAACTAAATGCCAAAACAGTGAAAAAGAAACCTTAATTTGATCAGATGTGTAAAAACCATGATAATTTGAATGACCAATAGCGAAAGTTATCAGAAAATTCGCAAATTGGTCGGGAAAACCTATATCATGTTATAATGTCAACTTTGCAATGGCACTAAGTCTTCGGAAATAAGCTTTAACAATTTCAATTACATGAACATTCAAAAAATGCAAACCATTGTCTATCATCATCATAATATAATATAGCCTTTTTAAACACCGCCCATAAGTAATAAGTTTCTCATCAGTAATAATTTCCAAAAGCTACCCTTTACAATAACCTACACTTCACAATAAGCTTGTTTGACATCGATAAAATGTAAAATCCACAATATTTATTTTATTACCAACTATGCTAATCTGCTGTCGTGCGCGAGGTGGTAACCTCGCCTCAATGTTTTTTAGGCGAATCATGAAAACAGTATTTATTTGAAGAAAATGGAAACTTAATCTGGAGTTAATCTGGGGCCTTGCTACGGACTTTTTGTTTTTCAGGTCTGGTAGCGGAAGCTTATTATTTTATTTTATTTTGTACGGCTCTGGACAAAATTATTGGACCCTCAAAGCTGTGAAGCACAACACAGATAATCAAGCCATTGTACCGCGTATACCTTTTTTGTAACTGATACATGTATAGTTGGTCACTTCAAACGTCAACTTTTTCAATGTGGCAATTATGGGCAGAGTATCCAAACATCACTAAAATTATCCAAACATTCCAAATTATTGTAAAACACCATGATTTTGTCGCTCAGAAGTTTCACCCATTACCTTTCGACATGGCTTATAATGGTTACCAGTATATCATACACGTCTAAAGAGTGATATTATACAAATAATGAATGTTTGTGAGTGTGATGGTAAGAATAATTTCATGAGGTGACAGATGCAATATTTCATTCCACGAGGCGAATCCTCGTCATCTAACTGGTCAGAGTGCGACTGATGATGGTGTGACTGTGAAATGGAAGTTCTATTCACCGTTGAATAGAACTTCTACTTTTGCGGTGCGGCCGCGCCGTGCGTTGGGACGAAAAATTAAACGCACGTGATCAACGGTCCACCAATCAGATGACAGGGATTTTTCAGGTGTTGTGTAAAAACTGATAACAATGTTGTTTGTTCAATAATAGTTTCCGAGCTGCATTAACTTGTTACACACTTACACAACAATGACATCTAGCGATGTTTTATTTTGTGGCTCATATTGGGGACAATGCAATGTTGACTTTTACGACAGACGTCATATACGACAGAGAAGCTTTATTTTGATCATTTTGTATTGTGGAGTGCCGTGGATTGGATTAGACTTAATTTTTTGGGTAATAGGAGGGTGGTCATTATGGTGCATGTGTCCTTGAGCAATACACTTTGTCCTAAATTGCTACACTCTGTACAAAAATCCATCTTAATAGGTACCTGTGAGGGCAGTGGTGATGGGCTTGATAAGCCCAGTGCGATTTCAACTATCACAGTTTCAGGAATGTTGAATGGCCCGATGAGCAGGGGTAATAATGTATGGCCTTGAATACGATGATTGGGGGTTTGCGCTTCATAAGTCTACTAAATATTTTACCGTATATAGCAGCTATTAGGGACATCAAATTGATGTATCCCTAATGCGCCTGTCAATTGCTCCCCCCCCCCCCCGGGGCTGCCCCAGGTCTTATGTGGGGGTTTGGGCACCTTTTTCAAGCCCCAGGGTGGGGATTTTGGTCACTCATTTTGCCATTGTTTCCCCATCATCAGAAGTTAAAACCATGAGGTGGGGGTGCCCAACCCATGTATGTCGGGGATTGTCACTAAAATTTTGCCCCAGGGGTGGGGATTGTCACTTCAAAAGTGACAATCCCCACATCTGGGGTGGGGCAGCCCGGGGGAGGGGTGGGGGAAGCAATTGATAGGCGCATAGGCTCTGCTCACTTACTTCTGGCAGAATTTCAGCGTTAGGAAGGGTCTTATAGGTTTCCTCGTGGTCTATATCTTTAATCTGCAATATGTTAGGGTAGGTTATACAAAGTACAGTTAAAGTCGCCTATTTTTCTCAGTATTAAAACCGTCACCAATAAACTACACGCACTTAACATTATCTCCAAAACTATTTTGTTTGCTTTCATGTGCAAACAAATCGTTTATCCTACCCTTAACCGTATCCCAACACCCCAAAACGTATTTGTTTTGTATAGTTCCAACCAATATCCTTATAACATACTAAATTCCTTTACAGTTGCTTTAAAGTAACAGCATCAAAAGCCCAGCTTTACAAATCAAAAATTCACTTTTATTCTGTGAAAGTTTTCAAGTGCTGTCACTTTGTTTGAACAAAATAGGGCTTTCTCCTAAAACCGCATTTTTAAAACATCCACCTGCCTCTATACAACCAAATGTAAGTGAGATATCCAGATTCTTTTCCCCTAAAGTGTAAGCTAATGGTTAGGAAAAGAAAATTTCAGCCGATGCCTATTTAAGAAAAACTGGCTTTTAAAAGAAAAATACCAAACGGTAAACCATTCGTACTGGAAAGAAAATCCCCGTTGATGTTTTTGTATGATTCGTTTAATTTAATAAGCTGATTGAGATTGGTCCTGTGTACGTGTTATGGTGCATATCGAGGACAGGTAACAAAATAATGCCATACAAGGACAACAGGTTTTGGAATCAAGAAATCAAGGAATTAAAGGAAAAGAAAAGTACAAACAAACGAAGCAGTCAGGACACTGGGAATGCCTAGATATACAAACATGTGTCGGCGGGCATGGTGTGTTTTGCGTAAAGCACACACAGTCGTGTTTTCCTATACGACTGAGGACAATGCTTTGTGTTTCCTATTGTTCCTTTAATATAACACAACCCCATAGACTAAGCACGTATTTTTACGTCCGAAAACCGATTTTAACAAAAGACCGACTCCCGAGGACAAGAAAGATTCCTTTGTATTTTCTTTCTCCTCTTGTCCTCGAACGTATATACAGTACATGTACATAAGTGCAGACTCACTTTATTAGCGTTTATAATGCTGAAACGTAAGGGAAAATCTGTAAATGTAAATGTTTAGAACCCCCCCCCCCCCCCCCCCCCCCCCACACTCCCCCAAAAGATGAAGCGCTAGCAATTTCAATTACACCTTTTTGACGACGAACAGGAATATAGACTTCTTTTGTTTTCAGGTCGACACGCACAAACTTCATAAAACAGGTTTATTCTGCATTCCAGTCCTGACGGTAGAGGCACTTACACGGACGTCTGATCAGAAGCTCTTTAAGCCTTTGGAATAAATCCGTGTTGGTAAGGTCTAATACTAGAAAGCGTCGTCATGTATCTCGTCCATTCTCCGCAACTGAAACGTATTGAATGAAAAATACGTTCAAATTAACTTTAAAATAAAGAACGGTTGTATTCGATCTGAGGGAAAGGACTGACACACGGCGTAATGAGAGTGGCATTGGAGAGGATGGGATTTATTAACGTATTATACACTGTAAACATAAGTTAGTCATTTTGACTAATAAAAGTTAGTCCTGCCCTATGTCTGAAAGGACCAACTAAAGTTAGTCATCAAGCCAGATGACTAATATTTATTAGTCGAATATTAGTCATGAGTTAGTCAAAATGACTAAAATTAATTAGTCTTCTGATTAAATCCAACTGATGTCTGAAAGGACTAAACGTTAGTCACCTGACTTTTCCAGTTAGTCATTCAAAATGATGACTAATCACAATAGTCATGTGACTAAGGTTTTATTTCCTGTAAAAACAAAAGAAAATGAAGCAAACTAGTCATAATCTTTTCAAACAGTCTTATTCCAATGAAACCGGAATTGATTTAAAGAATATGAAATTCATGTTGCCACAAATTGTAATTAAATGAGGAAAATAGAACTTGTAAATTAAATCCTGTCATCACTGGCAAGATTTTTGTTCCCAAACACAAGCGATTTTTACAGATTTAAGTAAATTACTAAGTATGATTGTTGACACTTAATACTCATGAGAAGTAAATGAAACATTGTGAATTAAATTCTGCTGTCCTTGGCAAGACTTTTGTTCCTTAAAAATATGCTTAGGGACTAGTATGATTGTTGACACTGATAAAACAAATTTGTCTGACCTAAAGATGGTTTCTTACTCAATTTAATAACACTAATTCCAACTGAATATTTTTGGCAAGAATTTAAGAATAAAATTTAGGAAAACACATACATGTAATATGAAGTATGGAAGGTTTGAGGTAACACCATGTATGGTGGCCCTGAAGGGACATAATCGGTCGCGAATATTGTTTGCGACTTCGTAAATTTATTCACGACTGGTCGTGAATATTTTCACGACAGCGTGAAACAAATCCACGATGTTGCAAATTGTTTATGACTGGTCGTGAATTTTGTCGCAAATATTTTCTTAGTAGCTTGGAGGGTATTCACCGAGCGGGCAATTAGAGGGCGTTATTACATTCAATGATGGCCGTTGCATACTATAGCATGCTCCATCGTACGCTGTATCAAAAACTTCAATGGAGATGATGGAGGAGAATTCAGATTGCGAAAAATATTCAGGACCAGT
The DNA here is from genome assembly GCA_037893225.1 of Hippasteria phrygiana. Classification (NCBI taxonomy): domain Eukaryota; kingdom Metazoa; phylum Echinodermata; class Asteroidea; order Valvatida; family Goniasteridae; genus Hippasteria; species Hippasteria phrygiana. Next base: position 1,291,897 of record JAZGUH010000401.1, on the reverse strand, counting down.
CGTAAATAAATTCACGGCGTCACAAAGATATTCACGAATGATTATGTCCCTTCAGGGCCACCATAACCATGTAAAATTAATATCTTTTTGAGTTGTGTAGTTCTGAGAGGAACCAGTTTTAACTTAACGTTTCAAACAGTATGCTCTGTTTATCATCAGAAGACTGATGATGAACAGAGAATACTGTTTAAAACGCTGAGTAAAAACCAACAAGTAAAAAAAAACGGTTCTTCTCAGAACCACACAAATAAAAAAAAGATCAATTTTACATGGTGATACCGCAAACCTTCCATACTTTGTTCATGTCCACCATGCAAACCTTCAAGTCCCATTTAACACATAATATAAATGCACGATAACAGTCCAGGCATGGATTTTTCTGAGACACCTTTCTTCCTCACTTGGGGTACGAACGGTTCCAAAGGATATTATCTAGTACATGTAGGTTCGAGTTCCAGTCCAGGTGTCAGCTTCTCCCAAAGAGGACAAATCAACTCATGTCATTTCTTAGACCAAAAGCGGGAAAAAATTCTCCCTCCACAGCCATGTCGCTACAGATGATCCTGCTCAGAGGGAGGATGGTTCACTGCCCTGAGCCTGCATTATTGGGTACATGTAGCTACAACACAGTTGCTCTGTTGGCTCTAGGCTGAGGGGTCGACTAATAATCAACTTGTGTCGTCTCTTAGACCAAATGTGGGAAAAGATTCTCCCTCGACAGTAATGTCGCTACAGATGATCCTGCTCAGAGGAAGGGGGGGGGGGGGGGGGGGGGGGGGTCCACTGCCCAGAGCCTGCATTACCGGGTACATGTAGCTACAACACAGTTGCTCTGTTGGCTTAACGTCTGAGAGCAGAACCGAGATCATTTTGCTGGCAGAATCAACTCGTGTCGTCTCTTAGCCAAATGGTGGGAAAAAGATTCCCCTTCACAGCCAAGTCACTGAGGATGATCCTTCTCAGGGAGGGGGGGGGGGGTTCACTGCCCAGAGCTTGCACTACCAAGTAGCTAGTGAGCAGTTCCTCCGGTGGCTTTTGTCTGGGAGCAGGACTGAGAGCTTTCTGCTGGCAGAATCCTTCCACAACTTGGCTTGGAGATCTCGTCACAGTTGTGAAACACCTGAGAGTAAAATAAAATCATAGACAAATGGCATGTTATACATGTTACTTTGAAAATAGTTACCATACAAATGCCATTCAATACATGTAGCTAAGGCCAAGTAAAAAAAAAATGTTTATTGTGCAGGTTTTTTTTTTTAAAGGAAGGAGGCACTTTTTGATTTAAAGATGGCCGCCATTCCTTTTTAAAATTTCCGCCAACCGTAGGTTTTTTAACAGTTCAAATTACAAAAAAGGAAGAGACATGCTGGACAACAGAATTGAACATGTTTACAGCTATTTTAATCATTTTAGTAAGCTTGTATAATTTTCTGATGGATCGGTTGACACTTTTGGGGTTTTTTTCACTTCATTTAGACAATGATAAAAAACCATGTGAACAAAGCCTAATTTTTACATAACCGAGCATATTATACTGCCAAATTATTTTATAATCAAAATTTTGCCGTGGTGTAAAAATACCTCATCCATATGCTGATTATGAATGTCAGACTGAGACAACTCGATCATGGAGACAACTGGACTAGTGTCAACAACTATCATTTAAGTTTAAGGGCCTACCTAAACCGTTTTATAATTTGTAAAAAAAAAAAAAGTAGGGAGGCCTACACGTTTGTACCATGGGTACGAGTTGACTCGGGTACGAGTTGACCCATAGTTTACCAATAAACCAGTTTGGTTTTTCAACTGTAGTTTTACTTTAAGTTTACAACCACCAAAATCGGTAAAGAACAGCAACATTTTGAAAAATAACCAACCCTCCTTGACAACAACTGTCTAAACATGTGGCACAAGATTTTTATTTCAGCAAAATCTGTAAAAAATCAACATGTATGTGCACACTTTGGAGTGACTATACATGGTGCCAACTGCCAAGAACTTCTAGTTCTAACACAGAAAACACAAATTTCTTCCCCGATATTGCACTAAAATGTCCCAACAGAATTCTCAAAACTAAAGGTTGTGCTAAGTGTTTATTATATAATTATGAACACAAATGGATGGTTATTTTCCAAGATTTGCTGTTTCTAACCGATTTTGGTGGGGGGTATTAAAGTAAAATCTAAGTTTCCGTTTAATATCCGTTTATTTTGTATTATAACACCCTACTACATGACAGTACATGTAGACCTAGCATACGCAATTTTCCATTGCATAAATGAATCACTATTAGTATTACTATTACAACATGTACAATGGATGAGCACTACAGTTTTCACGACAAAAATTACAATCGTAAAAAGATTTAGGCCTTACCTGAGATCCAACAGCTCCAAAGCCGTATCAACAGGAACAGGATTTACCAAACATCAGGATGATTTCAACAGAATTCTCGTATTAAATACTGGTTATGCGAAACGCAGCCGCACTGACAGAGCACAACGTACATTTACATGTATACGCTGTCCGTAAGAAAAAATGGCGGCCCTGCCGATTTTTTTAGCGCGCGGTATTGCGGACGTGGTTGTAATCACTTTTGTGTGACCAGTTGTTTTTAGTCAAAGAGCTAAGATAGTGTCTTAGTCACACGACGAATCACCGATTCTGTGAAGGCGACGTATTTACGCCATTATTTGTAATTTTTTACATTGATTCAAATAAAATAATAAATAATTCGTCAAACAATCCACAAGGGATCAACAGTCTGTTTAAAGAATAGTCTGGGTAATGAAAAGTGTCATCATTTATTCAAGACATACTGCAAAAATGCTTCAAATGTATACAATTCTGAAAATCAACGCTATTTTTAGTGCAAAGAATTTAATCCCGGCAAATTTCACTAAAAAGCAATGGAAAAAAATAGTTTTGCTCAAATTGCGTGACTGATTTTTATTAGTCAAAATATCAGCAATGACTAACGTAAACTGGTCAGTGTTTGCCTTTACGTTAGTCCTGCGTTGATTAAATTAGTCATTTAGGCTTGACTAATCTAAATTAGTCATTTTGACTTATTTATCAGCCAAAATGACTAACTTATGTTAACAGTGTACGTGCCCGACCATGTAAGCATATTTCCCGTACACGTGCAAAAAGACAACTTTTCAGTTGAGATTTTGAATGTATACGTAGGGCCTATGGTTGAATAATGCAATAAAAATAGTTCCACTGCGCGCATTAAAAAATATTTACCAAAATTCAACGTGACAGGTCAGTTTTCTGACCGTGTCCCAAATCCCAAGCCCTTCACCATTTAGTAGAATTGACATAAAAATGCCTCACAAAGAAAACTGAAAGGAGAAATTGTGATTCTGCACAGATACGTGTAATATTTGTTCGTCCGGAATGATAACTACATGACGTCATCAGTTTGGCCGGTACGACTCTTCCTATTGGGCCTTACAAGTTGCATCGAACATGTAAAATTAATTTTATAATTTTGTCGAAACGATTAGACCCTAAAGGGTGAATATAGCTCCAATCATGATACAATATAGCATAAAAATATTGTAAACTGGTTATGTAAAGGATACTATGAGTATCAAAAACTGATGCCTTTTTATGGTTGGATCACAAAATCTAGGGTAAAATAGTAGGGGATATTATCCCCAGTGAAGCCTTTTATAGCATCATGCGGATTTACGCGGTTCCTTTTCCAAGCGTTAGAGATTATCGGGTCATAAACTTAGTCTTGATGTGGTTACAATGATATCATCCGCTCACGGTGGACCTTTGCCACAGTTGTTGAATTGCTGAAAGCGCATGCGTGTCCATCAACTAAAACTCAAACTATTTTTTTACAGATTAAACGATGGACGTTTCTCTGTACAACCTTGTTTCAAGGCCGGCGCTTGTACCACCTAATACCATCGCGAACCACATCACATTCCCAATAATTAAGCATATCTCTACAGCTCTGTCTATGCTACGTTTGAAAGCAGCTGCATTGCCTGCATATAGTCTCACTTGTTTTGATATATCAATTACGTCTACAAGGAGCTGGGCAGCACATAAATTGCTTACGTCATACGCACAAAATATATGTACACGTACAGGTATACGCACACGTTACAAAATCTCAACTTCTCTTTGCTATCTTGGTATTACTTGTTTCGTATAATAATTGCTTAACATTATCCAATCGTGTCACTTGACCCAATTATATGAATATTCAACATCATACTGTTTTGCTATTATCGAGGAGATTGAATCAGGTGTAATGTTTGACAACAGTAACAAAACACACACATGTAGGGTTGTTGCTTGGGTTTAATTAATTTGGAATTCAATCGTGTTAGGTGAGACGCGCTGTGTTTTGTTTTGTTTTAAACCAATGTTTTCAATATGACATTCCAAACAAAGGGCGCGGAAAATGTAATCATAATTGGACAATACATGACAATACATAAATTAACTTACCGATTCCCAACCAGGGAAAACAAAAGGCACTGAAAAATTCGAATCCCGGTAGTCACTCAGTTCGAACTGAAAGACAAAATGGAATACGAAAAACACAATTATCTAAAACCGGTGGTCTCCCTTGACCAGTGACTTGAATGCACTGATATCTACAGAAACTGGATAGCCCATTAGCCATTGCGCGCTGAAAAACTGACGCCAGGAGCGGCCATATTACCACTCATATCGCATGGGATCGTTTCTGTATAAATACAGTGATTAAAGTTTGCTATTTAGAACGAGGATAAAAGTAGACCCTTGGGATACGATTGTCAAACCTATTGCATTGGGGGACTAATATGGCAGACGGCGGCTTCAACTCGAACAGCCTATCTCGAACAGTTTAAGGGACTCTTAAAAACCTATCTGTATTGATTTCACTTGTTCCTTACTTTAATTGATTTTGTTTACAGCGCTTTGAATCCTTGGGCAAAGGCGCTTTATAAATACCGGGTATTATTATTTATTAGTATTATAATACCTGTTAATGGTTCCTTAAGGAGACATTTTGTCATCATTTTTATTACCTTAAGGAGACTAGTGACATTAGGGACTTAGTTCCTTTATTTCCATACGGTTATTTTGACTCAGTGGTCACACTGTTGTCACACTGTGTTCTCTGTGTGCGACACTGTGAATTTGGAACAAAACCACAGTGAGTTTACGGTGTGGACACAGTGTGTGACCACACCGTTATCATTATAGCAATAGCATATATATACCTCACAGTGTCCCCCATAGTGTGATAATAGTGTCTTCATAGCATGAACAAATAGACCACAGAGTGTTCCCACACCGTACAAATCACCAGTAAACTGGGTAAAACTTACAGGCGTAAGTAACTCATTTACGGAAATAATGAACTTGAAAACACACTAAATGGAAGTAACCTATTACACATTATTATGGATAAAGTATATGTAGTACAAATGCTACGATAACCCACCATACACTACCGGTACTGACTAACTACTGTCATGCTTCAGTTTTATAATCACTTTATCCCGCCAATAATGAAGTCATGGTTTCCCATGAACAATTTCGATATTTGAACACAAAAGTAGATGTAATAAGATTCTTCACTTATGTTTGCAAATAATGAAAATTGTAGTGTGGAATTGTTGGAATAATTACATATTATGGTCAGGAAATTGTGTTTTTGGACTAAAAACTGCATTTTAACACGACTTTTGTGAACACAAATTTCCTCAGTTCTGATTGGTCAGTTGGTGTGGACCAACACTATGACAAAACCACAGCGAGTTCACAGTGTGTTCACTCAGTGGCGATTCACAGTGTGAAAATGTCCGTGTGTACTACAGGTTCTGTATATATACTTCCGAGGACAAGAGGAGAAAGAAAATACAAAGAAACCTTTCAGTCCTCGCAAGTCAAGTCTTTTGTTGAAATCGGTCCTCCCAAGTAAAAATCCGTGCTTAGTCCATGGGGTTGTGTTTAAAGGAACAATAGGAAACACTAAGCATTGTCCTCGGAAGTATTGGGGAAAGTACAACTGTGTGTTGACTGTGTACAGGCGTTACATACGTTGTGTGGACCTCGGAACAAAAGATGTCCACACTAGGCAGGTAGCGAAGACCTTGTGTGTGTTCACAGTGTGTTCTCCATGTGGACCATCACTGTGGCAAAATCACGGAGAGTTCATAGTGTGTTCACACAGTAGCGATTCAAAGTGTGGAAGGATCACTGTGTGTTCATAGTGTGGTCTCACAGTGGTCATAGTGTTCACACTATGATCACACAGATACCGCACGTACTGTGGAAACATGGGATAATTTTTCTAAGGGGTGTACTTGCCTTGTACTGGTATCCTGTAGATGGAAACTCCTCAGTTCTTGCTCTATTTCGCCAATTTGCACGGTTTCGCACACGGGGTCGTTGAATCAAACAGTAGCACACTGCCATCAGCCCAAGAATGCTGCCAATTGCAACGGTGACAACTATAGCTACAACGACAATGATGGCACCTTCCCCATTGCTCTCTGTTGATTGAAATTTCACAAGATTTATGTTAAGTGTAGTCAGAGGTACAGACCATTTTCACCCACGAGAAAAGATGTAACCAGATGTGAAATGTAAACCAAATCTCCTCGTGTGGGACGTGGACCGCCTTGGTGTTATCATCTTTCATTTATCGGGGGCAGGTTAAACCACGTTTGCGTGCGCGGCACGTGAGAAAGGTCTATTACGAGGGGCTCGGTCCGAGCTTATTAATAACCTAGCGTCGTCGGAAGACTTTATTTTGGACAAGTAAATGCAGATAAAGATTGCGTTCGTCACTGTGAACTTTTAACAGGGAGTCATGGGAATAGATCAGGCAGTTTCTATCGTCCTTACAGGTTGTTACGAAACCTTTAATTGTACAGCGTATAAAGATCTGCGATAATTTCCGAATACTCCTGGTTGCATTACGGCAACCCCAGATGAATTTAGCCCCTTTTCTGATCTGTCATTTAATTTTTTTTCAATGCGTACGTCGGAAGCATCAATTTATTAGACAAGAAAGCAATGTCAACCAATGGGTTTTCGTGAGTATGTATATACCGGCAATCGTGGACCTCGGACAAAATAATTCGGACGCAGACAAAGGGTCCACGTTTGACCGAACGTCCACGATTGAAAATCGAGTACAAAACATATGGGAGGCCTTCCGAAAAAGTAGGAGTATAAACAAAAGAGGAACAATGAGACGTCCACGATTGCAGGTATTTACACACTTGTGTGTACCTGGGGGTGTGCATTTATGGGTAGTACAGGAATCGGGTACTACGATTGACAAAAACACGGGTAGGCCAACCCGTTAAAGAAAGCCAATCCAAAAAAATATAATCTCGGAAATTGTTGTTCATATTGTTCGTAAAGGTTTGCATGTTAATACTATACCACATGAATACATCAATGCAACAAGATACAAGTGTGTACAGTGTGCTCTATAGCTTTACGTTGTAAATTGCATTTTCGCAAGCGTTATAAATGTTAATCTGTTTTGTTTTTCGACGTACCCCGGTTTTCATATTGAAAATTACCCAGAAATGACATTTAAAAAATGTCTTTTTAATTGTTTGGGAAATTACTAAGTAATATGTTATTTCGATTACGGGTACTCGGTTCTATAATCTGGAACCGGTTCCTGACATTAGCGGTCGAGTATTTGGGTACCGGTTCGGATGCACAGCCCTAACCTGACCTGCATGGTAGGCCTAACAATTTGCTGTTCAGTAAGTTGGTTTTCCATGCTAAGGCTTTTTCCCCTATATACTTACGTCGTATGTCCACATTATAGAACACAAACTACTTCGCTATTTTGTACTCGCTCTCAAATTTACTCATTAAATCTGTGCAAGAAATCGATTTTCTCCGTATCCTAAAAAGAGAAAGATGATTCTAACGCTTGAAGAAACATTCAACGTTCACATACAGTTTATTACTGCACAAACAACACATTTTACAGCGAAAACCCTTTGCGTACCCGTGCTTACCTTCCATTTCACAAGTACTTCCTGTAAAACCTTCTTTGCACCTGGAAATAAATACAAATACTTTTCTCAAAATATTCTTGTATTCTGCACGTATATTCAACAGATACGATTTTAGTTAAAAAGAATCGCCAAAATTGAATCAGTTTAGAGAACATGGTTACGTTTACATTTCCCTTCCCGGTGCTCATAAATTCCCTACTTTTTATGAAGCAAGCCTAAAAAAGAGTCTTGTGTCTCTCACAGCCGGAAAGGGGGGGGGGGGGGGGGGGGACTCGGCCAAAGAGTGCATAATAAATATGAAAAAGAGGAAACCAAAGTTTGTACAATCATGTACAATTTCATTGCAAATAACCAAGGTGTTTTTAAACGGTCGTTAAAGAAGTCGACGCAGTTTTAACCCAGCGTCGGAAAAACGTTGCATTGCGCCAGAACAGTATACGACTGGTGTCAAAATGTGCCTGGCATTAGCTAAAAAGTCAGTTAATGATTTCAGAAAAAGCAAAAACCCACTGGCACGTATACACGTAATCTGGAAATTGTCCATCTTGTTGACAAATGCCTTCATTGCTGCAGTGGTACGGAGGGCAGTCCTCGGTGGTGTCTAGGAAAAGATCAATACGACAACAATATTTTAGTAAGCAATTATGGTAAAGGTATGGTAAAGCTTTTGTAATTATAGAAAACCAAATTGAACATTTTCAATCTGAAAGCATACTGTTTAAAAGGACAGTACCAGTGCCAATCCTCCGATAAATATTTCCGTCTGGAATGCTGTCATCTTTAAGAAAAATGTATCTGTATACCTCTAAGAATGTTGTGGCTTATGTCGATTTCACCAATCGAAATAAGCACATGTGAATGTGAACAAATGTCCTTCCTAATGCAACTAAAGTAACTATTAAACTCCCAAATGTAACTATTAAAACGGAAGTTTTTTGTTACTATTTTCTTGCGTCCTGCATGACGGAGTGAGCTCAAACTTTCACATGCTTGTTATTTTACGTATCTGTTGAATCCCACATAATATATACATTGCCTGCAACTGTGTTGGAAGCTCTGCCAGGGCTATATCATACCTTAAACTGTCTGGTAAGTAACCTTGTCAGATTTTCTGATATGTAAAAACCCCAGTAGTTTACTGAAATCCTAACGGTTCATAAGGGTTCATATCATTGCAAATCCTTTTTTCATCATTTACTGCATCAGGAAATTGATTTAACATGTTAATTTTATCTATCATTTTTAGCAACCACTTTCTATTAGACCGTTGCTGGTTTTCCATCCATGTCATTTTTGGGGTACAACTTGGGGATACATTTCCGACAAACGAGTTTTAGCCGCTTTCTGTTAGTTTACAGATAGGTGACTGCATTGCGCTCTTATACCTTTAAAGAGGATATTGATTGCTCAGAGAAATCTGCGTCATCTTTTATAGTTTTATGTAGATTAAGGTACTAGGCTATATTACAATCAAGTAGACAATTATTTCTGCAATGAAATAATTTTAAAAAGTTACTTTTGAAAGCTGTTTTTGTCAAGTCCCGTCTAGCCCGCTTGTGCCATTTGTCTAAAAGTCGTCGCTGCGGGCAGCAAACAAATCTGACGTCATAAGTCCCCTTTTGTGCCTAGTGCTGGACACAAAAAGGCATGCTAGACGGAACTTGATAAAAACAGCTCTCAAAAGTAATTAAAAGAAAATTATCTCATGGCAGACATGGCTGCTTTATTGTACTATACCTATATACATAAAACTACAAAATGACGCAGATTTCTCTCGGCAATCAACATCCTCTTTAATAACGGTGAAAATTTAAGTTTCAATTTAATGATTCTGGCGCATGGCATTTGCAGGGAAGTAAAACCGTTTAAAGACGTACTTGTCACAACTGTAGCCGTCAGATCAATGGTGAGTGTACTGTCAATTCGTCCATTGTTGTTCATGGCGTCACCATGCAGTACTTCTAGTATGACATCACTATTGGCGGCTGAGTTGACAGGATACCTGACAGCCCCGTTAACCAACACACTGCCATTTCGTATCGAGGTTGTCTCAAAGTCCTGGCTACCTGATGTGCGTGGTGAGCTTTGAAGAACACGAGACACCTACGGCAGTTTTACAGGATTAAATTGAAATATATGTGACCCGCTCCAGAAAAAGGTGATATAAGTCGCGCTATTCATTTACGTGTGATGGCCCTTTCAATGTTAAGAGGGTGAAATTTTTTTTCAAAATTCATTTTTTGTTTTTTGTCTTTAATGACATCTTAAATATCTAAAGTTTCAGGTTTGGTGCACAACAATGTTGATTTCAGTGAATAAAGTGAAAAAATAACCTTTTTAGAGTGCATTGTTCCACTGCATTGTATTAGAACTAGCTATTTCAAAGCCTGTTTTCTCTGTTGTGCCATTTGAACTCCATAGAACTAATTAATATGCAAAAATGCGATATCTCCAGAACGGAAAGGGCTTTAGAGCTCTATCATGTACCAAATGAAAGCTTACATTGCGGGCTTTCCAAACATACATAAAGCAAATTGTTCATATTTTGCGACATAATATACCTTTTTCCAGAGCGGGTCACATATGTACACCGATACAGGAGTCAACTTGCCTAAATACCCACTTAGTGGCAAGACAACCAGTTCATTTAAGCAGTTCACAACATAGAACTCTGGAGATCTATGGTGTTCAATGTCTGCAACCAGGCATGATACCAGAAGAAGTGGCAAGACCGCCAATAATATACCGCACCAAATGCAAGGATCATCATGGGTCATAAGCGATCCGGAACAATAAATAGACGAGCGATCCACCGCACTTTCATTTACAGCAATAAATACGTTTATGTTTATATCTTTAAAAAGCTTTGAAAACTTACACTAGCGCCCTTTCATCAATACCAAATACATCAACTGCGGCCCATCCCAACATTATAAGCTTCTGGTTAAAGAGGCCCTCTGTTTTGTTGCCCAGTGAAAATTGAAGGTTAGGGATAATATGTTTAACATTCATTTTAATAAATATAATTATTCTTCATGGCAAGCCTTGCGGTAAAAATATTATTTCGGAAGTCTGTGAATGCGAAACCCTTGATCAGGAAGTACCATTGAGTTAAACTTACGGCTGTATTAACTGACGCCGCCATATTGGCGAAGGCCTGAGAGCTCCGATCTGTGAGCTCATTGGTGAAGACCACTGGTTGGTCATCTACTTCAAGGATTCTTAGTTGAATGGCGAACTCTGCAAAGACTGTTTAACAAGTAAAATGGCTTTGATGTTTCTTTTATTATATCACTTTCAAACCTTGTGTATGATTTCCATTTTTTCGAGTTTCGTCCCCCATTTTGTTTTTAGTATAAATTCATTTTTTTGGGTGTTTTTATTAATTGCGTTTTTCCGAATGAGACATCGAACGAATCCGTCCACGTTTATTTAACTGTTGTTTGGATAACAGCTCAACCGTTAGGCGTATATCTTTTAAAAATTGTAACATAAAATAGAAAGTAAAAAGCAGTTAGCGGGAGTATTGGCTCTAACCTGCAACACTGATATTAAACTGGCAGGATCCTGTATTGGGAGTTGTATCCGACGCACTGCACGTAACTGTCGTTGTGCCTATCGCGTACATGCCACCGGACGTGACAGCGTTACCCGCATCGTCCACACATGTAACGCTGGTGATATCAATGACGTCCACATTATCGATAGCTGACGGAATCTGCGACCATTCTACGACAGCAACATTCTGTCCACTAGTTACACTCGTGGATTGTTCTCCAAACGGACAAGCAACGATTGGATCTTCGGTATCTGTTTAGAACAGGTTTTGAGTCAAACGTGTTTATTTTTTTTAGAAACTCGAGCACCAGTGTGTTGTTTTTAAACGAGCCATACAACCAATATGCGTATCAAAAAAGGTAATCCGAATTCAAGGGGTTAATATGCCAATATTATTTAGTTTGACAATCTACATGTGGTTTACCAATTAGGAGGAGCTCCTCAGCTTTCCATTGATACCTTTCTTGCATCATTGCTGTCACACAAGTCATGACCGAGTACATTTTTATTGAAAAATAACAAGTTCAAATCGCATTTTTCCAAGTTTGGGTAATCGGTGCTGGTATCCCTAAAATGCTACCTTACTGTTACAATGTTCACTTCCGATCGCCCAGTGCGCCTCCTGGCAGAATTACCCTTGTTGCGGTTGAGGCTAGTGCCATGCTCTGGTATTTTCTAACAATCGCCCAGATACTTTTGGCTGCTGGAGGCTCTCAATCTGGGAAACGTTCCCTAAAAGCATCACGAATTCGCTGCAAACTCCGAGTTTGTTGAAATGTTGTAACCACGAAAGTCCGCTGTTCAGTCGTAAGTTGAACCATCTTTTTAATTACTCTTAACCCATACACTGTAGACCCATCTTAAATACGCATCTTAAAGGAAGAATGACGCAGGTTGTGGGTTCGAGCTTAGTCCTGGGCTTTGGCACTTCTACGCTTAATATGGGTAGAGGCATTATTAATGCCTTGCAGTGGACTAGTTACCCATCCCGACCCTATTCATGCTGTGAAGAGATTAGATTATCTTGTTTCAGTATGAGGGGCTGGTTCTTCCACATATTCTTAAGTAGCCCACACCTCGAGTGCCCTAGGGCTTGTGATGGGCGATTTGCATAAAAAAATGACGTAACCAATGATTATCAGACCAGCTTAAAACTCTTACATAATCAACTCGGCAGTCAACAAGTAACGCGTCTGTTTCAAACTGACTTGCACTGATTACCCAAACTTGGAAAAATAACCCTGGCATATTAACCCCTTGAATTCGGATTACCATTTTTTTGATACGCACTGTACAGGGTGGATAAAAAACGAAACCAAGATATTAATGTTGATTATAACTAACGGAGGGCACGTATTAAAATATGGCATATTTCCTCTGATAGACTCGGATCTCCTCTTTCAAATGACACCTTGATCATGTGTTAATGTTTTCGGTTGACTGAGCAGTGAACAATTTTATGAAAGGCTCAAGTGAGGACCTTGCACCACTTTTAATTTTCTGTTTTAAGTGGAGTCATTTTGTGACGCAATGATTGCTGATCGATAAACCCTTAATAGCCAGGTTGAACAAAACAAAAGAAAAATGTTCTCACGAACTGAATGGTTTATTTTGTCAAACAATCCACAAGGGAAACTGGCTATGTAAATTTGAATACATTTTCAAAGTGAACAAAGAAAACTTGATTTTGTGTTCGTTATTAACACGTCCCCCAACATGTTCCCCGTTTTATCTTTAATAATTACACAAATCTGGCGTCGCATATCTCTCACTGCATATCTCTCACTGCAGAACGAATCACACCAGGTTGTCCACTCAGATCGTCAACCTCTCTGACAATTCGCTTCCTCAACGCATTGATATCATGTGGTGGCGTGACGAAGACCGTGTCTTTCAGATATCCCCACAGAAACAAAATCACACGGGGTGAGATCTGGGGATCTTGGGTGCCATTCCGTGTCGTGATGCAGAGCAATGATTCTTTTGTCCAAACTGTTCCTGTAACCACTCTCGTATCATGATTCTTCGATGGGCCGGTGCCCCATCTTGGACCCGTGCCCCATCTTAGGCCCAAACGACGAAAAATGCCTTGTTGTTGTCTTTCGAAATGTTGCTCCAACTGGGGTACGATCAGGTCACTGATCTTCTGAAGATAGGCTTCTCCATTAAAGTTTCCCTAAAAGAACTAAGGACCAACCATATTTTAAGCCACTATGTCCGCAAAGCCCTCACTGCTCAGTCAATCGAAAACATTAAGACAAGATCAAGGTGTCATTTGAAAGAGAAGATCCGGGTCTATCATAGGAAATATGCCTTATACGTGCCCTCCTTTAGTTATAATTAACAATAATATCTCGGTTTGGTTTTTTTATCCCCCCCTGTATATTGACTTAAGGCTGGTTCATACTTGACTCGAAAGCGAAGCGAATTTCTTGATGTCAGCAAATGTTTCATTGTGACGTTCGACGACGTTACCCTAACAAATTCGCTACGCTCCCGAATTCGCGTCAAGCACACCCCGACCTTAAAGATACCGTGTCCGTGCTTTTTGGGCGTGGCAACCTGAAAAATAACTGTTGAAGATAAGTAACACAGTTAATAAGTTTCAATTTTTGCAAAAGTGAAGTTGTAGAAGTGCCGTGGCCTAGTGCCAAAGCACATTGAAGTCAAGGTCTGTGGGTAATCCTGCAGGTTGTGGGTTCGAGCCCAGTCCTGGGTTTTGGCACTTCTACGCTTAATATGGGTAGAGGCATTATTTAATGCCTTGCAGTGGACTCAGTTACCCATCCCGACCCTATTCATGCTGTGAAGGGATTAGATTATCTTGTTTAAGTATGAGGGGCTGGTTCTTCCACATATTCTTAAGTAGCCCACACCTCGAGTGCCCTGTGGCTTGTGATGGGCGATTTGCATAAAAAAGAAAGCAGCGGGACGCTCCTATTCTTACAGTGTAAATGTATAGGGCAATCATCGCGCGTGAAGATTAGACCAAATAGATTGCAGAGTGTAGGAAGCGTTTATTTTTTCGTTTAAAAATAGTTTTCCTCCATGATTTGTTTGTAGAAGGAAAACATTGAATTGAAATGTACAGGCAGGGCACGTACAATTCAGCTTTAACAGGGGGTAAACATTATTTTACACAAGCACATGGGCACAGTTTTACTATACTAATGAGGACAATGCTTTGTCTTCTCTATTGTCCATTTACTTTAACTTCTCCTAAGTACACGTTTGTACCTCCGAGGACCGTGATCAACAAAAGAACTCCCTCAGAGGACAACAATGATGTCATTGATATTTCTTTATCCTTGTGGCCTCAGTAGTAATACAATACATGTACACGAGTGCAGCCGTGCAATACCAGGGTAACGGTGCGGTTGTCCTTTATACATGGATAATGCCGTCAAAATCGCTGATTTCAATAGTCAATATACTAAAGCAATAAGCAGTATTGAAGAATTTGCTAAGTCAACATATATGCTTGTTTGTGCAACAAAATATGCTTGTGAAAGCCCGATACGTACCAACAACTTCAATGGTGAACTGGCATGATCCTGTATTCATAGCAGCATCAGTTGCACTGCACGTTACTGTGGTCGTGCCTAAGCCGTACCTCGCACCAGACTCCGTGACACTGCCTCTATCGTCAACGCATTGTATGCCAGTTGATTCAACTTCATCTGCATTATCGCTAGCTGATGGCATCGGTGACCATATCACAACAGCATTCGCCATGCCCTTGTCTGTACTCACGGATGCGACAGTGCTTGGACAAGTTACATTGGGAGCTTTTGTATCTATGTACGTAAATTGAGTATGAAGAATTGTTATAGTCATTTCCAGAATACCAATACATTTGAACTGAAACGATGTCTGGGAAGAAATATCGAACTGCTCAATATAATGAGTCTTATTTTTTAGGGAACCACAAAACACAGAAAAAGAACAGTATGTTAATTGCCGTAATCTTTCGTACAATTCTGAAAATCTTTAGTATTGTGTCAGGAGAAAAGAATATTCGTAAAATAGCTTTGTAAATACTTGAAGGGGAAGTAGCCTACAGCATACACGTTCATGGACACCTGCAGATTAAAAACATCCAACCATTGCAGGCGCGGATCCAGGGGGAGGGGGGGGGTCGAAACCCCACCCCCCTGCTCGTTGCCAATTGTTAATTTCTTTTGCTTTTGCTTGTGGGGGGCCTACGCCTTGCAAATACAGGTCTTATTTTGCCTATGGGTGACAGAGAGGTTAAATGGCGCCACCAACAGTGAGAAAGTGTATCAGCCCCCCCCCCCCCCCCCACCTTTGTCCCCCCTTTGTAAATTGTTTTCGCAGGCGGAACATTGTGGGAGTCACTTTTCTGAGCAAATTTCAACCCCCCCCCCCCCCCCCCCCCTGCAAAAATTCCTGGATCCGCCCCTACATTTTTAACTCGATTCACTGTTTTTTAGGGTACCGTTATTCTTTCTAGGTGGCTCTGATATTGAGCACCTTTTTATGGGTGACTTACAAATTCACGGGTCACAATTTGACATCGAAAAATTGACGAGTTATCCACTCACGTTTTGACTTTATGTTTATTCAATTATTCAACAACATTTCCATTCAACAGCCTTGTGAAAATTACTTTATGCAGCACATCACAAAAAGCAGTGGTACCCCTTACAAATTCTGCCTGTTTAATATAGAATGTTCTTCCTAATGTTGGGTGTTGAGTATCAAACAAGTGAAGCCTTTTAACGGTAAACTCAAAAGCTGTAGATAAAATTGTTTAGGATTATTGTACGGAAGCCGGATAGTGCCACTGAAAAGGGATGAATATTTTTTTTGCAAACGTGCGAGAGTATTTTTTGTACCGTATTCTGGCGCCCGCCACTTAATTATCTTGCGGCTGCCACTTAAATTATCTGGCGGCGGCAACATAACATCCGACGGCTGTTACTTGTCTGGCGACAGCTACATAATGATGGAATTGTATTTACAAATGCAGCATAGTTCAGGCCACAGTCATCCTGTGCAATCAGAACGACAGGAAATATGAAGCCCCAAAAGTGGACAAGCCCTATTTTCCCATTTTCTGCAAACAGACTTTCTGACTTTTTAAGTCGCGCAAACCGTTTTCAAAAATGTCAATTTTCTGCTAGCAGAAATTTGGGATTAACTTTGACGACATTTATGGAGCCCCAAAAGTGGACAACCCAATGTTCTCATTTTCTGCTTGCAGATTTAAATTAAGGTTTTTACAAGACGCGACACCTGTTTTCTGCTACAAGAAGTGTGGATTTTACTGTGACGGCCGCGCTATTTCGACGCCCCTAAAGTGGACAACAATGGGCGTAAATCCCGGGGTGGGGAATATACCAGGGGAATGGGCCGTTGGATCATCCCCCTTCCCAGATTTATGTGGTGAGAAACCAAACAAATGCGAGGTTATCTTGTAACTTTCCAACAGTCAAAATGTATAAGAAACGGATAACAAACAGTAAACTATCCTACTTTTTGGACTAAACATAACGCCGCACCCCTCCGTTGGAAATAGAACGATCTGTGGAATGTTCTCGTTGCATGCCGTTCGCAGTTCCCCTAACCCCCGAAATCTGTAGCGTTACGTCTAGTAAAAAAAGTAGGATTTTTAGTTAACCCGTGTAAACCCGTTTCGGCAAGTGGGAGTAGGGGATGACCCAAATTCCGGCCAGCCAAAGAAATTCGAAAATCGAGGGGGGTGGGGGGGGGGGGGGGGGGGCGTTACTTGAGTCAATATGACACTAGGGGTGCTATTCATGACACAAAGTGTACATGATGATAAATGTATACATCCAGAGTGACCACTTTACCAGATTTTCTGTTAGATCAGGCAGATTTGTTTTGAATAAACACGGAAAATGTTAGAAAATCTTTTTAGCAAACTTTTCTACTTTTTTTGATAACGTATCAAGTCTACATCTGGATGCGAGTATGTGTTTAGTTAGATTAAGCCTACCTAATTTGGCATATTTTTGTAATGCATCGAAATGCATCGAGCAGAATTTTGCGATTTTTATCTGTTCACCCTCTGTAGGCTGTGTTCATCTAATACAAACTTGCACGCTATAGTGTCCCTAAGCCTGACAACACAACGGTGATACATTTTGACTGTTGGAATTCGGCATTTTTTGGTTTCTCACCACACAAATCTGGAAAGGGGATAATCCAACGGCCCATTTCCCTGGCATATTCCCCGACCTAGCGCCGTAACCAGGGCTCTCTCCATAGGGGGGGGGGGGGGGGGGGGCGGTGGAGTTGTGGGGGTGGGGGTGGATGTTACACATTTTTTTCTGAATAATACTATCATTTTCTCGAAATGTTCATGGGGGGGGGGGGGGGGACTGGGGGGAGACGATTCTTTATGGGGCTGCGTGCGTCTGAAGTTCTGTTGCGCCCGCCAGTGGCGGACGCCAAATAATTAAATGGCGGCCGCCAGATAAACGGTACAACAAATATTCTCGCGCGTTTGCAAAAAATATATTGCCTCTGAGTGAAGCCTAAATTGCTTCACCAGTTTGATTTATCATAGAGCTACGTACCCGATTCGTTATGTAAGCGAAAAGTATCGTCAGTGTTGATATTAGTTGTGATACGCACTGCAATGAATACCCATCCAAAACTAATAGCTATTACGTTAAAGGTATGAACTTGATCGCTCCTAATATGGTAACAGCAATTATAGAGCAGATTGGGTCGAAACTCGAAAAGACCAAGGTAAGTATATCTTTAACATAAAATAAAAATCAATATTCATTTCTCATAAAGCAATATTGTGATATATCATTTTATGCAACAACACCTTTAACGTTAAAGTGTGTGATGTTCTTTTGTTTATGAAGAAAGAGCAATTGCTGTACCTCAAAATATGGCATGTATGCTAATTTTATGTAAGATCCCAGACCAATACTTACCAACAACTTCAATGGTGAATTGGCATGACCCTGTATTCATGGCAGTATCAGTTGCACTGCACGTTACTGTAGTTGTGCCCAGGTCATACGCCCCACCAGACTCCACAACACTGCCTGCATCGTCAACGCATTGTATGTCAGTCGAATCAAGGGTATCCACATTATCGGTAGCTGATGGCATCGGTGAGAATATCACAGCAGTATTCGCCATGCCTTTGCCAGTACCCATGGATAGAACACTGCTTGGGCAGGTGACGTCGGGAGCTTTCTCATCTACGTACGTAAAACGAATGAAGTTAAAGCACTTATTACGTAGATGTACGAACAAGTGCAAGGTATAAGAGAATCAGGAACTATGTAAACGCCTCAATTTTAAGTATTCAATTAAAATATCTCGCACCCAAGATCATTGTTTCAAAATCAAATCTATACTTTTTGCAGCATAAGGAATAGACGAAATAGGTTTTTACTATTCTGTGATTGTGGCCGTATAATCAGTTTCCTTGTAGAATGAAATCTCCATTTATCTTTTACAAAAAAGCTATACGGTCTTTGTTAAATTACTTGAAACTGCCAACAAAATAATTGCCTTTGAAATTTTGAAAGCCGTATAAAGAGGCAAAGCGACATGAAATAGAGCAATTCGTCCTATTGATGTTTCAATACGAGCAGAAAGTAATACAGTAGTTCAGAATGAGGCATATCTTTGGATGGCGTGTCCATGGGGAGGGGGAACTTGTCCCCCTGGCGACATTTTGTTCTATAAATCTGAAGTGCCGCTGCTTTACAACTGGAACTTGTCCCCGGGTTACCTTTTCAACAAAATGTGCCTCCCGCCCAACCCTATAAACCTGCATACGCCACTGATGTCCCTAAACTGAATTTGACCAAAACTCTCATTCCACTATTAATCAACGACTTCAATAGTATACAAATAATGAATGTTTACGAGTGCAATGGTGAGAATATTTTCATTCGTTGAAAGATGGAATGTTCCATTCAACGAGGCCAACCATTGCAGGAATGCAAAACATTCATTATTTGTTTTATATAACATCCAAGTAGATCTTTGTCATTTGATTGGAGGATAATACCCAAAATTTACAAAAATTATATTGTGTCATCCACTATTGTTTTTCTTCAGCTTGTTCAAAGTTAACAATATAGGTTTAAGTTAAACCATTAACAATTTGGAACGTCCGCCATTATGATCGAATGGTTGTCTCTTGTTAAAGGAGGGCGTGCGTTTTGTACTACTAACGCATGCATAGTTATTGCATACATATCCGGCCGAGCGTGCAATTGATAAAAAGGGATGGAACGAAAATGCACGGTGAATGGAACAAAAAATGCACGATCGTGACGTAAGCCGTGCAATGGTTTGATTAATGAATGTCGCGTGACCTACAATCCTCCAATCAAATGACAAGGATCTACTTAGGTGTTATATAATGAATACTAACCAACAACTGTAATAGTGAAGTTGCACGATCCTTCATTCATGGAAGCATCAGTTGCACTGCACGTTACTGTGGTTGTGCCTATGTCATAATTCCCACCAGACTCCACAACACTGCCTGCATCTTCAACGCATTGTATGTCAGTCGATTCAAATGTATCCACATTATCGGTAGCTGATAGCATCGGTGACCATATCACAGCAGCATTTGCCAAGCCCGTGTCTGTACTCATGGAAAGGACGGTGCTTGGACAGGCGACGTTGGGAGCTTCCAGATCTATGACCGTGACGTAATATACATTGAAACGCATTACCTTCCAGTAGCATAACAGTTAATGTGAACTAAATACACGTCAGACGGGAACTCATCATATCGCTGAACAAAGTCGGCCATGTTATTAATATAATATTAAATCTTTGAAGGCCTGCTGGTGTACATCATTGCCCATTTTAAATATTAACCTAAATATCATTAACCGCACATCTATCTTATGAGCAACCTTCTTTGCAATTTATGACGCAAGCAGAACACTGTGTCCCTTCAATGTAAACTGAATGTTTAGCGTATTACAAAGTAACTTTTGTGGATCAGTTGCAAACAACGTAAGATGCTGTGTCCCTTCAATAAACTAGAAGTTCGAACTGCAGACGACATTTTGAATCCCCGACATAGAGGGGATCCGTCCAGAGAAGCGATCCATGGTTTTTGATCAGTAAATATCGGCTATTTAGAAGGATAGTAGATATGGCATTTGATTTGTAGACATCAGTACAATATTAAGATACACTTGGGATCCACTGTAGCCTACTGACTGTATATGTTGGGCGCGATCGGTCGATGTGCGCGATCGGTCGATCGTGCTGCGCTATCAGTCGATTCTGACAGATATCTTGAAATTTACTTACCTTTACAAAAATCCTCCAGAGCCGTGAATTAGAAAGAAAATGTGTTCGACTGGTGGCAGCGCGATCGGCCCATAGCGTCACGATCGACCGATAGCGCAGCACGATCGACCGATCGCGCACATCGACCGATTGCGCCCAACATAATCATGAGTACCCATATAACCCATCATAACTTACATTCATCCATACGGGAGTTTCGGAGTCCCGTCAAATATAGTAATTATATCAACTGTATCAACAAGTAATATATCAAGTTATGTATCAAAGCTACATTTCAGGTCTAGGTCTAAATCGTTCAGTATTTTGTGGAGAATTGTAGTTAACCAATTGAAAACAGTATTTCCATGCAGCAGCGCGGGCGTCGCCGTTACGTCGTCGTCTACGTGATGTAAAAATATGACTTTTTCCTTTTATCAAACATAGGTTTAATAGTGAAGTTTCATATTGTGAACTATTTCTCTGAGGTATTTACGCCTTCGTGAATATTGCTATTATTCTGCAATGGGCAACGGGCAACAAAAACTAGAGAAGGCGCTAAAATGGGCTCTTCTTAGCGTCCATTGAGCTGTTCATATCAAAGGCTGTCCGGGCTCAATCAGCTGTCTGCTCGACAAATCAAACGGACGAACGCCTACTGTACTTGCGTGAGTTTTTGGATGTATGAATACCCTACACTCATGCAGAATGTCAACGTTTTTACCGAAAGATGTCGCGACGGGTTGGTTTTCCTGTGGCGCTGTAAATTCGAACTATGGCAAAAGCCGGTGGCAAAAGCGTACGATTCTATCCTTCCTAGAACAAAGTTCAGGAAGTGTTAAGGTCTTGATATCAAGTCTTAATACTGACCAATAACTTCAATGGTGAATTGGCACAATCCTGTATTCACGGCAGCATCAGTTGCACTGCAGTTCACTGTGGTTGTGCCTATGTCATAATTCCCACCAGACTGCACGACACTGCCTGCATTGTCAACACATTGTATGCCAGTCGATTCAACTTCATTCACATTATCGGTAGCTGATGGCATCGGTGACCATATCACAGCAGCATTAGCCATGCCCTTGTCTGTACTCATTGAAAGGACAGCGCTTGGACAGGTGACGTTGGGAGCTTCCAGATCTATGAACGTGATGATAAATTGAAACACGCTGTCACGATCCGGTTATATATATATATTTTGGTACTTCTATTTCTGCGCGTCAACTCATCTCGGGCTGTATGACGTATACAAACTTTCGACCAATCAGCTCTCAAGACAATTCCATGCGCATTGTCGCGTTTTCAAACAATGGTAGTGAATAAGTGGAATGACACGTTTAAGCATGTCGTTGTACGGTATTGTGCAATTGGGTCAACTTATGGAACATTTAAATTGTTGACGCAGGCCATGGTTATTGACGCTGAAACAGTCGTAGAGAGTCGATATTTTTTGAAAGAGTGAGAGAGAGTTCAGAATTGACTGGAAACCAGGACAGTCACAGTGTGAACAAGGTTGAGGTGCAGACCGCTGATCCAGGGCAAGCTGATAGAATCACATCGGTAAAATTCAGTAACCGATTGCCGGTTTTGTGCCAGTTCGGCAAAGTTGCCAGTGTCGAAATCCAACAGCCCTGAAGTCCGGTATAGCAGCACCCATCCTGTAGCAATTTCAGTCAAGGACCAAAGTCAAATAGTCGCAAGTTTAATAATCATATTATTAGATATAAAAAGAAAGAAACTTATGGATACAATTATGATTAAAGTGTAAGATTATCAACCTATGGTTCTTACGAAACAAGATTTGCAGTTGTATGATCGTTGTTACTGTTGCATGATCACAGTTACTAAAGATTGGTGTATTACACAGAAAAAAGATGAATGTTTAAAATTGATTGTATTATTGGTAAAAGAATCCTGAGGTCATGTGTTGCCCAAAATCAGTTTTAGGATGATCTGTGAGTCGACTGTTTGTATTGGATTTGTGTAATTGCATTTTGTTCAAATAGCCACCCTGTACCCGTTTGACTAGCCAGAAATCTGAGCTGTAGCAGAGCCGTAAGGCACAGTGAGGGAAGCCAAACCACTATCAATAGGAGTGCGTGCCTGGGGTCGCTTGCTGGACTCTGAGGACTACCTGGCGTTCAGGGAGGATCGAACTCATCAATCTCCGCTAAAAGGGCTTCATATTAGTAACAAACTGAACTTGTGTACCATAATCAATCCAATAGTTAAGTAACAATTTAGTAGCCATCATTGCCAAGAGCAATTGAATTTATATATCTTCTCAATAATACTTTGTGAAGAGATTTTGTAATCAAACCAAAAGTTAGAGCAAGTTCAGAATATCAATTTGATGTATTTTGTCTTGATCTGACAAATGTAAATATATTGTAAATAACTTCAAAAGAGTTAAAAGTGGTCAAGTATTAGACAGTCTAAAGTTGTACGAATCCCGGGATCACCACATTTAGATTAATTTGAAAGTGAAAGTGCATGTCAAGCCCGAAAGCAACGTGAGTGGTGACACACGCCATCTGCAGCATTACATTAATGCTATTAATGAAAGGCAGATCGTTAACATTGGTCATGTTATTAATACCAGAAACACAAACAACGCACATCCCGAAGAAGTTTTGTAAAATCAAGATTTTACCTACATTTGTGTCACATGTTGATCCAATTTTGACACTTTGTAAAAGTTAAATTCTCGATCTTGAACAATGTATCGGCAATTGAGCAATAGCCCAATTATTTATAGAGTTATAAATTAATTAATGAATTTGTATCAGAACTGATCAAACGGATGTGTTGCCCCATACAGATTTTACCCAGAGAATTCAAATTGTATCTTTGTAAAAACTTAAAATATAGTTTTTGACATTTTTTTCCTTCATTAAATACTAGAAAATAATAGCTTCTGTCAACAACATTTTACTAAGTTTTCAATAAGGGAATTAATGAAAGAGGTTACCAACACAGGGCGGTATCTCACTGCTGTCTCAATTCCAAATGCAGATCCAGGGTGTAACTCAACTTACTCGATGGCTCAATTTACCCCACTCTCCCGCTAAACAGTGGCATTATGCTATGAAAGATTAATCTATATTTCTATTTGGGCTGGGAAAGGTCACGAATTTCATGCCGATCAACCACATGCTACTGAAGCTATGAAAACACTATAATATGGATTCGGCGAGTAGTCATTTATGATAAAGGTACCCGGATGTAATACTAACCAACGACTTCAAGTGTGAATTGGCATGATCCTGTATTCATGGCAGCATCAGTTGCACTGCAGTTGATTTGGGTTGTGCCTATATCATACGTCCCACCAGACTCCACAACACTGCCTGCATGGTCAATGCATTGTATGTCACTGGCATCAACTTCATCTGCATTATCGGTAGCTGATGGCTTCGTTGACCACATCACAGCAGCATTTGCCAAGCCCGTGTCTGTACTCATAGAAAGGACGGTGCTTGGACAGGTAACATTGGGAGCTTCCAGATCTATGACCGTGACGTAAGATAAATTGAAACGCGTTACCTTCCAGTAGCATAACAGTTAATGTGAACTAAATACACGTCAGACGGGAACTCATCATATCGCTGAACAAAGTCGGCCATGTTATTAATATAATATCAAATCTTTGAAGGCCGGCTGGTGTACATCATTGTCAATTTTAGATATTAACCTAAATATCATTAACCGCACATCTATCTTATGAGCAACCGTTTTTGCAATTGATGACGCAAGCAGAACACTGTGCCCCTTCACTGAATGTTGCCACTGTAGACAATATTTTGAATCAAGGGCAAAAGATTTTAATAATCATTCTAGAAAAGAAATCGAATTTTGACGGCCTTGCGTGTATTTCACACTGTACAGTTTACCTACGAGAAGGAAAACTCTGATTCTAAACCCGGGCAGGTGGGGCTCGTTAGCCATGGTATGCAATCTACCTGGGAGAAGGTAAACTCCGATTCCAGTCAGCAGTCTGCCTCCCCCAGCTATGGGCAAATAGCCAGGGAGTAAACCCTGTCATAAAATCTGGAGTGGAGCCCCACAGACGTGAACTGTCAAGCTTCCGGGAGCTCCATGCACTCCTGTTCATCTTCCAGTTGTCTCGACTCCGTCCTGCCACTGGATCCGGATGAGCCGGGACGAGAGAGTGAGGCTGGTGTTGCGGCCCTCAGTGAAATGCGCCTACTCGGCAAGGGACAGCTCTCCGAACACGGAGGAGGCTACACCATTTCCTGGAGCGGACGCAGCAGCCAGGAACGCAGAGAGGCAGGAATAGGCTTTGCGGTCAAATCCCATATTGTCTCCAAGCTCGCCAGCTTACCGAAGGGGCTGAACGACCGTCTCATGACGCTTCAACTCCCTCTGGGCCAGAACAAGTGTGTGACAATATTACCAGCTCCTACGCACCCACCATGACCAACCCTGAGTAGGTGGAGGACAAGTTCTTTGAAGAACTCGACCCCCTCACCACAGCAGTCCCAAACTCATCCTTCTTGGCGATTCAACGCCAGAGTTGGTACCACCACCAGACCTGGAACGGAGTGATCGGCTCTCACGGAGTGGGGAAATGCATAGCAACGGCCTCCTCCTCCTGAAGATGTGCTCCATGCATGACCAACTCATCACCAACACCTTCTTCCGTCTGCCTACCCGTAATAGAGCATCCTGGATGCATCCACGATCTAAACATTGGCATCTGATTGATTATGTTATCACCAGAAGGAAGGACAGACATGATGTCAAGGTCACGAAGGCCATGTGCGGCGCTGACTGCTGGACAGACCACAGGCTGATCGTGTCCAAAGTCAAACTCCAGATCTTGCCCAAGAGACGCGGCCTAAAGGGAATAGGACCTTCAAGAAGCTGAACGTCTCAAAACTGAAGCAGGAAGAGGTTGTGGCTGGTCTCTCCAGTGACGTGGACAAAAAGCTGGACGGCTTGCAGCTAGAAAGCTCTCACGTCGATGAAGATTGGTCTGCCTTCAAGGACGCAGTTTACTCAACTGTCTACGGTCCACAGTCCTCCAGTTCCTCTCCCCTCCTCAGCGCAGACGGGACAACGCTCATTATATATCGAGCCAAGATCATGGAGAGATGGGCTGAACACTTTGGTGCTGTCCTGAACCGTCTGTCCTCCATCAATGACGAGGCCATCCAACGCCTCCAACAGGTTCCAGTCAACCAGGAACTCGACACACCACCCAGCCTTAAGGAGACTCAGAAGGTCATCCGTCAGCTGTCCAGTGGAAAGGGGCCCGGTGCTGATGCAATACCTGCTGAGGTGTTGTCAACTAGTTTCTCCTCAAACCGATTGGTCGGTATAGTTCTGCCGTGAACTCAATAAATAATGCAAAGAAGAAGCAGTTTTAATTTCAAGAACAAAAGTATCAATTTAATTAAGGAACAGAAATTAACAAAATACAAATGCAATGAATTAAATTATTTACAAAATGTACAAGATGGCCAAAGACAATTAGCGAAATCTTCCAAAATAAGCGAAGTCACTCAAGAACTCAGGAATGATCCAAATAATTCAGCACTTTTCCTTAATAATAAACTCAAACAAAACTGTGCGAAATGCAATAAGTTCAACTTAGATAAATTATAGCGGAGGCAACTTCTCAAATCAAACTAAGTTAATAGCAGGTTAATTAGCATGTTAATAAGCACAGCATAAAAAAGAAACTTTGCATCAGCAAATTTATGAAGCTTGGAATAATGATCCCGTATAATCTCTCAAGCAAATGTTAACGAGAAATTAACTGATCCATATAATACCGGCAAGTCATAAAAAGAAATACAAATCAAAGTATTCAATTAATGCCAAACTGGTTAAAGAAAGCAAAGCAAACTCAAATTAAATCGCTCTTTAGCAACTCAAATCAAAGTAAACCAAAGCAACCAATTTAGTGATGGTTATACAACCTTCCCCCAGAATTCAGGCGGGTAACCTTGACTGGATTGTCGTGCTCGACGCAGTATGAAATCAGTCATCACCCGGCTACCTTGGGTCCCTGCCGTCTACAGGTTCGGTCTCACAGGAATTGGGGGGTTGCTCAACCCAGGGAAAATGGTCATCTATAGATTTAAAATAACCCAAAACACTACAAATGTCTGTTCTTTATGAAGTATGAACAATGAGTATAAATACAAATCAGTGAATTACAGTGAATACCAGTTCGGTGTAAAAACAATCAAATCTCGAAAATCAGTTTTTAATATTGGCAATAAAATGAAACTTACGGTAATTCGGGAGAATTTACTCGTGAATCAGGCTAACGCTCTGTGACGTCCGGTCAAACATGATGATGGAAGAGAGTGTCACATAGTATCATGTACGTTGAACTCGTACTTCTGACTGTGGCCCTTGGCCTTATCGGTTTGGTTGGCCGGCCCTGTACCTGCGGTGGCTGTTTCCACTCGCCTGCTGGTAACTATACGGATGGCAGCGACCCAACCACACTTCACACCTTCAAACTCTTGGACAACTCTCTCTCCTAAACGCACAAATGGTTCTCCCACATTAAATTCTACACGTGAAACTTATACTTCCGAAAACGCGTTTCACCTGAAAAACTTCCAATAGCATAGCACAAACGAATTACCATATAAAGGACAGCGAATTACCATAACCATAGTCTATGAGGGGCGTCTTCCTGTAACCGTCGAATAAAGGAGATAATCGGACTCTGGGCCTATATACACAAATTTGGTGCGTTTCGTGGAGTCATCGCTTTTGAAACTTAAACATATTACGTAATTAAAGCGAAGTTCCATGTAAGTCGAGTCGATTCCGTGCGGGGGTTAACGAAAAGAAAAACAATTATTCACGATAAAAAAACGATCTAAGACGAGAAATATCAGGCATAAAAATCAGGCATAAAAATGGAAATGATTTGACAGGTGTACAAGTCAGGGGGACCTGTCCTCATCCAGAAAATGGTGGACATCTTCCAGTCCATGCGGGAGCAAGGTGTCACACCCCAAAACTTCAAGGATGCCTCCATTGTGCACCTCTACAAAAGGAAGGGAAACTGTCAATCTTGTGACAACCACCGGGGCATATCACTCTTGTCCATAGCCGGCAAGATCCTTGCCAGAGTTCTCCCCAACCGACTCATCCAGCACCTCGAACAGGGACACCTCCCCGAGAGTCAGTGCGGTTTCCGCGCCGGAAGAGGAACGGTGGACATAATCTTTGCGGCAAGACAGCTCCAGGAGAACCAGGAACAGAACAGGGACCTCTACACCACCTTTGTAGATCTTACAAAGGCCTTTGACACGTCAGCAGAGAGGCTCTTCAGCATGATGTTCTCAGCATGATGTTCTCAGCCATGCTCTCCGATGCCTTCCGAGAAAGTGAGGAAGGAATTCACATCATCAGACATAGGTCAGACGGGAAGCTGTTTAACCAACGCCGCCTGCAGGCTGTCACCAAAGTGAAAGAGACGGTCATCAAAGACTTCCTCTTTGTCGATGATTGTTCTCTAAACGCCACCAGTGACCTCAAAATGCAAACGAGCACTGACAGGTTTTCAATGGCGTGCGACAACTTTAGACTCACCAACAGTACAAAAACGACCAAAGTGATGTACCAGGCCAGCGCTGGTAAGCCCTATCAGAAACCCAACATCAAAATCAAGGGGATCGCACTTAACGACGTGGACAAGTTCACATACCTGGGTAGCACCTTGTCTCGCAAGGCGAACATTAACGAGGAAGTCAGCCGTAGAATCGCGAAAGCCAGCAGCGTATTCGGGCGGCTTCAATCCAACGTATGGGAACGAAGGGGCATCAGCCTCAGCACTAAGCTAAAGGTCTACCAAGCTATAGTGATTACAACGCTCCTCTACGCTTGCGAATCGTGGACTGTCTACAGCAGACATGCGAGACGGCTGAACCACTTCTACACAGTCCGCCTCCGCAAACTGTTGAGGATCAGATGGCAGGACAAGATTCCTGACACAGAAGTTCTCTCTCGCGCCGGCATGCCTAGTATCCACACCCTCCTGGTGAAAGCACATGACAGATGGGCTAAACACGTCAGGCATATGGATGACCAGAGGCTCCCAAAGCTACCCCTGTATGGTGAACTGGCGGATGGAAAGCGTGCCGTCTGACGACCCAAGCTTCGCTTCAAGGACAATCTGAAGACCGCCTTGAAGAGCTTTGAGATACCCGTCGAAACTTGGGAAAACTTGGCAGCAGACCGGCCCTCTTGGCGCAGCCTGACGAAGAGAGGAGCAGAGCTCTCCGAGCAGCGTTCTCCGAGCAGCGTCGCAGAGCTGCAGCTGAAAACAAGCGTGCAGCAAGAAAAACCAGAGCAGCCAACACCTCAGCCCAGCCACCCGCCCCCCAAAATGCATGACCTGTGGCAGAGAGTTCCGCGCCCGGATAGGACTCATCAGCCACCTCCGGACACACTCGAGCAGCAGTTGAAGTTGTGGTCATCGTCGACATCGATGGACGAACATCATCATCATCAGCGTATTATAAAGTAACTTTTGTGGATCAGTTGCGAGCAACACAAGATACTGTGTCCCTTCAATAAACTAGAAGTTCGAACTGCAGTCGACATTTTGAATCCCCGACATAGAGGGGATCCGTCCAGAGAAGCGATCGATGGTTTTTTATCAGTAAATATCGGCTATTTAGCAGGATAGTAGATATTGCATTTGATTTGTAGACATCAGTACAATACTAAGATACACTTGGGATCCACTGTAGCCTACTGACTATATGGGTACCTATAATCCATCATAACTTAGGGGGCCTACGTTCATCCGTACGGGAGTTTCGGAGTCCCGTCAAATACAAGTAATTATATCAACTGTATCAAAAAGTAATATATCAAGTTATGTATCAAAGCTACATTTCAGGTCCAGGTCTAAATCGTTCAGTATTTTGTGGAGAATTGTAGTTAACCGATTGGAAACAGTATTTCCATACAGCAGCGCTGGCGTCGCCGTTACGTCGTCGTCTGTGTGGTGTAAAAATAGGACGTTTTCCTATTATCAAACATAATAGTGAAGTTTCATATTATTACATTTTTCTCTGAGGTATTTACGCCTTCGTGAATATTCTAATTATTCTGCAATGGGCAACAAAAACCAGACAAGCCGCGAAAATGGGTTCTTCTTAGCGTCCATTGAGCTGTTCATATCAAAGGCTGTCGGTCTCAATTCGCTGTCTGCTCGACAAATCAAACGGACGAACGCCTACTTGCGTGTCAGCTTTTTGATGTATGAATACCCTGCACTCATGCAGGATGTCAACGTCTTTACCATAAGATGTAGCGACGGGTTGGTTTACCTGTGGCGCTGTAAATTTGAACTATGGTAATACCCAGTAGCAAATGCGTACGATTCTATCCTTCCTAGAACAAAGTTCAGGAAATATTAAGGTCTTGATATCAAGTCTTAATACTGACCAACAACTTCAATGGTGAATTGGCACGATCCTGTATTCACGGCAGCATCAGTTGCACTGCAGTTCACTGTGGTTGTGCCTATGTGATAATTCCCACCCGACTGCACGACACTGCCTGCATCGTCAACACATTGTATGCCAGTCGATTCAACTTCATTCACATTGTCGGTAGCTGATGGCATCGGTGACCATATCACAGCAGCATTCGCCATGCCCTTGTCTGTACTCATTGAAAGGACAGCGCTTGGACAGGTGACGTTGGGAGCTTCTAGATCTATGAACGTGATGATAAATTGAAACACGCCATCTGCAGCATTACATTAATGCTATAACTTAATATAGGGCAGATCGTTAACATAGTTGGTCATGTTATTAATACCAGAAAAGCAAACAACGCACATCCCGAAGAGTTTTGTAAAATCAAGATTTTACCTGCATTTGTGTCACATGTTGATCCAATTTTGACACTTTGTAAAAGTTAAATTCTCGATCTTGAACAATGTATCGGCAATTGAGCAATAGCCCAATTATTTACAGAGTTATAAATTAATTAATGAATTTGTATCAGAACTGATCAAACGGATGTGTTGCCCCATACAGATTTTACCCAGAGAATTCAAATTGTATCTTTGTAAAAACTGAAAATATAGTTTTTGGCATTTTTTTCCTTCATTAAATACTAGAAAATAATAGCTTCTGTCAACAAAATTTTACTAAGTTTTCAATAAGGGAATTAATGAAAGAGGTTACCAACACAGGGCGGTATCTCACTGCTGTCTCAATTCCAAATGCAGATCCAGGGTGTAACTCCACTTACTCGATGGCTCAATTTACCCCACTCTCCCGCTAAACAGTGGCATTATGCTATGAAAGATTAATCTATATTTCTATTTGGGCTGGGAAAGGTCACGAATTTCATGCCGATCAACCACATGCTACTGAAGCTATGAAAATACTATAATATGGCTTCGGCGAGTAGTCATTTATGATAAAGGTACCCGGATGTAATACTAACCAACGACTTCAAGTGTGAATTGGCATGATCCTGTATTCATGGCAGCATCAGTTGCACTGCAGTTGATTTGGGTTGTGCCTATGTCATACGTCCCACCAGACTCCACAACACTGCCTGCATGGTCAATGCATTGTATGTCACTGGCATCAACTTCATCTGCATTATCGGTAGCTGATGGCTTCGTTGACCACATCACAGCAGCATTTGCCAAGCCCGTGTCTGTACTCATAGAAAGGACGGTGCTTGGACAGGTAACATTGGGAGCTTCCAGATCTATGACCGTGACGTAAGATAAATTGAAACGCGTTACCTTCCAGTAGCATAACAGTTAATGTGAACTAAATAAGCAGACTGGAACTCATCATATCGCTGAACAAAGTCGGCCATGCTATTAATATAATATCAAATCTTTGAAGGCCGGCTGGTGTACATCATTGTAAATTTTAGATATTAACCTAAATATCATTATGAGCAACCTTTTTTGCAATTGATGACGCAAGCAGAACACTATGCCCCTTCACTGAATGTTGCCACTGCAGACAATATTTTGAATCATGGGCAAAATATTTTAATGATTAATCTAGAAAAGAAATCGAATTTTGACGTTAGCCATGGGTATGCAATCCACCTGGGAGAAGGCAAACTCCGATTCTAGTCAGCAGTCTGCCTCTCCCAGCTATGGGCAAATAGCCAGGGAGTAAACCCTGTCATAAAATCTGGAGTGGAGCCCCACAGACGCGAACTGTCAAGCTTCCGGCAGCTCCTGCACTCCTGTTCATCTTCCAGTTGTCTCGACTCCGTCCTGCCACTGGATCCGGATGAGCCGGGACGAGAGAGTGAGGCTGATGTTGCGGCCCTCAGTGAAACGCGCCTACCCGGCGAGGGACAGCTCTCCGAACACGGAGGAGGCTACACCTATTTCTGGAGCGGACGCAGCAGCCAGGAACGCATAGAGGCAGGAGTAGGCTTTGCAGTCAAATTCCATATTGTCTCCAAGCTTGCCAGCTTACCGAAGGGGCTGAACGACCGTCTCATGACGCTTCAACTCCCTCTGGGCCAGAACAAGTGTGTGACAATATTATCAGCTCCTACGCACCCACCATGACCAACCCTGAGTAGGTGGATGCCAAGTTCTATGAAGAACTCGACGCCCTCATCACAGCAGTCCCAAAGTCTGAGAAACTCATCCTTCTTGGCGATTCAACGCCAGAGTTGGTACAGACCACCAGACCTGGAACGGAGTGATCGGCTCTCACGGAGTGGGGAAATGCATAGCAACGGCCTCCCCCTCCTGAAGATGTGCTCTATGCATGACCTCATCATCATCAACAACACCTTCTTCCGTCTGCCTACCCGTAATAGAGCATCCTGGATGCATCCACTATCTAAACATTGGCATCTGATTGATTATGCTATCACCAGGAGGAAGGACAGACATGATGTCAAGGTCACGACGGCCATGTGCGGCGCTGACTGCTGGACAGACCACAGGCTGATCGTGTCCAAAGCCAAACTCCAGATCTTGCCCAAGAGACGGCCTCAAGGGAATAAGACCTTCAGGAAGCTGAACGTCTCAAAACTGAAGCAGGAAGAGGTTGTGGCTGGTCTCTCCAGTGATCTGGACAAAAAGCTGGACGGCTTGCAGCTAGGAAGCTCTCCCGTCGATGAAGATTGGTCTGCCTTCAAGGACGCAGTTTACTCAACTGCTTACGAGCACCTGGGTCCAACAAGGAGGAAGAACCAGGACTGGTTCGACGAGAATAATGACGAAATACAGTCTCTCCTCGCTGAAAAGCACCGCCTCCACAGAATCGCTATAAACGACCCCACATCAGCCGCTAACAATAGCAGCCTTCACCGCCATCCGTATGGATGTCCAGGCCAAGGTACGCAAGATGCAGGACGACTGGCTCAGCAACAAAGCAGAGGAAATCCAGGGCTATACAAACGGGAATGACTCGAAGCGCTTTTATGACGCTTTGAAAGCTGTCTACGGTCCACAGTCCTCCAGTTCCTCTCCCCTCCTCAGCGCAGACGGGACAACGCTCAATGCAGATCGAGCCAAGATCCTGGAGAGATGGGCTGAACACTTTGATGCTGTCCTGAACCGTCTGTCCTCCATCAATGACGAGGCCATCCACCGCCTCCAACAGGTTCCAGTCAACCAGGAACTCGACACACCACTCAGCCTAAAGGAGACTCAGAAGGTCATCCGTCAGCTGTCCAGTGGAAAGGCGCCCGGTGCTGATGCAATACCTGCTGAGGTGTACAAGTCAGGGGGACCTGTCCTCATCCAGAAAATGGTGGACATCTTCCAGTCCATGCGGGAGCAAGGTGTCATACCCCAGGACTTCAAGGATGCCTCCATTGTGCACCTCTACAAAAGGAAGGGAAACTGTCAATCCTGTGACAACCACCGGGGCATATCACTCTTGTCCATAGCCGGCAAGATCCTTGCCAGAGTTCTCCTCAACCGACTCATCCAGCACCTCGAACAGGGACACCTCCCCCAGAGTCAGTGCGGCTTCCACGTCGGAAGAGGAACGGTGGACATGATCTTTGCGGCAAGACAACTCCAGGAGAACCAGGAACAGAACAGGGACCTCTACACCACCTTTGTAGATCTTACAAAGGCCTTTGACACGTCAGCAGAGAGGCTCTTCAGCATGATGGTCTCAGCCATGCTCTCCGATGCCTTCCGAGAAAGTGAGGAAGGAATTCACATCATCAGACATAGGTCAGACGGAAAGCTGTTTAACCAACGCCGCCTGCAGGCTGTCACCAAAGTGAAAGAGACGGTCATCAAAGACTTCCTCTTTGTCGGTGATTGTTCTCCAAACGCCACCAGTGACCTCAAAATGCAAACGAGCACTGACAGGTTTTCAATGGCGTGCGACAACTTTGGACTCGCCATCAGTACAAAAAGACCAAAGTGATGTACCAGCCCAGCCCTGGTAAGCCCTACCAGAAACCCAACATCACAATCAAGGGGATCGCACTTAACGACGTGGACAAGTTCACATACCTGGGTAGCACCTTGTCTCGCCAGGCGAACATTAAAACGAGGAATTCAGCCGTAGAATCGTCAAAGCCAGCAGCGTATTCAGGCGGCTTCAATCCAACGTATGGAAACGAAGGGGCATCAGCCTCAGCACTAAGCTAAAGGTCTACCAAGCTATAGTGATTACAACGCTCCTCTACGCTTGCGAATCGTGGACTGTCTACAGCAGACATGCGAGACGGCTGAACCACTTCCACACAGTCTGCCTCCGCAAACTGTTGAGGATCAGATAGCAGGACAAGATTCCTGACACAGAGGTTCTCTCTCGCGCCGGCATGCCTAGTATCCACACCCTCCTGGTGAAAGCACATGCCAGATGGGCTGGACACGTCAGGCGTATGGATGACCAGAGGCTCCCAAAGCTACTATTATATGGTGAACTGGCGGATGGCAAGCGTGCCATCTGACGACCCAAGCTTCGCTTCAAGGACAATCTGAAGACCACCTTGAAGAGCCTTGAGATACCCGTCGAAACTTGGGAAAACTTGGCAGCAGACCGGCCCTCTTGGCGCAACCTGACGAAGAGAGGAGCAGAGCTCTCCGAGCAGCGTTCTCCGAGCAGCGTCGCAGAGCTGCAGCTGAAAACAAGCGTGCAGCAAGAAAAACCAGAGCAGCCAACACCTCAGCCCAACCACCCGCCCCCAAAAATGCATGACCTGTGGCAGAGAGTTCCGCGCCCGGATAGGACTCATCAGCCACCTCCGGACACACTCGAACAGCAGTTGAAGTTGTGGTCATCATCGACATCGATGGACGAACATCATCATCATCAGCGTATTATATAGTAACTTTTGTGGATCAGCTGCGAGTAACCCAATAAAACCTTCAATAAACTAGAAGTTCGAACTGCAGACGACATTTTGAATCCCCGACATAGAGGGGATCCGTCCAGAGAAGCGATCTATGGTTTTTGATCAGTAAATATCGGCTATTTAGCAGGATAGTAGATATTGCATTTGATTTGTAGACATCAGTACAATACTAAGATCCACTGTAGCCTACTGACTATATGGGTACCTATAATCCATCATAACTTAGGGGGCCTACGTTCATCCATACGGGAGTTTCGGAGTCCCGTCAAATACAAGTAATTATATCAACTGTATCAAAAAGTAATATACATGTATCAAGTTATGTATCAAAGCTACATTTCAGGTCCAGGTCTAAATCGTTCTGTATTTTGTGGAGAATTGTAGTTAACCGATTGGAAACAGTATTTCCATACAGCAGCGCGGGCGTCGCCGTTACGTCGTCGTCTGTGTGATGTAAAAATAAGCATTTTTCCTATTATCAAACATAGGTTTAATAGTGAAGTTTCATATTATTACATATTTCTCTGAGGTATTTACGCCTTCGTGAATATTCTAATTATTCTGCAATGGGCAACAAAAACTAGACAAGCCGCTAAAATGGGCTCTTCTTAGCATCCATTGAGCTGTTCATATCAAAGGCTGTCGGTCTCAATCAGCTGTCTGCTTGACAAATCAAACGGACGAACGCCTACTTGCGTGTCAGCTTTTTGATGTACGAATACCCTGCACTCATGCAGGATGTCAACGTCTTTACCGAAAGATGTCGCGACGGGTTGGTTTTCCTGTGGCGCTGTAAATTCGAACTATGGTATTACGCGGTGGCAAATGCGTACGATTCTATCCTTCCTAGAACAAAGTTCAGGAAATATTAAGGTCTTGATATCAAGTCTTAATAATGATCAACAACTTCAATGGTGAATTGGCACGATCCTGTATTAATGGCAGCATCAGTCACACTGCAGTCAATTTGTCATAATTCCCACTAGACTGCACGACACTGCCTGCATCGTCAACACACTGTATGCCAGTTGATTCAACTTCATTCACATTATCGGTAGCTGATGGCATCGGTGACCATATCACAGCAACATTCGCCATGCCCTTGTCTGTACTCATGGAAAGGACAGCGCTTGGACAGGTGACGTTGGGAGCTTCTAGATCTATGAACGTGATGATAAATTGAAACACGCCATCTGCAGCATTACATTAATGCTATAACTTAATGAAGGGCAGATCGTTAACATAGTTGGTCATGTTATTAATACCAGAAAAACAAACAACGCACATCCAGAAGAAGTTCTATAAAATCAAGATTTTACCTGCATTTGTGTCACATGTTGATCCAATTTTGACACTTTGTAAAAGTTCAATTCTCGATCTTGAACAATGTATTGGCAATTGAGCAATAGGCCGATTATTTATTAATTGATGAATTTGTATCAGAACTTATCAAACGGCTGTGTTGCCCCATAGGGTGTCAATTGTCTTTTCGTGAAAACCCAAAATCCATTCTCTGGTAATTTTGTCCTTCACAGGCAGACCGTATGCAGGTTTTACCCATGGAAAATTAATTGTATCTTTGTGAAAACTTAAAATATACTTTTTGGCATTTTCCCCTTCATTAATTACTGTAATTAGAAAGTAATAGATTCTGTCAACAAAACTTTTACTAAGTTTTTATAGGTTTTCCCGGCCAATTTTCGAATTTTTCTGATCATTGTCGTTATTGGTCATTCAAATTCGCGTGGTTTTAGCACATCTGGTCAAATTTAGGTTTCTTTTTCACTGTTTTGGCATTCAATTTAATTTTGTAATCACCCGAGATTTTGTTTCTAATATTCGTTTTCGTTTATAGTCCAGTAAGAATTGACGAGGACCCTGATATGTTGGTTAACAGGAAAATGTTAGTGGCAATGTATTTATTGGGACTCTAGCTACCTCCCATAAAATTGTTACCAAAATCAACCTTGGGGAAATATGTTAATCAATTTGAAAAACAAAAGGGATGCACAATTTATATTGAAAGGTATGTATTTCAGACACCTAATATAAACCATACCCTTTAAAAGATTGGGAAAGGGTCCTTGCAAATGTTCAACTTAAATCAATACAAAATGGCAAATACGAAAACTTAATAAAGATTATGACCAAAATGTTCATGAGAAAAGAGTATTTTAAGGACGTCGTCGTCATCGCATAATCATTGTCATCATTATCAAAGTACCAAACGGCTTCTACCCTCAAAACTCTTCAAGATTTTCGGGAAAGGAGGACCCTAATACATATAAAAAATATTATTTCAATTACTGTTTTAGAGTGATGTAATGGGTGCAGGGGCATTGTGTCACCCCTCCGCCCCTATTGAGGCCTTTCCCCTCCAACATTTGTGTTCCCCATCCTACCCCATCCCATTATAACTTTGGAAGAGAAAGAAATGCACAGCAGCAAGAAATCTGGGTAAAACTTTATGGAATAAGCCGTATTGAGGGTAATTTAGTAATTTTCTTTACAGAAATGTAAACTTTTCAAAAAAATCGCATCAAACCCTCAAATCAGACATCAACTAAGGACACATTTTGTCGGCAAGTTATTTTATCTGGCTGCAAAATAATATCAATCCGGTTAATAACATCAGTTCGGTTAAAATATGGCATTAATTGAGTCTGTGACCGATGTAAAAACAGGAACAACTTAGCTACATCGGTTTTACGCATAGAGCTAATTAAATATAGCTCTATGGTTTAACGTGACATGCTTTATTGCCCATATTGGATTCTGACCAACTGATGATGAGCCTGTATAGGCTAATCATTGTTCCAATTTGGGCATCAGTAATTGGGTAATAGCACATTCGCACGTAGAAATCGGCATTTTTAAGAGCTTAAAAATCACATTTTCCCAAGTAAAAAATTGGTTGCATTTTTTGTGTGTGTGTTCAGGGAAGCATATAAAGGTTTATGAGTAGAAATTCGGTTGTTAACTAAAATGTGAGGGTTGGGCATTTTTCATGTAAATTCGTAATGGACTATTGGGGGCATTCTGTTCCATTTTGGTGCATTCAAGACTTCATTTGTTGCATTTATACATTACGTTTTGTTACATCCTTTGACGATTGAAGCATTTAAGTTAGCGAACGTCGGTGTGCATATGTCGTATGGCCATGCTTTTCTTTTCTTATTCGTTTATGGGCAATCATTTTCATCAAATTGTCATTCAAATTATCAGATTTTTTAATTGATATATTTTCCTATTGTCTTCTGAGGTTTTGTAAAAATTGTGTAAAATATATAATGGGAAAGTTTGTATCATTTATAATGTAACATCTGAACTGATATGAGGGATAGATGATGTAACGAACTAATGAAATGAAATGGGCTACGGAATTTTCTTTTTCACTTTTGATCTTTGCTTGTTTTAAAGTTTGACCAAAACAATTAGGGGCATCTGTATGTTGACATGTTTATGAATCATTTTACTTTTTAACTTTGTTTTTTGTTCCTTTTCGTTCTGATTCACTCATCGATCTCTACATGTGCAAGACATCGGGGCATGTATGTTTGGCAATGGTTGTACCATCGGGAACACTTCTCTTGGGTAATTTGTTTTCTTGGGCCGATTCCATCAAAGGATCACACCTCCCCTCCCGTAGGCTCGCCATATTATCTGTCTGAAGATTTGGTTAAGAAAGAGAGGCGCATCTACGTATTGAAGACGTCAGATATGATTTACGATGAGATAACTCAGACTTTTAAAGGAATACGGACATGCATGTGGACATGCAGGAAAAGATGCTTGGAAAAGGGTGAAATATGTTTGCCCATTAATGAAAATGAATGCCCGATCAACCTCTTACTGCTCGTCCTGACGAAATAGAATGAACAATAAGAACTGTTAATTTGAATGCATCCTTTACAGGGATGAGTGAAGCTAAAAGATGATAGAATGCTCGGATAGTGAATTTGAATGATTATTTTTGATTGTCGAATGACGAGGTGCGTGATCATTCAATTTCAATCTAAATTGAATGAGCCAGGCGTTAAAATGAACGAAAACATGGTGAAATTGGGTTGGAAAACCTATACTAAGGGAATTAATGAAAGAGGTTACCAACACAGGGCAGTATCTCACTGCTGTCTCAATTCCAAATGCAGATCCAGGGTGTAACTCAACTTACTCGATGGCTCAACTTACCCCACTCTCCCGCTAAACAGTGGCATTATGCTATAAAAGATGAATTTTTATTCTTAAAAATATGCTCAAAAAGCATGGTTCCTGATTTGGGCTGGGGAAAGTCACGAATTTCATGCCGATCAACCACATGCTACTGAAGCTATGAAAACACTATAATATGGATTGGGCGCGTAGTCATTTATGATAAATGTACCCGCATGTAATACTAACCAATGACTTCAAGTGTGAATTGGCATGATCCTGTATTCATGGCAGCATCAGTCACACTGCAGTTGATTTGGGTTGTGCCTATGTCATAATTCCCACCAGACTGCACGACACTGCCTGCATCGTCAACACATTGTATGCCAGTCGATTCAACTTCATTCACATTATCGGTAGCTGATGGCATCGGTGACCATATCACAGCAGCATTCGCCATGCCCTTGTCTGTACTCATGGAAATCACAGTGCTTGGACAGGT
Organism: Hippasteria phrygiana; assembly: GCA_037893225.1. Classification (NCBI taxonomy): domain Eukaryota; kingdom Metazoa; phylum Echinodermata; class Asteroidea; order Valvatida; family Goniasteridae; genus Hippasteria; species Hippasteria phrygiana. The sequence goes on along the minus strand of JAZGUH010000401.1, from coordinate 1,252,051 downwards.
GACATTGGGAGCTTCCAGATCTATGACCGTGACGTAAGATAAATTGAAAAGGGGTTAACTTCCCGTAACAGTTATTGTGAACTAAATATAGGTCAGACAGGAACTCATCAAATCGCTGAACAAAGTCGGCCATGCTGTTCATACAATATCAAATCTTTGAAGGCCGGCTGGTGTACATCATTGTCAATTTTAGATATTAACCTAAATATCATTAACCGCACATCTATCTTATGAGAACCTTTTTGCAATTGATGACGCAAGCAGAACACTGTGTCCCTTCAATGTAAACTGAATGTTACCACTGCAGACAATATTATGAATCCCGGGCAAAATATATTAATGATCATTCTAGAAAAGAAATCGAATTTTGACGGCCTTGCGTGTATTTCACACTGTCCAGTTTACCTAGGAGAAGGAAAACTCAGATTCTAAACCCAGGCAGGTGGGGCTCGTTAGCCATGGTAGGCAGTCTACCTGGGAGAAGGCAAACTCTGATTCTAGTCGGCAGTCTGCCTCCCCCAGCTATGGGCAAATAGCCAGGGTCGGAGTAAAACCCTGTCATAAAATCTGGAGTGGAGCCCCACAGACGGTCGGCTGGCTACGTCAACTGTCAAGCTTCCGGCAGCTCCTGCATTCCTGTTCATCTTCTAGATGTCTCGACTCCGTCCTGCCACTGGATCCGGATGAGCCGGGACAAGAGAGTGAGGCTGATGGTGCGCGACTCTTCCTCACTTTAATCAACTTCTGCAGCGCACCCAAAGCCCTGTGGCGAACCAGCAAGTGCGGATTACACTCAAGCTGCAGTCACAAACCTGCAGACAGGCGGCTCAGGCCATAATGTCGTCTTTCACTGGATCGAGGCAGCAGTGGAACCCGGCAACACCCTGAGTGACCGAGCAGCCCTTTTCAGGGTCGCTCTGCTGGCCTCCTTAGCAAGAGGACGAGGCTAGAAAAGGTGCCTTAAACATAGCCTGCCACAACATCACCCGACCAGCTTACCGCGGCTGGAGGGGATCCCAACATGCAGTCGTACTAGAAAGGAAAAGAAACACAAGGTGACAACATTCACCCTAGGCACGTGGAACGTGCGAACCTTAACGGACAACGTTAAGGCTGACAGACCCGAGGCGACGGACAGCTCTTGTGGCTAGGGAACTTGCCCGCTATAATGTTGATGTCGCGGCCCTCAGTGAAACGCGCCTACCCGGCGAGGGATAGCTCTCCGAACACGGAGGAGGCTACAACTTTTTCTGGAGCGGACGCAGCAGCGATGAACGCAGAGAGGCAGGAGTTAGACTTGGTTCCAAGTCTGTGATCGTGGTTTTTGTCGGCCTGAAAGCCAATGCAATCACAGAATAGTGCCGGAAATAGCGCCCTCTTGCCTCCTCTTGTGAGTTAACATTGGATCACGATCAAAGACTTGGGAATGTCGTTATCAGTTTGTACACACCCTATGGCGAATTAGTCCAAAAGTGGACGGAACAAGCTGATTGGTCGGAATCGCCAAAAGCCTTTTATAACATGAATATTCAAACCAGGAGAATTACTGGACGATTCCACTAATCAGACGAACTGTTAGAAGCCACCCAATCGGGCGGTGGCAGCGGGCGCGCGCGCTTATAGGCGTGCTTACTAGTACAAAATTATAAGGCGCATGTTTACTTTGGAGCGTGTTTACTTTTCAACTATTGGTCAAAGGCACAATGCGTGCGCGCGTATAACGAGCGCGCGTGTATGGTACCGTTTGATTGGGTACCTAAAGATGGCTTTTAATTTTAAATTGTGTTCGTTGGATTAGTCTATAGGTAGGTAACGCGTTTTCCGTCTAGTAACAAAAACTAACAATCACGTATTTAATTTGGTATTTTTTCTACTAATATAAGATCTAATATGATTTAGCTATAGGTTTTAAATACCATTACGTGCCATTGTGCCAAGTATCATACAAATTTGTGACTGAACAGTGTAACAGAACACTGTATTGTAACCTATTGGTAATGGTGCGGCCTAAACGGTTTTTGTGTCCTTCTGATTGGTCATCTCTATGGGCCTCCGTTTTGTTATGTAAATTTAGTTATGAATACATGAATATCCCATATACACGTAAGGGTCAAGTCCGAGATCGCGAGCCGCGATCTCGGACTTGAAATCAAGTCTAGGCAGGAGTAGGCTTTGCAGTCAAATCCCCTATTGTCTCCAAGCTTGCCAGCTTACCGAAGGGGCTCAACGACCATCTCATGACGCTTCAACTCCATCTGAGCCAGAACAAGTGTGTGACAATTATCAGTGGCTACGCACCCACCATGACCAACCCTGAGGAGGTGAAGGACAAGTTCTATGAAGAACTCGACGCAGCAGTCCCAAAGTCTGAGAAACTCATCCTTCTTGGCGATCTCAACGCCAGAGTTGGTACAGACCACCAGACCTGGAACGGAGTGATTGGCTCTCACGGAGTGGGGAAATGCAATAGCAACGGCCTCCTCCTCCTGAAGATGTGCTCCATGCATGACATCCTCATCACCAACACCTTCTTCCGTCTGCCTACCCGTAATAGAACATCCTGGATGCATCCACGGTCTAAACATTGGCATCTGATTGATTAGGTTATCACCAGGAGGAAGGACAGACAGGATGTCAAGGTCACGAAGGCCATGTGCGGCGCTGACTGCTGGACAGACCACAGGCTGATCGTGTCCAAAGTCAAACGCCAGATCCTGCCCAAGAGACGTCCTCAGGGGAAGAAGACCTTCAAGAAGCTGAACGTCTCAAAACTGAAGCAGGAAAAGGTTGTGGCTGGTCTCTCCAGTGACCTGGACAAAAACGCTGGACGGCTTGCAGCTAGGAAGCTCTCCCGTCGATGAAGATTGGTCTGCCTTCAAGGACGCAGTTTACTCAACTGCTTACGAGCACCTGGGTCCAACAAGGAGGAAGAACCAGGACTTGTTCGACGAGAATAACGACGAAATAGCGTCTCTCCTCGCTGGAAAGCACCGCCTCCACAGAATCGCTATGAACGACCCCATATCAGCCGCTAAGAAAGCAGCCTTCACCACCATCCGTGGGGAAGTCCTGGCCAAGCTACGCAAGATGCAGGACGACTGACTCAGCAACAAAGCAGAGGAAATCCAGGGCTATGCAGACAGGAATGACTCAAAGCGCTTTTATGACGCCTTGAAAGCTGTCTACGGTCTACGGTCCACAGTCCTCCAGTTCCTCTCCAGTGCCTCTCCCCTCCTCAGCGCAGACGGGACAACGCTCATTACAGATCGAGCCAAGATCCTGGAGAGATGGGCTGAACACTTTGATGCTGTCCTGAACCGTCTGTTCTCCATCAATGACGAGGCCATCCAACGCCTCCCACAGGTTCCCGTCAACCAGGAACTCGACACACCACTCAGCCTAAAGGAGACTCAGAAGGTCATCAGTCAGCTGTCCAGTGGAAAGGTGCCTGGTGTTGGTGCAAAACCTGCTGAGGTGTACAAGTCAGGGGGACCTGTCCTCATCCAGAAAATGGTGGACATCTTCCAGTCCATGTGGGAGCAAGGTGTCATACCCCAGGACTTCAATGATGCCTCTATTGTGCACCTCTACAAAAGGAAGGGAAACTGTCAATCCTGTGACAACCACCGGGGCATATCACTCTTATCCATAGCCGGTACGATCCTTGCCAGAGTTCTCCTCAACCGACTCATCCAGCACCTCGAACAGGGACACCTCCCCGAGAGTCAGTGCGGCTTCCGTGCCGGAAGAGGAACGGTGGATCTTTGCGGCAAGACAGCTCCAGGAGAAGTGCCAGGAACAGAACAGGGACCTTTACACTACCTTTGTAGATCTTACAAAGGCCTTTGACACCTTCAGCAGAGAGGGTCTCTGGAAGATAATGGCCAAGTTGGGCTGTCCGGGCCGGTTCATCACCATGGTGCGACAGTTTCATGACGGCATGATGGCTTGCGTGCAGGACGACGGAGAATCATCAGAAGCCTTCTCAGTGACGAACGGTGTGAAACAAGGCTGTGTATTGGCGCCGACGCTCTCCAGCATGATGTTTTCAGCCATGCTCTCCGATGCCTTCCGAGAAAGTGAGGAAGGAATTCACATCATCAGACATAGGTCAGACGGGAAGCTGTTTAACTAACGTCGCCTGCAGGCTGTCACCAAAGTGAAAGAGACAGTCATCAAAGACTTCGTGAATATTCTTATTATTCTGCAATGGGCAACAAAAACTAGGCAAGCCGCTAAAATGGGCTCATTTACAGAGTTATTAATTAATTAATTTGTCTCAGAACTGATCAAACGGTTGTGTTGCCCCGCAGGGTGTCAATTGTCTCTTCGTGAAAACCCAAAATCCATTTTCTGGCAATTTTGTCCTTCACAGGCAGACCGGATGCAGGTTTTACCCAGGGAATTCAAATAGTATCTTTGTGAAAACTTAAAATATAGTTTTTGGCATGTTTCCCTTTATTAATTACTGTAATTAGAAAGTTTTCCAAAGTGAATCCTTGTGGGTTGTTTGAGTAATTAGAAAGTAATAGATTCTGTCAACAAAACTTTTACTAAGTTTGTATAGGTTTTCTCGGCCAATTTGCGAATTTTTCTGATCATTTTCGTTATTGGTCATTCAAATTCGCGTGTTTTTTGCACATCTGACCAAATTCAGGTTTCTTTTTCACTGTTTGGGCATTCAATTTCAATTTGTAAGCACCCAAGATTTTGTTCCTAATATTCGTTTTCGTTTAGGGCATTGTATTTTGTTTTGGTGCACTCAAGACTTCATTTGTTGCATTTTTACATTACGTTTTGTGACATCCTTTGACGATTAAAGCATTTGAATTAGCGAACGTCGGTGTGGATATGTGGTATGACCATGCTTTTCTTTTCTTATTCCTTTATGGGCAATCATTTTCATCAAATTGTCATTCAAATTAATCAGATTTTTAATTGATATATTTTCCTATTGTCTTCTGAGGTTAAAAAAATTGTAAAATCTATAATGGAAAAGTTTGTATCATTTATAATGTAACATCTGAACTGATATGAGGGATAGATGATGTAACGAACTAATGAAATGAAATGGGCTACGGAATTTTCTTTTTCACTTTTGATCCTTGCTTGTTTTAAAGTTTGACCAAAACAATTAGGGGCATCTGTATGTTGACATGTTTATGAATCATTTTACTTTTTAACTTTGTTTTTTCTTCCTTTTCGTTCTGATTCACTCATCGATCTCTACATGTGCAAGACATCGGGGCATGCATGTTTGGCAATGGTTGTACCATCGGGAACACTTCTCTTGGGTAATTTGTTTTCTTGGGCCGATTCCATCAGACGATCACACATCCCCTCCCGTAGGCTCGCCATCTTATCTGTCTGAAGACTTAGTTTAAGAAAGAGAGGCGCATCTACGGATTGAAGACGTCAGATATGATTTACGTTGAGATAACTCAGACTTTTAAAGGAATGTGGACAATGACATGCATGTGGACATGCAGGAAAAGATGCTTGAAAAAGGGTGAAATATGTTTGCCCATTAATGAAAATGAATGCCCGATCAACCTCTTACTGCTCGTCCTGATGAAATTGAATGAACAATAAGAACTGTTAATTTGAATGCATCCTTTACAGGGATGAGTGAAGCTAAAAGATGATAGAATGCTCGGATAGTGAATTTGAATGATTATTTTTGATTGTCGAATGACGAGGTGCGTGATCATTCAATTTCAAAATAAATTGAATGAGCCAGGCGTTAAAATGAACGAAAACATGGTGAAATTGGGTTGGAAAACCTATACTAAGGGAATTAATGAAAGAGGTTACCAACACAGGGCAGTATCTCACTGCTGTCTCAATTCCAAATGCAGATCCAAGGTGTAGCTCAACTTACCCGATGGCTCAACTTATCCCACTCTCCCGCTAAACAGTGGCATTATGCTATAAAAAATGAATTTATATTCTTAAAAATATGCTCAAAAAGCATGGTTCCTGATTTGGGCTGCGGAAGGTCACGAATTTCATGCCGATCAACCACATGCTACTGAAGCTATGAAAACACTATAATATGGATTGGGCGCGTAGTCATTTATGATAAAGGTACCCGCATGTAATACTAACCAATGACTTCAAGTGTGAATTGGCATGATCCTGTATTCATGGCAGCATCAGTCACACTGCAGTTGATTTGGGTTGTGCCTATGTCATAATTCCCACCAGACTGCACGACACTGCCTGCATCGTCAACACATTGTATGCCAGTCGATTCAACTTCATTCACATTATCGGTAGCTGATGGCATCGGTGACCATATCACAGCAGCATTCGCCATGCCCTTGTCTGTACTCATGGAAATGACAGTGCTTGGACAGGTGACATTTGGAGCTTCCAGATCTATGTCCATGACGTAAGATAAATTAAAATACGTTACCTGCCAGCAGTACAACAGTTAATATAAACTTAATATTAAATTGATAAAGTGTGACTGAGTATGTATATACCGGCAATCGTGGACTAGGGACAAAAGGGTTAGGTCATAGACAAAGGGTCCACGTTTGACCGAACGTCCACGATTGAAAATCGTGTACAAAACATATAGGAGGGCCTTCCTAAAAAGTTAAAGTATAAACTAGGACTCTATGTCTCTTCGCTGAACAGAACATAGGGCTTTTCCGCATTATTTTTTTATGATGTCACTGCGATTTTTGCTTGCTTGTGACAAGTCTGCCTACCCACCAGGCTTCATGACAATTGGACCTACCAATTTACATGTCTTACGAGAAATTATGCCTTTGATGACGTCATTATGATGGTGCACATATTTTGCATTTTTTGTTACATATGTAACAAACCTATTACAAAAAGAATTTCGATATTAGCATGTTCTGTTGATGAATTATGGCTTAAAGAAAATTTTAAGGTTCAAAAACTTCAAAATTACTATAATTTCGTATGATGATGTCATCGTGACGTCACCTCAATTTTCATCAACAACAAATGCTTGCCTACCAACATACTACGTTTGAGCGTAATCGGACCTACGGTTCTCTAGATACGGGCCATTGAAAAATGCACATTTAAGATGACATCACGTGACACGGGATGACGTCATCACCCCGTCACTCTTCGGCATACAATTTCAGCTTAGTGTCTATGTTTGTGTTAAGTCTGATTAAGATCTGATGTTGTTTAGTGACCAAAGTGCCACTTACAAAATTCGAGTACAAAGTCTAAGGGATTTTGGATAGAAATAAACATTCATAGAAAATCAGCCGATGACGTCATCATGACGTCACTTCGGATTTTACACGCTAGTGGCACTATCTACCTACCTACCAATTTTTATGATGATCGGACCTACACTTATATGTGTTTCCAAAAAGCACATTTTTGATGACGTCATAATGACGTCACACATTTTTTACATTGATGTGAAAAAATATAGAAGCTAACAAAGCTATTACAAAAAGAATTTTGAATTTAGCATGTTCTGTTGATGAGATATGGCTTTAAGAAACTTTGAAGTTCAAAAACTTTAATATTACTGTAAAATCGTATGATGACGTCATCTGACGTCACCTAAATTTTCATATATAACACGAGCTACCATACCAACATACCAGGTTTGAAGGCAATCGGACCTACCGTTCTCTGGATATGGGCCCTTGAAAAACGCACCTTTAAGATGACGTCACATGACACGTGATGACGTCAGCATGACGTCACGTTTTGGCATACATTTTCAGCTTAGGGTCTCTGTTTGTGTTAAGCCTGATTAAGATCTGATGTTGTTTAGTGACCAAAGTGGCTCTTACAAAATTCGTGTACAAAGTCTATGGGATTTGGGATAGAACAAAACAAATCATAGAAAATCAGCCGATGACGTCATCATGACGTCACCTCGGATTTAACATGCTACCAGCACTATCTACCTGCCCACTAATTTCTATGACGATCGGACCTACCCTTATATGTGTTTCAAAAAAGTACATTTTTGATGACGTCATGACGACGTCACACATTTTTCACATTTATGTGAAAGAATATAGGAGCTAACAAAGCAATTACAAAAAGAATTTTGAATTTAGCATGTTCTGTTGGTGAGATATGGCTTTAAGAAACTTTGAAGTTCAAAAACTTAAAAATTACTATAAAATCGTATGATGACGTCATCTTGACGTCACCTCAATGTTGATCTATAACACGAGCTAGCCTACCAACATACCAGGTTTTAAAGAAATCGGACCTACCGTTCTCTAGATATGGGCCCTTGAAAAACGCACCTTTAAGATGACGTCACGTGACACGTGATGACGTCATCATGACGTCACTCTTCGACATAATATGTCAGCTTAGGGTCTATGATGTTTGAGGTAAGTTTGGTTAAGATCTGAGGTTTTTTAAGACCTAAAGTGCCGCCGACAAAATTCGTGTACAAAGTCTATGGGCTTTTGGTCAGAACTAAAAGAAGAAGAAGAAGAAGAAGAAGGAAGAAAAAAGAAATCAGAACAAAAACAAGGCCTTTTCCGACTGACTTTGTCGGAAAAGCCAAAAATCAGAACAAAAACAAGGCCTTTTCCGACTGGAAGTGTCGAAAAAGCCAAAAAAAAAAAATCAGAACAAAAACAAAGCCTTTTCCGAAAAAGTTCGGAAAAGCCCAAAAAATCAGAACAAAAACAAGGCCTTTTCCGACTGGATGTCGGAAAAGCCAAAAATCTGAACAAAAACAAAGTCTTTTCCGAAAAATTTCGGAAAAGCCAAAAATCAGAACAAAAACAAGGCCTTTTCCGACTGGCAGTGTCGGAAAAGCCAATAATAATTTTCCTCAATTGCCGGATAGGGCGACACATAATCCTGGAAAAGAGTGGGTTAGGGTGACCTGGTCGAATAGGGCGACAATTTGGTGTCGCCCTATTGTAAAAGTCGCCCCTTTGGAGTGTTTTTTAGTAAGGCGCGTTGGGAAAGTGCTCTAAAAGGGCGACACTCGTGTCGCCCCAATAAGGTTATTTCGGGAAGAGTCGACCATTTGCCGCATCCAGGAGATTTCTAATGATAATTATTATTATAATTATTATTATTATTATTATCTTAGATCCCAACATGCGTGCGCTTCGAATCCAATTACCGACTTGAATTTACAAGGCCACTGGCTGCGGCTCCAGCCTAAAGACTCTTACAGCGTATTTTGCGCATTATTTAGACGGTGGTATTTACTACTGGAAATAAGTCTATGTTTTGCGGGTCAGATGTCATGGGTCAGAGGCAAATTTTTTGTTTTGTAATCACTACTCACTAATGACAACACATTATACGTGTTTTTTGCATGAACAACTCTTATAAAAGATAAGGAACATTTCCAAACAGCAAAATTTCATGACATTTGAAGGCAATGTGTCCCTTTAAGTTCTAGGGGTATCCGTACGTGTGTACGTGCAGCCTTCCTTCCTGGTGCAGCGCAGTACCAAGCCATTCGTAGTTTGTTAGAAAAAAATGTCTGATCGCGTGGACAAAGCGATGGATTTTAAAGCAAAAAACTGGGCTTTGGAAAGCTAAAAAGTCATCAGATAAGTATCATTCATCAATTTGTACGTGGCCATGATTTGTTTGATAATTTAACAACGGGATTTGGCAAGAGTGTAATTTTTCAAGCTGCTCCATTTCCTAAACCATAGCTATGCTTGAACGAAACGAACCGAATGCAAACAGGAGAAAGCGCTGGTTATTGTCTTCGTCCCATTGAAAGCCCTGGCCGTTGATCAGTTACATTGTGCTGAACAACTGGGACTGATGTCGTCAGAGATAACGTCTGATATTTCAGATCACATTTTGGAACAATCCGAAGATTCTCAATCCTGTTTTCCAGTCAGTCCAGAATCTCTCTGCTCAGAACGTTAACTGACTAGTAAGATATTACTAAAACATGAGTTTCCTCCAGTGCGCAAGCGCGATTATTCGTTTGACCCGCCTGTTAAATTATGCATAACAGGTCGCGCGCGCTCCCATGCGAAATAGCTGAGACGTTCTTAGCGATTTGGCCTTGGCGTGTCAGTATGTGTGTTGTTAGAGGGCGCTGTCGGCCGGCCGTTGCGCGCTATACGTCGCACCGCTAAGGACGTCTTGGAACCAAGACTACCCCGAGACTAGACATGTTAGTCAAGTCGTCAGACATGTCGGAACTTCACGAACGGCGGGCGTATTAACATAATGTACCGCGCTGGTAATATAATGGCGACGCCTGCGGACAAAACACGACTGTCTAAAGACTTGTCTTCAAGTCTACGCGTGGAGTGGTCCTTTGCATGCACCGGCAAGCCCATAGGTCAATAATTAGTAAAAAGCAAAACAATTTTACCATTCGAACGTTATCAGTTCTTTGATCAAAAATTGTAACAAACATTCTCTTTCACCCAAATATATATTTATTTTATTTAGCATTTTGTTTTCTAATTGGCAATCAAAAAGTGGTGTTGGGGGGGGGGGGGGGGATATCTGATATGCTGTCCCCCACTCTAAAAAGTGGGGGGGGGGGGGGGGCATGTCCCCTCCGTCCCCCACCGATCGACGCCCTTTCCCAAAGTCATAACCAAAGCGGATGATCGTCTTGCAGTCAATCTTGCGCTCACAGAAGAAGAACGTCCACAGCGCGTGATATCCGAGACCAGCTACCCCAAGTTGCTGGGGCTGGGGCTTTTTGAAATGTGTCATTATCTCCTTCACACTCTGCTCATTCATGCATAACAGTAGGTATGGGCTAGTCAGTTTCAGTATCTGCTCCACGGGTCCCACTGATGATCTCCACCAAGGTTAAACCCTGCGAGGTGCCATGGCACTATTTGTTTTAGTAGCTTTGTAAACAATTCTTGTTCACTTCGCCACGTTTAGGTAAAACATTCTCAAACTCCACAAGTTCCCTTTTGAAACCTAACCAAACAGCATGGTTCTAGTCTCTTTAGCCTGGGTTGAACCACTGACCCAGAATTTGACACACAAAAACTACACGAAGTACAATTACCATAGGATTTGTGTGGCTTATGCTGCTCTCATCACAAGGCAATCAATCATCCTGTCACCAGATGTTACGTTCCCAGACATTATTTTAGTCAGACATTGAACCTACTTGCGTTTTGTTTTAGTTTTTTAAAGAGTTTTTCTTTGCTTTTGTATTTTGGGGGAGGGGGCGGGGCTAAGATGTATTGGCTTCTGTGTAGCCCGTATAAGGTTGCTTTGCTTGAAATTGTTTCTCAGGGTCTAGAGGGCCTCTAGAACGTTTGTTTAAACCATTTGAGAAGGGATTGTGTTCACCAAAACAAACGTATTACACGTTATTCACACCTACTAAACATCTTAGTGCGATGGCGTAACAGTGGATAAAGATTGTGATGGCACCTCGCAGGCTTTAATGAAAATCCTGTGTACATCTTAGGAACTATAAAGATTCATTTAGGGGAAAAGTACTTTTGTTGAGGTGTTTAGAAAAGATTCAAAGTTTGAAGGCATTGCCGGGCATTTCATGCTGCACTTTGTACAGATTTTAACTTAAAATTTTAACAAGTTCCTTTTTGTAAGCCCAAGCAATATAAGCACTGTTTTTCAAACTAAGAGTTTGAACTGCAGACCATTTGGATGCCCCAGGTACTTATTATAGACTTCTCGAAATAAAAATAGGGACTCGTGCAGAGATGGATATTTTCCAATAGTAAATGTTGTTTTTGCCCTTCCCCATTTGGTGTTAAGCATATGCTCAATTCTTCCGAGAGCCTGTGAGAAAAAAATCACAGGCCTACTCTTGCAGGAATCGAATGCAACCAGGTAATTGGCAGAGCAGCAGATTGCAGATTGTAATTTGATTGGGAGAACCCAGTCCAATACTAATCTAGACTTCAGATAAAGTTGTGAAGATGGAATTTGCGTCGGGGATGATGTAAATTAGAATGGATTTTTGTTCTTTCCTGACGTCTTCAAACGGTGGTCGGGAGTGGTTACATCTGCACAAGTAAGCAGGGGGTTGTGGATGTCATTCCCGCCCGAGTACTATTTTTAAGCATGCGAATTTTATCCCACAGGCTCTCGGAAAATACTGAACTTACTGTACTTTATACTACGTGGGGAAAGGGCAAACATCTCTTCTTATTCAGATCAAGTTTTCACGTATTTGCTTGGTTCCGCTTACCAATCACAGTGGCAGGTACAAAGTGCCGCAGAATATAGCTTCACACAAATGAATGGGAGACCCGTCAAGTACAAGTATGTTTTTAGCCTAATATTTGAAGAAAGTGCTTCTATCCTTATTGAATATGATAGATACATAACATGTTTCAGATTATCAAACAAAGATTAGATTGGTTTTATACGAGGCAATATTTCTGAAACGTCTTCAACGATTTTCATATATTTTGCATTTAGGAACAAAAAGCAGTCAACCCTCTATGAGAAATGGACCCATCTCAGCGTCCAGTGAGCTACCCATTTCAGTCAAAATCTTTCGGGCTCAATCATGTGCTGTTTGTTCGACAAATCAATGCAAGAACGCCTGTATATGGGTGAATTATTTAATGTATGAATATCCTGCACTCTTTGTCAAAGGTTTGGTTATATCTAAAAGATGTCGCGATGGGTTGGTTTTACCGTGGTGATGGGATGGGGAAAAGTGTAATCGTTCCAAGAAAAAAAGTTCAACAAGTACTAACATTCTGATATCATTACATGTCTTACCAACAACTTCAATGGTGAATTGGCATGATTCCGTGTTCATAGCAGCATCGGTTGCAGTGCACGTTACCGTAGTTGTGCCCAATGCATACATGCCACCAGACTCCACAATACTGCCTGCATCGTCATCGCATGCTATGTCAGTCGATTCAAATGTATCTGCATTATCGGTAGCTGATGGCATTGGTGACCATATTGCAGTCGCATTCGCCATGCCCTTGTCTGTTTCCAAGGATGGGACACTGCTTGGGCAGGTGATATTAGGAGCTTCAGTATCTGTGTGCGTGAAGTAAGATAAATGACGCACGTTAATTAGCGCAAATAGATAACAATAAAATAATGACGATCAGGCTGTTACTTCCATGCTGATAGGGCAAGTTGGTCATCAGAATAATTACACATCAAAGACACAAATGCTCAACGCACCTGTATTATTGAAATCTCTGTAAACACGCTATTAAAGGAACACAGTGCCTTGGGGGCGGAAAAACAACTTTCCTCCTCCAATTGCCATTTGTTGTAAAATAACTGGCAAAAAGCGATGCGTTCATCGGGTTTCTAACGGGTCTACTTTTCCGAACCAAACTGGCGTCCCAGAAATTATTTTCTTCAATAATGTTTAGGTAAACGGCGCATTCTCTAGGGGTGATAGTGTACATGATTATACACGTGTTCTACTTTTAAATGATCTTACCGACCATATTAATTTTAGGACTAACGCTTTTGACTTTGTGTCCCTTTGAATGCCAAATTTCAAATCAATGCATGCCTTGTCTTATTGCAATGAAAGCGTTAATAATAATAATACTAATGATAGCATACTTCTTCAGTACCCCGGGCCGGACCAAATACCCCCGACTTTGTTTCATAAAATAGGTTCTAGAACAAAAACTACTGGACCGAATCGGAAGATCTTGGTATCATTTTTTCTTATAACAAAATTACCCATGCATTGGTATAGGTTGTTTGAGTCTTAGGGTAGCGGAAGTTTGCCGTTCCTGTGTTGTTGTGTTTGGCCACCCTGTATAAGTACGTCTCAAGTCAGTGGTAATTTTATTTATAGTAAAATTACATTGATTTTTGGGTTATGTAGAGCTTTAATCTGCATAGAATAAAAGACAAAGTTCTAGCCTAGCGTATTTCGTAAAAAGAAATCCTTCACAAACCGAACAAAACGTGCTTGCACGATATTGAAATAATTCAAAGCCGGATAAAGTGTATTTGTGAAATCTAGCCCCGCCCTTAACGAAAATCAACTACTGCCCCTCCCACTTGTTGCTATATACCTAAGTCTGGTGATATTTCTATGTCATCAATTGCGACATCCGACTTAGAGGACGATCCGCGTATCACTTGGAAGAGGATTCTAAAGTCTGATGTTTCATTGATGACAATCACCGCTTGGAGCCACTCGTCGCCAGCTGTTTGTTCGCCACTGCGCGTAAAGACACGTATTCCCTGCGCACCAATCTCCGGTATCATGAATACACTGAGGGAGCCTGTCGGGGAAAATAGTTAAACGTCAATTCATAAATACCTAAGAGAGGCTCACAATTCGGGGTAGCCTTGGTATCTCCTAAAAGTGTCTCTCATTGGTCTATTTGTGGAAATATTGGTCAGATCGGCAAATCAATGAAGAGTTTATATTACAAGCTTTAAATTGATACCAATCGAAAAATAACGAATCTTATGAAGAAAACTTTAAGAAAATGTGCCCTCAAATGACTTTCTACCCTCTTACATTTTTGAATGTTCCTACTTCAGGACTGGATGGCATAGAGCAAGCACCTCCTACAGCAAGCGCCCACCTGTAAACTTACGTGAAGAGACTTGGATGTACTGAAGATTTCAGTCACCTGACACCCATGCAGATCTTTCAACTCTTCTTTTGCCAAGCAGTGTTGGAGTTGATGGTAAAAGAGACCCATCAATATGCCGACCAAATGCTGTGTGCAGATGCAGCCAATCATAAGCCTGCTCGAGCTCCAACACTGATGTTCCTCAAATTATGGCATTTGGGGCATTGCTTCTCTGCATGGGCATCAACAAAAGGCCTAGCTACAGCTTGCACTGGTCCAGGTCCGGAGTTCTGCGAAGTCCCCTGTAATCGTCGACCATGTCTCGCAATCGATTCAATGTAATTCTTAGATTTTCCCACCTTGCCAACAACAGAGCTCGAGCAGGCGACTCTCCACCTGACATGTAAACTGTCCAAAGTTTGCCCGATGCTCGACATTGTACTGCCATCCTTTCCTCGCATTTACAGACCAGGACGAAACCTCTCACCGGACGAGACTATAATGATCAAGTTTAAAGGCCGACTCGGTTTCAAACAGTATATGCCACGAAAGTCCGCCAAATGGGGATTGAAATGTTTTTCATTGAACGAGTCGGAAACCGGGCACACATGTGCCTGGAAGGTGTTCACGGGGTCTCAGTCCACATCAGAACAATTTAGACAACCCTCCATTGCTTAAGCTGCAACACACCATCCACCTAACCTTCCAGCACCAGGCCAGGAAGTCATAGACCTACTGAAATGACTCGAACATAAGGGACATTTCATTTTTGTGAACAATTGGTACAGTAGCCCGGCTCTCGTCTGGAAGTTGTCACAGCTGGGGTTGGAGCTCGTGGAACTGTACGCTACACCACACAAGGGATTTCAGAGTGTGCAAACCCAAAGAAGTTCCCAATGAGAAAGGGTGCTGACCCCCAGTTTTACACAAAAGCCGGGCAACTATGCGTTGTTTGGCAGGATGCAAAGCGTGTAACCCTTCTGACTAATTATGGTGACTGCGGTATGGGCACTAAAGAAACTCACAGCAAAAACAGTTCGGCCGGACTTCGCCAGATCAAACAAAACATCTGTCGTCAATGATTATAATAAACACATTGTAATGAATGTATGCATTCATAGGGTTCATTGGAACTGTACCACTAATAATGCACAGCGCCCTCTATTGTCTAGTGCACACACCATGTGAGAGAGTTCTCTGTGTGGGCAGCCTTCTTGTATACACAATACATTACCGGTAGCTGACTCAAATATACTCAAGTGTCTTTTCATTTTAATCCAATCCATCTGATCTTTACATGGTGTCAGAAGTAAACATTGACAAACAATATTAAGAATGGATAACATCAGGCCCCCAGATGGACTCAGAATGGATGGAAATAATGCTGAAAATTGGAGGAAATGGCAGCAGAGATTTAAGCTGTACATGACTGCATCAGGTATGGAGAAGAAATCGATGCATGTGCAGTGTTGCACCTTGCTTCATGTCATTGGAGAAGAAGCACTTGAAGTGTACAATACCTTTACATTTGAAAGTGAAGATGATAGAGACAAGCTAGATGTCCTCCTCAAGAAATTCACAGAATACTTTGAGCCACAAAAGAATGTGACCTATGAAAGACATGTGTTTAATACACGCTTTCATGCTCCAGGCGAGTCATTTGATCAGTTTGTCACAGACCTAAAGAAAAAGGCACAAACATGTGAGTTTGGAACATTACTTGATAGCCTTATCAAAGGCAGAATTGTCGTAGGCATCAATGATGATGCAACTAGAGCCAGACTACTTCGTGAGAAAGATTTGAATCTGCAAAGAGCGATAGAAATTTGCAGAGCTGCAGAAGCAAGCAAGACACAGCTTGGGCAAATTGCATCTGGAGGAGCACAGAGCAATATCCATGCAATCCGAAAGCCAAACCAAACTTACATGAACAAGACAAAGAGAACAACAAGGACTGAAAGATATCAATCGAAGGCATGCAAATACTGTGGCAGGCAACATGAACGAGGACATTGTCCAGCATATGGACAGACATGTAACAAGTGTGGTAAACAAAACCACTTTGCAGATGTTTGCATGTCCCAAGCACAATGCCAAACAAAGCCTGGAAGAAAACACGTATCCAAGAAAGTGCATGGAATTGAACATTCTGACTCCGACTTTGATACAGAAGAGGAATTCTTCGTGGATATGGTGAAATTGCAAGAAAACAAAAAGTCTGCCGATTGGATGTTAGACTTGAAAGTCCTGCATCGCACTATACGGTTTAAACTAGACACCGGTGCACAGTGTAATGTCATACCCGAGAGAGTGCATCACAAGCTATGCACCAAGATGCAACGCTCACGTGAACGGTTGATTTCCTTCTCTGGTGACAAAATGAAACCCAGTGGGAAATGCACAATCCTCTGCGAACACAAAGATAAGATGTATGACATAGAGTTCCAAGTTCTCCCGGGTAGAGTGCAACCAGTTCTTGGGCTGACCACATGCGAACGACTTGGATTGATCAAGCGCATTGAAACACTTGAGAACAATGCTAGCCCCGACATGCTCAACAAATATGTTGTATTTGAGGGTCTTGGATGCCTTGAAGGTAAACAGCACCTCCATGTGAAACCTGAAGCAGCTCCCGTCATTCACGCACCCAGAAAAGTGCCAGTGGCTATGCGTGATAAAGTCAAAGATGAACTGAAAAGAATGGAAAAGCTTGGAGTGATCGTGAAAGAACGGCAGCCTACTCAGTGGGTCAATAGCATGGTTGTGGTCAATAAGAAAGGAACTGACAAGGTACGCATATGCTTAGACCCCAAAGATCTAAATGACTCACTGCGCAGAGAACACTATCCAATGAAAACAGTTGAAGAAGTAGCTGCAAGAATGCCGAATGCTAAAGTGTTCAGCACACTTGATGCCAATTGTGGCTATTGGCAAATTCAACTTGATGAAGAGAGTTCCAAGCTATGCACCTTCAATACTCCGTATGGTCGCTACCGTTACCTACGCATGCCCTTCGGCATCAATACAGCCCCCGAGATTTTTCAGCGAGCAATGAATCAGATACTTGAAGGCTTTGAAGGTGTGGAAGTTATCATGGATGACATTCTGGTATGGGGTGAAAATGAGAAACAACATGATGAGCGACTGGAACACGTACTGCAGCGTGTTGCGGAGAGAAACATGAAGCTAAATCCTCGTAAATGTCGCTTCAAAGTCGCAAATGTCACATACATTGGCCACACACTCACCCCAGAAGGGCTGAAACCAGACGAACAGAAAATACGAGCAATCACAAACCTGCAGGAGCCCACCAATAAAACTGAACTGCAGCGATTTCTGGGTATGGTTAATTACCTTGGAAAGTTTGTACCTAACATGGCTGGTATCACAGCTCCGCTGAGAAAGTTACTGGAGAAAGACACTGCATGGCACTGGACATCCGAGCAACAGTACAGCTTTGAAAAGCTGAAGAAGCTGGTCAGTGAAGCACCAGTTTTGCAGTATTATGATGTTACAAAGCCAGTGCTAGTCAATACGGATGCCTCCAAAGATGGTGTAGGGGCTGTCCTACTCCAGGATAACAAGCCAGTAGCATATGCATCAAAAGCCCTCTCACCAGCTCAGCGTCACTATGCACAAATCGAAAAAGAGCTGTATGCAATTACTTTTGGATGTGAGCGATTCCATCAGTATTTGTTTGGCCGAAACTTTGTGGTGGAGACTGATCATAAACCACTCGAAGCGATCATGAAGAAATCACTTGAGCAAACACCACCACGACTCCAACGCATGCTCCTCAAGCTGCAAAAATATCAAGTGGATGTACGCTACAGAAAAGGAACAGAACTTGTAGTTGCGGATGCACTAAGCCGCAACTTTCCACCGTACATCCCAGACCCTGAGGACGACGACTGCGAAATTCCGATATGCATGATAACGTGCCTACCAATGTCAGCGGAAAGGATATCGGAACTTCAGCGTGAAACTGCAAATGACCCGGTTATGCAACAGTTGGGAGCAACTATTCGTGAGGGTTGGCCTGACGTGAAGTCACAAGTATCAGCCGACCTTGCACCCTACTGGGACTTTCGCAAACAGCTTACACTTGAAGAAGATCTCATCTTCAAAAATGACAAAGTGGTCATCCCAGCAAGCCTGACCAAACTCATGCTAACCAAAGTACATCAAAGTCACCAGGGAATTGAGAAAACAAAGCGGTTAGCACGAGATGTCATGTTCTGGCCAAACATGTCTGCACAGATAACTGACATGGTTAGTCGCTGCCCGATATGCAGTACTAGCCAACACAAAAATCGTAAAGAGCCAATGATACCACATGAGATTCCTCTCCGACCATGGCAAAAAGTTGGCTCTGATTTGTTCGAGATAGAAACTGAACAGTACATTGTATTGGTTGACTACTACTCCAACTTCATCGAGGTCAACAAACTTGCAAGCACCAAGTCTTCAGCAGTAATTACTTGCTGCAAACAACAGTTCTCACGATATGGGATCCCCGATAAGCTCATTACCGATAATGGGCCCCAGTTTGCATCAGCAGAATTCAGGCAGTTCACCAAGGACTATGACATAAAACACACCACGTCATCACCGCTGTACCCTCAGTCCAATGGCAGAGCAGAAAAAGCAGTTCAGACGGCAAAGAATCTCATAAAAAAAAGCAAAGGCGGATAAAGCTGATCCCCATCTTGCACTTCTCGACTACAGAAACACACCGCGTGATGGGCTTCCCTCTCCAGCACAGTTATTCCTTGGTCGCAGAACACAAACCCAACTCCCTACCTCTGCAAAGCTACTGGAACCGCACACGTTTACTGGGATAACACAACAACTGCACAAGCACCAGATGAAGCAGAAATACTACTATGACCAGAGCTCCAAGTCGCTCCCTCTTTTGAGTCCAGGAGACAAAGTTCATGTGCGGGACAAAAAAACATGGAAACCAGTAGTAGTCTCCAGCAAAGCTGACACACCTCGGTCCTACATTGTCACCAAACCAAATGGGCATGCATATCGCAGGAACAGAAGAGATCTCAGCAAATCCTACCGCCACGACCTGCCGGACGACACTGCAAACTCTGGCCAATCTCCGAATTCCCACAATGACAATCAAGGACAAAAGCAAACTGCCTCATCCCCCACAACCACTAGATATGGACGAACTATCAAACTGCCATCTTACTTGGAACACTTTGTTTCCTAAACCAAACAAAGCAATAATGCCTGTCACTTTGTAAAACCAGAGTGTTTTTAAAATTCATATGCAATAACCTAACCAGTTATAAAACTTGACCAGTGATTATACACACAAGGGCAGAATAAACCCTGTATAATCCCTTTGTGACAGAGTAGTCCACCTCTGTTCACACTAATGTTTGTTAAGCAAAGAATTGTTGTTGTGTTTAAAAAAAAAAAAAAAAGTAGATAGTTTAAAGTTCCTGTAGACAGTTAAAAGTTTGTTAAAATCATAAGTGCTTAAATGCTTTTAAAAGAATTTTGGCTTAAAGGGGGAGATGTAATGAATGTATGCATTCATAGGGTTCATTGGAACTGTACCACTAATAATGCACAGCGCCCTCTATTGTCTAGTGCACACACCATGTGAGAGAGTTCTCTGTGTGGGCAGCCTTCTTGTATACACAATACATTACCGGTAGCTGACTCAAATATACTCAAGTGTCTTTTCATTTTAATCCAATCCATCTGATCTTTACACACATGAGAGGAAGTGATCTCGCAGGACAACTCTGTCAGTACTACACGCACCATCACAGATCGATCAAACTGTGAAAAAGAGTTTTCGTGACCATTCTTGACATCTGTTTGTTGAATGCTACCATCGTATACAACAGCATCCCCACAAAGCACCACTTTGGATTTCAGGGTCAAGGTGAGAGGACTCATTTACAACTGGAAGCACAACCCAGCACAACATGCCAGTCAAGCGTCATGTCGTTTCAGCCCCTTTACAAGTCAACACTTACAGTGTGAGAAATGTTGCCGGCAAAAAAACGCAACTGTGTCGTTTGCAGTACCAGAGCCAAGCGGAAACAAACTCGCATGATTTGTAAACAGTGTAACAAGCCAATGTATGCTTTGAGAAGTTTCACAGTCTATGATCAGCATTTATCCGAGTAGTTTTGATTGTGGTCCGGGTCCGGGTCCGGGTCCGGGTCTCCCCCCCCCCCCCTGTCCCCCAACCCCATTCAATGTTGGAGTGACGGTGCACACACTGCCAATCCAACATTGAATGTGTGGAGAATGGTGGCCTTCAACTTAAAGTGTAGATTTTCTTTTACACATTTTGGGCTTCTCCACTCGACAAGCTTGCATTTTGAAGAGGCCCACCGCATAATCTCATCTATTTATTTATTTTAAATTATTGTTTTAACTTCTTGTGTCTATATTGATTAAGTGGAAATAAATATGAATGAATGGAATGACATATGAATGAATGAAAATGTTAACTGCTTCCAAAGTGTACTCATTTTTCAAGTTTGTGCAATTTTCCCAACAGTCCTGATTCCTTCATTTTGAATAAAATCTTCACATATGCCTAGGGAGTTGGGGTTTATGACCCCCCCCCCCCCCCCCCCCCCCAACAACAAATATATATCTTTTCATATACGGTACCACTGTGAATGGCCTGGATGTGATTTCTCTACAAAAATGGAAAGGTGATTTTGGTGGATGTGATATTGGAGCTAGAATGTGATTTTGGCAGGGATTATCCAAAATCACATCCAAGCCAGAAATCACATCCAGGATTAAGTCGTTAAAGTCCAAGATCACATCCTGTGTTAGC
Organism: Hippasteria phrygiana; assembly: GCA_037893225.1. NCBI lineage: Eukaryota > Metazoa > Echinodermata > Asteroidea > Valvatida > Goniasteridae > Hippasteria > Hippasteria phrygiana. Next base: position 1,230,730 of record JAZGUH010000401.1, on the reverse strand, counting down.
ACCTTGCCAAAATCACATCCACTGTCTGGCCACTTAACCAAAATCACATCCAGTGTCTGGGCCCTAGCCAAAATCACATCGTGTTTTCACACCTCTTCAAAATCACATCTAGGATTAAGTCATAAACCCCAATATCACATCCTGGTTGCCCACTAGTCCAAGATCACATCTATCAAAGGGGATTGACAGCTCTATTATTCAATATCACATCCTTGTGGTCAGGCGCACAGCCATAAAGCCAAGATAATAATCCCTGACTAACAACTATGTTTACCAATTAATTATGGGTCAACAGTGGCCAAGATAATTAGTTTGTCTGTAGCCAGACCATGCTTACCATTATGATTACATGTACACAATGTACATGTTCTGTTCTGTTATGTGTAGCTACATATGTAGTGCATTTAGTGTTGACACATAGAGGTAGAAAACGCCTGTTAAAACAATTTAATGATATTGATTTGATTGATACTCTCTGAAACTAGATCTTGGAAGATCGTTTTCCTGGGTCTTTTGAAGTCACGGTAATAGATTTTCCTCAACAGTAAATTGTTCATTACAAGCGCATGTTTGTAGACGATTTTGGTGGATGTGATATTGGAGCTAGAATGTGATTTTGGCAGGGATTATTCAATATCACATCCTTTTGGTCAGGTGCACAGATAAGCCAATACACTAATCACTAATACTGACCACTATATGTTACCTATTAATTAGGGAAAATGACCAGGATGATTTGTTTGCCTGGTGATAGACTGCTCTGGCATATATGCTATGGCTATATAATGCCATACAGGATAGCATTTCTACATAGTAGTTTGTTTTACAGTTAATTGCTCTGCCACCACTTCCCTGAGCCAGACTTGGGCATCAGAGCATGGCCAAACTGGCATGGACCACAGTTGGCCAAAAATGACCTTTTATAGAGTATAATAATGACATTTTGCTTTTTGGCTCTAAAATGAGCACCGATGAGTTGATTTTTATAAAACTCGACGTGAGATGTCGCAACAACCTACCCAATCATATACTGAAAGAAAAAGGACCTTCATTGAAAATTTCAAATTTTATGGCCAAAAATGACCTTTTAGGGTACTTGTTCCATTTATAGAGCATAATGATGACTTTTGTTTTTGGCTCTAAAATGAGCACCGATGAGTTGATTTTAATAAAACTCGACGTGAGATGTCGCAACAACCTACCCAATCATATACTGGAAGAAAAAGGACCTTCATTCAAAATTTCAAATTGTATGGCCAAAAATGACCACTTGTTCCATTTTAGAGTATAATGATGAAATTTTGCTTTTTGGCTCTAAAATGAGCACCGATAAGTTGACTTCTATGAAACTTGACGTGAGATGTCGCAACAACCTACCCAATCATCTACTGGAAGAAAAAGGACCTTCATTGAAAATTTCAAATTTTATGGCAAAAAATGACCTTTTAGGGTACCGGTACTTGTTCCATTTATAGAGTATAATAATGAAATTTTGCTTTTTGGCTCTAAAATGAGCACTGATGAGTTGACTTTTATAAAACTCGACGTGAGATGTCGCAACAACCTACCCAATCATATACTGGAAGAAAAAGGACCTTCATGCAAAATGTCAAATTGTATGGCCAAAAATGACCTTTTAGGGTACTTGTTCAATTAATAAAGTACAAAAATGAAATTTTGCTTTTTGGCTCTAAAATGAGCACCGATGAGTTGACTTTTATAAAACTCGACGTGAGATGTCGCAACAACCTACCCAATCATATACTGGAAGAAAAAGGGCCTTCATTAAAAATTTCAAATTTTATGGCAAAAAATTTCCATTTAGGGGTACCGGTACTTGTTCCATTTATAGAGTATAATAATGACATTTTGCTTTTTGGCTCTAAAATGAGCACCGATGAGTTGACTTTTATAAAACTCGACGTGAAATGTCGCAACAATCATATACTGGAAGAAAAAGGACCTTCATTGAAAATTTCAAATTGTATGGCCAAAAATGACCTTTTAGGGTACTTGTTCTATTTATATATTGTTCCAAGTATAAAACTGAAATTTAGGTTTTTGGCTCTAAAATGAGCAGCGATGCGTCCACTCTTATGAAACTTAACGCGAGATGTCACAACAACCTACCCAATCGTATACTGGAAGAAAAAGGACCTTAATGGAAAATTTCAAATGTTATGGCCAAAAATGACCTTTTAGGGCTCTTGTTCCGGCATTAATAATATACGATAATGAAATTTTGCTTTTTAGCTCTAAAATGAGCACCGATGCGTTCACTGTTATGAAACTTGACATGAGATGTCGCAACAACCTACCCAATCACATATGGGAAGAAAAAGTACCTTAATGGAAAATTTCACATTTTATGGCCAAACATGACATTTTTAGGGTTCTTGTTCCATTAATAATATACGATAATGAAATTTTGGTTTTTGGCTCTAAAATGAGCACCGATGCGCCCACTGTTATGACACTTGACGTGAGATGTCGCAACAACCTACCCAACCTACCCAATCATATGGGAAGAAAAAGGAACTTCATGCAAAATTTCAAAGGCAAAAAATGACCTTTTAGGGTACCGGTACTTGTTCCATTTATAGAGTATAATAATGAAATTTTGCTTTTGGGCTCTAAAATGAGCACCGATAAGTTGATTTTTATAAAACTCGACGTGAGATGTCACAACAATCTACCCAATCATATACTGAAAGAAAAAGGACCTTCATGCAAAATTTCAAATTTTATGGCCAAAAATGACCTTTTAGGGTACCGGTACTTGTTCAATTAATAAAGTACAAAAATGAAATTTTGCTTTTTGGCTCTAAAATGAGCACCGATGAGTTGACTTTTATAAAACTCGACGTGAGATGTCGCAACAACCTACCCAATCATATACTGGAAGAAAAAGGGCCTTCATTGAAAATTTCAAATTTTATGGCAAAAAATTACCATTTAGGGGTACCGGTACTTGTTCCATTTATAGAGTATAATAATGACATTTTGCTTTTTGGCTCTAAAATGAGCACCGATGAGTTGACTTTTATAAAACTCGACGTGAGATGTCGCAACAATCATATACTGGAAGAAAAAGGACCTTCATTGAAAATTTCAAATTGTATGGCCAAAAATGACCTTTTAGGGTACTTGTTCTATTTATATATTGTTCCAAGTATAAAACTGAAATTTAGGTTTTTGGCTCTAAAATGAGCAGCGATGCGTCCACTCTTATGAAACTTAACGCGAGATGTCACAACAACCTACCCAATCGTATACTGGAAGAAAAAGGACCTTAATGGAAAATTTCAAATGTTATGGCCAAAAATGACCTTTTAGGGCTCTTGTTCCGGCATTAATAATATACGATAATGAAATTTTGCTTTTTAGCTCTAAAATGAGCACCGATGCGTTCACTGTTATGAAACTTGACATGAGATGTCGCAACAACCTACCCAATCACATATGGGAAGAAAAAGTACCTTAATGGAAAATTTCACATTTTATGGCCAAACATGACATTTTTAGGGTTCTTGTTCCATTAATAATATACGATAATGAAATTTTGGTTTTTGGCTCTAAAATGAGCACCGATGCGCCCACTGTTATGACACTTGACGTGAGATGTCGCAACAACCTACCCAACCTACCCAATCATATGGGAAGAAAAAGGAACTTCATGCAAAATTTCAAAGGCAAAAAATGACCTTTTAGGGTACCGGTACTTGTTCCATTTATAGAGTATAATAATGAAATTTTGCTTTTGGGCTCTAAAATGAGCACCGATAAGTTGATTTTTATAAAACTCGACGTGAGATGTCACAACAATCTACCCAATCATATACTGAAAGAAAAAGGACCTTCATGCAAAATTTCAAATTTTATGGCCAAAAATGACCTTTTAGGGTACCGGTACTTGTTCAATTAATAAAGTACAAAAATGAAATTTTGCTTTTTGGCTCTAAAATGAGCACCGATGAGTTGACTTTTATAAAACTCGACGTGAGATGTCGCAACAACCTACCCAATCATATACTGGAAGAAAAAGGGCCTTCATTGAAAATTTCAAATTTTATGGCAAAAAATTACCATTTAGGGGTACCGGTACTTGTTCCATTTATAGAGTATAATAATGACATTTTGCTTTTTGGCTCTAAAATGAGCACCGATGAGTTGACTTTTATAAAACTCGACGTGAGATGTCGCAACAATCATATACTGGAAGAAAAAGGACCTTCATTGAAAATTTCAAATTGTATGGCCAAAAATGACCTTTTAGGGTACTTGTTCTATTTATATATTGTTCCAAGTATAAAACTGAAATTTAGGTTTTTGGCTCTAAAATGAGCAGCGATGCGTCCACTCTTATGAAACTTAACGCGAGATGTCACAACAACCTACCCAATCGTATACTGGAAGAAAAAGGACCTTAATGGAAAATTTCAAATGTTATGGCCAAAAATGACCTTTTAGGGCTCTTGTTCCGGCATTAATAATATACGATAATGAAATTTTGCTTTTTAGCTCTAAAATGAGCACCGATGCGTTCACTGTTATGAAACTTGACATGAGATGTCGCAACAACCTACCCAATCACATATGGGAAGAAAAAGTACCTTAATGGAAAATTTCACATTTTATGGCCAAACATGACATTTTTAGGGTTCTTGTTCCATTAATAATATACGATAATGAAATTTTGGTTTTTGGCTCTAAAATGAGCACCGATGCGCCCACTGTTATGAAACTTGACGTGAGATGTCGCAACAACCTACCCAACCTACCCAATCATATGGGAAGAAAAAGGAACTTCATGCAAAATTTCAAAGGCAAAAAATGACCTTTTAGGGTACCGGTACTTGTTCCATTTATAGAGTATAATAATGAAATTTTGCTTTTTGGCTCTAAAATGAGCACCGATGAGTTGACTTTTATGAAACTTGACGTGAGATGTCGCAACAACCTACCCAATCACATAAGGGAAGAAAAAGGACCTTCATGCAAAATTTCACATTTTATGGCAAAAAATTACCTTTTAGGGTTCTTGTTCCATTAATAATATATGATAATGAAATTTTTGTTTTCGGCTTTAAAATGAGCACCGATGCGCCCACTGTTATGAAACTTGACGTGAGATGTCGCAACAACCTACCCAATCACGTAAGGGAAGAAAAAGGACCTTCATGCAAAATTTCAAATGTTATGGCCAAACATGACATGTTTAGGGTACCGGTACTTGTTCCATTTAAGTATAATAATGAAATTTAGCTTTTTGGATGAGCACCGATGGGTCCACTGTTATGAAACTTGATGTGAGATGACAAAATCCTACCCAATCACATATGGGAAGAAACATGCTTCAAGCATTGTTTCAATACTAAAAATAAGGGCATTGCAGTGTAGTGTACTGTAAAAGTGTTTAGGTTGAGAAGCTCTGATGAGCAAGCATTTCAGCATACATGTACAGTACATGATGCACATCTATGGGCATGCATACATGTACATGCAGGTTTTATGGCTCTCCTGATCTGCATAACAAACACTGACACAACTGATAAGAGGAATTAAGTAGTGGGGTGTGAATGTGCAATTCCTGGAAACTGGCTGAGGAAGATGCCAGCATGCACCTACACATCACACATGTAGTATACAAACTGTGTGTAGGTGGCCCTGTGTGCATGTAAACAGAACAATGTACATGTACTTCTGGGATCCATTTGTTCAAATCAGCCAAGTACATGTATCTTGAGCCATCACAGCCTGCTCTATTCCTTCCGTCCTTCATGATGTAGTGCAACAAATTCTAAGAAAAAGTACATGTACAGGTTTTCATGTAATCTTCTGATAAAAAGGCTACTTGAATTGCACATATGCAAAGTACATGTGTATATATTATCAACCATGTTTTTAGAGTTTCTAAATTCTAGACCACTTGGATATAGCTAACAATTAAAGGGACACGTACATTGCCTTCAAATGTCATGAAATGTTGCTGTTTGGAAATGTTCCTTATCTTTTATAAGAGTTGTTCATGCAAAAAAACATGTATAATGTGTTGTAAATATGATGAGTGGTGATTACAAAACAAAAAATTGGTTGCTGACCCCTGACATCTGACCCGCGAAACATAGACTTATTTCCAGTAGTAAATACCACCGTCTAAATAATGCGCAAAATACGCTGTAAGAGTCTTTAGGCTGGCGCTGCAGCCAGTGGCCTTGTGAACCTATCAGATGATCGCCAGGTACAATTCTCTACCTCGCGACACATATCGCCAGTGCTGCGCGCCGTGCCACAGTACATCAAAATGGATCAACAGAACGTACTTCAACCAGATGCGACTGGAAATACGACTGGTGAACACCGTCCGCCATTTTGTGGAGTCAAAAATTTGGTTCTACTAATGGCGGACCGTACGTTATTTGTCACGAAATTTAAACAAAAACCACGCAATTTGAAGGGATAGTTATGTGAATCTTTATATTCTACTTTTAAAAAGCTTCCCAACCATATCCATTTCAGTTTTATAGCCCAAATCGCAAAATCCAAAGCAATGTGTCCCTTTAACACAGCACATGAGATGAAAAATAGAGAACATAACAATCTAAAATACACGTAGTCAAGGATAATATAAGCTGCGATCCAAATAATAATGTCAAATGAAGTAAACATCATGACATACATTGTGGCCCAACAAAATGAATCACAAGTCGGCAGAGTTCGGGCCCTTAAAAATTATTTGCATGAGTACAATGGAAACTAATAGGAACTGTTCGGATTTTTAACCACTTAATGTTCATATGGATTGTAAAATCTTAAAATCAAGTCATATAAAAACTGTTGTTCAGCCAATTGTACACATCTTTCCATAATTTCTAATGCACCCAAAAATATAAGTCATAAAATGTTTTTAAGTAAGTTCATTTCGTAGGATCTGGTTGTCAACTCAACATGGATGTGTTCTGAAAGGGATATAACTCATGTACATTATTTAGAAGAGTTGATGAAAAAAACTGCATGTGGCACATATAGGCATTGTCCTCTGTCTTTTGTTGTGTATAACAATTTGTGTCCCTTAACATTCGCATTTTTGAAAATCCATTTTTTTTAAGCTGGCAGAACCACAATTAACTATAAACATTAGCTTATCATAGCATCTGTTGAATATCATGTGACATTCTTCATGCAAATCTGGGACAAACAAACTTGTACAGACTTCAAAAGCACATAGCCATTGACTAAGAGAAATATGTCACCATTAACTCAATTTTTATAGAATCAACAGTGTAGCCAATTGTATCTTTTATACATATGTACCATGTCTCCACACTCAAAGCTTTTGCATGGAGCATTTACATGTATGGGGAGACTTTTAAAAATCCATTGACTGTCACTGTCTGATGAATACATCCTTTGATTAGAAGCCAACCTGACCAACCCTATTGACTGGTCTAAAGCAGAGTCAGCAGCCTGAGAGATTAGGATTCTTATCAGCACTAATCCCATTAGGAGTATGATAAGTGATCCTGCCTGAATGAATCCACTTCATTTTTGTGCAACTTAATATCATGATATAAGCCGATATAAATATTAAAATCAATACATGTGTGAGATGTTGTTTTGTTTTCTTTTTCTAATGGTAAAAATCAATAAAGAAATGACTAGAGAACGACCATTACGGTCTGTTTAGCCATCACGTATGTTGCAATGAAAATAGTTCCAGCACTCATCCAGGGAGATGTGTTGGTCACAGGAGTTTGTTTATTTAAGTGATTATGGGGATTATCTTGGCTGGACATGGGAGGAGTGTGTTTTATAATTATACTCAAACCCACTGGGGTTGAAAAGGATATACCCTAGATTTTCTAATGGGCTGTTCTCCTAACTTGCTACTGCAGGCATACATCGTTTTTATTTTTTCCAGTCATAAAGCAAATGAGAACAATAGTGAACTTTCTTCACCACTGCACGATACATCTCTATTTAAAGGATTGTCACATTAATTTCATGTGAGTAATGTTGCATCTACAAAAACAACCATACTGCTTCGTGTCTTGTGATGATGGTGCAGTTTTCCCAAAAGGGAAAATCCCCCGTTTTGTGAAAGACGGTTGTACACCTTTGAAGAACATTACAATTTTAAACCCTCATCGCCATGTCCATCATTGGAGTAATTTATGTACGATGCTGTGAAACAGGTTAACATGTCATCTGGTCTAGCTCAGCTGACAACTAAAGCCTTTTCAAGAAGTAAATAATTTGTATGTATGTATGTATGATAACCTACACAAGGATACTGTGGAAGCGCACTTGGTGGAATTAGATTATCAATGGAGCCCATCACATGCTACAAAGCGAATGTTTGATATATGGGTGAATTCAAATTTTATGCGACCCTACACGTCAGCCAATCAGAGCCGAATTTAGATTTTTTGACAGAAGTGTGTCCATGGCAGTTGATTGTCCATATCCGTCGGCCGACTCTATTGCATTAATTAACATGGAGACCTGCAAGAAGCAATTGTCTGTGAAAGATTCTGACGTGAAAATTATGCCTAATTATTTGGTCTATCAGTACTTTTTTAATGTGAAATATGGATGCAAAATCGTTCAAATTGATTCCAGTGTGATTTAGCAGTATCATTATTATTGCGACGGCTTCATTTTGGTTTGGTCACGACAAAGAAATTGCAACAAGTAGTGAAAAGTGTTCGGGAAATTGTAAAGTTGTTCAGTGTACATAAATACGGGGTCGCATTTTAACATACGAACAATTCAAATCAATGTATTCATTAGATGAAATAACTTGCAGTAATGAATTTTTAAAGATTTGAAAATGAAGCTAAACAACAGTACTCTAATCTTCAGGCATGACCATATATCATAATTCAAAAGGATTAACGGTTGAGCAATGTCAAATAATACATGAATGTCATGGATTGGCAACTGTCATTTTTCAAATGAAAATGAGGTATTTTCATACCAAGTTGAAGCGTTCTATTTGGAGTTTGTGCACAAACTGTCTTAATTGTCTATGTGACCGCCGGTACCCCAATGGAAATACGCCTTAAAAATTGATCTATTAGGCTATCCCAGAAAGGATCAACCGTTTTGTTTTTAATTAACTGTACATGTACATGTGTGTCCCTGTTATGTGTATCTATCTATTTGTGAATATTGATTTTCTGAAAAATAAATAAGTAGCCTCCATATTGGGAACATAAGTCTTTTCAGGGACGACTCCTGTTTTACTTCTTAAACATAACAGCACTTGATGTCATTTTTTTCTGAATTTAATCTAAGCCCAACAGAAGTAGCTACTGACAATTTACATTCTAATTTAAGTTTTAAAAATGTGGTTTTCCACGATTATATTGGTTTGATTCATTTGATTTGCTTTAATTTGGATGCGTCCATATAATACATGTAAAAGGGTAAAATCCAAAAAGGTATTTCAGAAAATTGTGTTGAAAGAAACATTGTATTGTGCCATTGTGAACAAAACAATAAGTTGTGGGTTTATAGGAATGACACAATAATAAATCAAATAGAAATTGTCGGTCATGCATTGCAAAATTGTTATAAATATAGTTTTAATATGTGTGTGGTTTCTTTGGCATATTACAACAATGCTAACTTCTTTTAATACAAACGTTGCTCAAAGCATATAAGGGGGTGTTGCAGGTTTCCATCATCAATTATGATTTTAGGTTGAGTGGTATGACAGGCAGATGTAAGGAATTACAGTATGGATGGGGAAATCAACCAATCAAACGGTAAAACTATAGCCTTTGTGAGACTGGTATTGGTTACGCCATTAAAGATACAATTGTAGGTTCATTCATGGAGGTTGTGTTTTCCTAGTTACTAATTTTCCAATGGATGGCTTCGTCTACAAACATGCGCTTGCAATGAACAATTTACTGTTGAGGAAAATATATTACCATGACTTCAAAAGACCCAGGAAAATGATCTTCCAAGATCTAGTTTCAGAGACTATCAATCAAATAAATATCATTAAATTGTTTTAACAGGCGTTGTCTACCTCTATGTGTCAACACTAATAATAATGCCCTACATGTAGCAACACATAACAGAACATGTACATGTAATCATAACGGTAAGCATGGTCTGGCTACAGACAAACTAATTATCTTGGCCACTGTTGACCCATAATTAATTGGTAAACATAGTTGTTATAGTCAGGGATTATTATCTTGGCTTTATGGCTGTGCGCCTGACCACAAGGATGTGATATTGAATAATAGAGCTGTCAATCCCCTTTGACAGATGTGATCTCTGACTAGTGGGCAACCAGGATGTGATATTGGGGTTTATGACTTAATCCTGGATGTGATTTTGAAGAGGTGCGAAAACACGATGTGATTTTGGCTAGGGCCCAGACACTGGATGTGATTTTGGTTAAGTGGCCAGACAGTGGATGTGATTTTGGCAAGGTGCTAACACAGGATGTGATCTTGGAATTTAACGACTTAATCCTGGATGTGATTTCTGGCTCGGATGTGATTTTGGTGGTGTGGATGTGATATTGGGTAATCCCTACCAAAATCACATCCAGGCGAGTCACCTTTCCATTTTTGTAGAGAAATCACATCCAGGCCGTTCACAGTGTACCACTATTGTTGTTCTAATTATTATATACTAGTCATAGTTTTGGGGTATTGTTTCTCAATTACCCTTATGATTCCACACCACTTCAAAGAAGAGTGAGTAGTGCATAGGGTCTGTATAGTCGGTATGCCCCGCCCCCTTGTGTGCACGTCCTATGGGGATTGCGGAGGGGCGTAATGAGCACAGTTTCAGGGGCCAGATGGACCGACCCCATTTGGGTAAGAGGGGTGTAGACTCGTAAAAAAAAGTCAAGATATAGATAACAATAGAGATAATAATAAGGAATGGTACTACAATTATGAGTTTCCAGTTTTTTGTTTTTTTTAGAAATGACTTTTAGCGTCTAAATAAGGAATCAACCCTGAAATCAAACGTCACAGAGCAATGGGAACGGCCGCATGTACAATGGAACAACCCGCTGTATTAATGACTAACCTTCGTAGTGTATATTGTGCAATCGCACGGACGGGTTTTACGTGTACAGACATGTACATGTACATGTACATGTACATGTACTACTTTGTACCGGTCATAATGTTTGTGGTGCCGGTGGCTGTAAATATGAAGACATATACGTTCAGTATTAAAAGTTGTGGTAAAGGAACACTCACCGGTGAGCAGCATAATCGAACGGTATAGTCCGATACTGTCAGAGATGTTGACGGTAAATTCCAGAGAGCTAGTAAACCCATACGTCCTACCAATGCCAGGGCCGGAATAATGTTCAGCCCCCACAATCATGGTCGCACCGATAATCCTCATATCTATCGGGTGCAACGCCAGTTGCACAAAGGATATCTGGCTACATTGTCGCCAGAACCAAGAAAGTAAAATTGTACCCAAAAACATGACATAACATGTGCAGTGGTGGTATAAACACCTCGTATAGCTCACTGTTTACACGAAAATGTATGGCCGTATTGTGTTACCGTAGCCGTTGTGGTTCGATCAACCGGTTTTAAAGTTTAATCCCCAGATAAAAGCCCCGATGAAAGACAGTGTTTGGTCAGATCGATTATCTGTAACCACAAAACCTACATGTGTGTGAATGGTAATACGCCCGTTACCCCGAATATCCCCGCAAGTTGAAAAGATTACACCATTACAAAAACGTAACTGCATTTTGGTTTCGTCTAATAGGGGGCATTAAGTTACCGAGCCACGGTTATCTTCGAGGAGCGTGCCGTTGAGCACTTGTTTACTAACAAGATTGCTGAGGTTCCGTGATGTTGACACACAATGCAGCTATACGCTCGACATAAGCGTTTCAACGTTAATTGTACATGTACAAATAAACACAACAGAGATCCTAAGGTGGCCTTGGTGACTGTCCGTGTAGTAGTGCATCGGGGCGGTTTGGTCGGTGTTTTGGTCGGTGTTTTGGTCGTTATTTTTGTGCACGTTTTATGGGATTTCGGATAGGCTGTGTCTAAATTTGTGGAGCAGGCTAGGGTCGGTGTGGTTAAATAGATAAGAGGATTACAGGATGTATTGTGTATAGATTATGTAAGAGGTTGGTTGCAACTAATTGTCATTATATACAAAAAGATTATGAAGTGTTGGTGGGTAAGATCGGACTTTGCTTTTATTACGCTTTAATCACCATGCTGTAATTTAGGTGTGCATACTATAATTGGTCCGTAACTGATTATATACATATAGTTCATCAGCGGGTTCGGGCCGGTTAAGGAATTAAAAGGGTACCCTGTCTGTGTTCCTCGTGTTCGGGTACTTCGTCTGTGTTGGGACTGCTTGCCATGATTGTGTTGAATCAGGTAGTTCATACTGCAGACAGGTAGTACATAGCACACCTAGATATCGGGATAATCACTATTACCCGGAAATTCCGTGATCGTGTGAAAGAACCGTGAGTAGATTCGGTCAGTCATACGGTTGTATATTACTTGTAAAATTACTGCTCTATTTAGAATTTCAGACCTGTAAATTCTCCAAGCTGAGGTTAAATTATAGAACTAACAAATTTAGGACCTCAATGAAGCCATATGTAGGCCTTCAAAACTATTATCCGGTGTTGTGTTCTGGTTACCGTCACCATTATTTTGGATGCAATTCCAATGTCCAATTTTTCCCCCATGCAGCCACATTATTACTTCACGACAAAATGCTTATTAACCTCTATACACAAATCCTATTACTAAATCAAATACAGCCTTCAATACTAATTTGCTCATTTCTTGTTCTTTTTGTTGCTCATTTACTCATTTCGCTGCTCATTTACTCATTTCTTGCTCTTTTTGTTGCTCATTTACTAATTTCGCTGCTCATTTGCTCATTTCTTGCTCTTTTTGTTGCTCATTTACTCATTCCTTGATCGTTTTGTTGCTCATTTACTCCTTTCGTTGCTCATTTGCTCATTTATTGCTCTTTTTGTTGCTCATTTACCATTTCTTGCTATTTTTGTTGCTCATTTGCTCATTTGTTGCTCTTTTTGTTGCTCATTTACTCATTTCGTTGCTCATTTGCTCATAGCTTGCTCTTTTTGTTGTTCATTTACTAATTTCTTGCTCTTTTTGTTGCTCATTTGCTAATTTCTTGCTCTTTTTGTTAATTTCTTGCTCTTTTTGTTGCTCATTTACTAATTTCGCTGCTCATTTACTAATTTCTTGCTCTTTTTGTTGCTCATTTACTAATTTCGTGCTCTTTTTGTTGCTGATTTACTCATTTCGCTGCTTATTTACTCATTTCTTGGTCTATTTTGTTGCTCATCAGAGGGGTGGTAGATGTCCAGGCCATCATTAAACTTGACGGTATAGTCTATACCCTTTGTAGCGAACTGTTTCATGTTCACCTCTTTAATCTTATTGACATTGTACAAGTCGGCAACATTCGTAATCTTCTGCGGTTTTGGTGCAGGAGCATCACCTGAAGGTTCACCGTTGCCGATCTGCACATCATGCTGACTACGGAGATGGCGATGTTAGTTATCCCGACGAACAAACAGCTTGCCGCACACAACGCATTGATGTAGGCTAGCATCCTCATGACCGGCCATGTAACGGTTGTAATTGTCACGTCTGGTGAAACATTTATTACAAATCCTGCAAGAAAACATGTTCTGCAAGATAACGAAAATAGAAAGCAAAAGGTTTGTAGTAAATGTTTTACGTTTTTGTAATAGTGTAATCTTTTCAACTTGCGGGATATTGGGGGTACGGGCGTATTACCATTCCGAACTGTACATGCACACACATGTAGGTTTTGTGGTTACAGATAATCGAGCTGACCAAACACTGTCTTTCATCGGGGCTTTTATCTGGGGATTAAACTTTAAAACCGGTTGATCGAACCACAACGGCTACGGTAACACAATACGGCCATACATTTTCGTGTAAACAGTGAGCTATACCAGGTGTTTATACCACCATTGTACATTTTATGTCATGTTTTTGGGTACAATTTTACTTTCTTGGTTCTGGCGACAATGTAGCCGGATATCCTTTGTGCAACTGGCGTTGCACCCGATAGATATGAGGATTATCGGTACGACCATGATTGTGGGGGCTGACCATTATTCCGGCCCTGATCTTAAGCAATGGATGACCAGGAATAAATTAAAATTTAACGACGACAAGACCGAACTTCTAATTATCACTTCCAAACGTAGCCAGGATAAAATCAGATGCAACCAGATGCAATTTGGGACTTCTAATATTCAACGTTCTACGACTGCACGTAATCTTGGCATCATGTTTGACAGCACGATGTCAATGGAATCGCATGTCAAGAAAGTTTGCCAAACGTCATATTACCATATTAGAAACATCAACAGCATCCGCCGAATCCTGACTGATGAGTCGGCTGCCATCCTTATCCATGCTCTCGTGACATCAAGGTTGGATAATGGCAACTCACTTCTGTTTGGAATCACCAACACTCTCATGTGCAAACTTCAACATGTTCAAAACACTGCGGCTCGTGTCTTATCCCGAACACGGAAATTTGACCACATTACTCCAGTCCTGAGAAATCTTCACTGGCTTCCAGTCAAACAGAGGGTTGCCTTCAAAATAATCCTACTTACCTGGAAAGCCCTCAATGACAGCGCACCAACATATCTGCAGGATCTCTTCACCCAGTATTCCCCTAATCGCCACCTAAGGTCATCTGACAAACATCTTCTTGTGACACCAAGAACTAGAACATCGTATGGGGACTATGCCTTCTCAGTTGCGGCGCCCACTCTATGGAACTCTTTGCCTCAGGAAATTCGTAGCTGTCAATCTTTACATACCTTCAAATGCCTTCTTAAAACATTCCTGTTTAACTCAACTTATAATTAGATTGCATGGTTTTGTTTCAAGTATACATACATGTACATGTATATTTAACTATTTGTAGAGTTCTGGACAGTTTCTTTTCTTCAAGCGCCTCGGAATATGTCTACATAGATAGATGGCGCTTTACAAATGCTTGTATTATTATTATTATTATTATGGTAGGACGTATGGATTTACTATCTCTCTGGTATTTACCGTCAACATCTCTGACAGTATCGGACTATACCGTTCGAATATGCTGCTCACCGGTGAGTGTTTCTTTACCACAACTTTTAATAATGAACGTATGTCTTCATATTTACAGCCACCGGCACCACAAACATTATGACCGGTACAAAAAAAGTACATGTACATGTCTGTACACGTAAAACCCGTCCGTGCGATTGCACACTACGAAGGTTAGTCATTAATACAGCGGGTTGTTCCATTGTAAATGCAGCCGTTCCCATTGCTCTGTGACGTTTGGTTTCAGGGTTGATTCTATATTTAGACGCTAAAAGTCATTTCTAAAAATTTAAAATAAACTTAAAAACTTATAATTCTTTAACCATTACCTATTATTATCTCTATTGTTATCTATACCTTGACTTTTTTTTACGAGTCAACACCCCTCTTACCCGAATAGGGTCGGTCCATCTGGCTCCTGAAACTGTGCTCATCAGGCCCCTCCGCAATCCCAATAGGACGTGCACACAAGGGGGCGGGGCATACCGACTTTACAGACCCTCTGCGGTACTAGAGTGGCCTTTCATTACATTGCCTTGTGAGGGCGCTATACACTAAAACTTGGGAAGAAGTGTGTCCACACATACAGGTTCTGTATATATTTCCGAGGACAAGAGGAGAAAGTAAATACAAAAGAAACCTTTCAGTCCTCGCACGACAAGTCTTTTGTTGAAATCGGTCCTCGCACGTAGAAGTACGTGCTTAGTCTATGGGGTTGGGTTATATTAAAGGAACAATAAGAAACACAAAGCATTGTCCTCGCACGTATTGAAAAAAGTACGACCCTGTGAACTGGCATGTGTGTACATGAGTGTGGTAACCAAAGCATCGTGACAAAATATGCCTTGGTACTAAAAGGGTAGCTTGAAACGTGTTACTAAATGGAATGAAACAATTCGTCTTCGCTACTAATAACTTACCGGTGAGATATGAATATCCGACCATGAATATCCGACTCCTTTTCCCTATTATTGGTTAAATCCTCTCACGTGACCGGCCACTCTCCCAATTATCGATATTATTGTTCACTTAGGCATGTGCTGTTCTGCAGTACTATTTCGTAGTGACGGAATGTTATGCTACATCGGTACTATTGTCAAGAAAACATTCTCCTGACGACGAACACAGCACACTGTTGGAAACGTTGTGTTAACGGTTCTTCTGAGAACCAACAAACTCTCACAAAAGAGATTCGATTTTACATGTCGTTACAGCAAACCTTCACTTATTGTTAAAATCCGTTTGTTCTGTTGCAAGAGAAAACCTCGAGAAAACGAATTCTTCAGGACACTTTACCCTTGTTTATCCCATTTCCAAAGACCATTGTGCGGGGGCAAATAACCCTGTTACAACGGTCAAAAATCAAAAACTAGTGGCAATAATTTTCCAACACATTCGGGGTCCGCGAACTGCTTCACCGAAAGAAAAAAAAATAAGCGTTTGCCAAACTTAAATATGCAAAAGAATCATTCGATTTTACGAGCGGCCATAGAGGAATTTCACATTCCGAATTGAAAGCGAGAGTGTCAGTGGCAAACAAAACAACGCTTTTTAGCACATTCATTCATTCATGCATGAATGATTCAGGCCATAAAAGGAAGCGCAGGCGCACGATCAGCATAAAGTTGTTTACTGTGACATTGAGATCTTCGTTTTCAAACGCGGAAGTGCGCAGATCGGCGCTAAACTCGTCGTTGTGGGATTCCTCTATTGGGTGATCCTCTTGGATCAACGGTTAGTTAGTGAAACCGTTGGTTTCAGTCATAGGCAAAGCTATGATTAAATAATAACAACGTGCGTATAACAACAGGGAGGTTAAGTTTCACGTTTTACGTTAACGTCAACGTAAGCGCGTTCGATATTTTAATAGACGTGCCCGCGAAAAAAAGTCGCACACGCTCAGTTGACGTTCACGTAAAACATGCAAGTAAACCTCCTTATTATGACGGTCTCTTCAACCTGCATAATATAAATGACTGGTTCAATACAATAAACTATCAGAAATACAATCCTGCAAATTATCTGATATTTGAGACACATTGGAAGATGACTAAAAATTATGCTCATTTTCAGTCTCAGAGATCAGGTTTTAGTTCTTGCGCATTTTTGTGGTGTGCAGGTATGCATTATTCTTGAGACGTCCCTTACCTATGTCGCTACCGTACATGTTATACCAGAAACTAACAGTCCTGTTGATGCTGAATCTGGTTGACACCATTGGACCTATTAAGGAAGCGTCATCTCCTTCCTTAGTTGAGCTTCCATCAACATAGATGTAGGTCCCATTTCTATCTGCAGGAAGGATAGTAAATATGAAACTAATACGTGCCTAGTTCGCCGTTCTATCGACAAAGGGACAGTGTTTAATTGTCATGATCTCAATTATAACCCAAGTGGTCTCTGTTCTGTTTACTTGAACACCCTATTTTGTCAGTCTGTTGTCTTTTATTAAATGGTGAGTGACGTGTCTGGACTGATGTTTTTGTTTCATGTTTGCCCCGGGATTCTTTAAACTTTCCACGAGACCGACGAAGAATGACGTCACATCGCGTTTACCTCGCGCTCGTTGCATTCGTGTAGCCAGGTGGTGACGGAGCAGCGCGCTGTGGTATCACGGCATGCATTTCATATGGAATGCTCCAGTACATACACTCAAGTAGGGATCATGCCAATTTTTACCTGTTTGGGGGACGAATACCAAGACTACGTTTTCAAAATCATAAGGAAACAACAATTGTTTTAAAAAAATAGTCCTCCAATAATGTCCGCACGCTTTTTGCGGACACAATGGGGCGGACATAATGGGCCTGCGGACACAATGGGGCGGACATAATGGGCCTGCGGACACAATAGGGCGGACATAATGGGCCTGCGGACATAATGGGCCTGCGGACATAATAGGGCGGACAAAATGGGGCGGACATAATGGGCCTGAAAAAGCGCGCGGACATAATGGTCAGCCGGACATAATGGGCCATGCGGACATAATGGGCCGTAACAGACGTAGTAATCTCCCCGCACGTCCCACTTGGCGAACGTAGTAAACACACTGTGCGTCATTTCTTCGTTGGTCCATTGCGATGGTTCTAATACATTAAGAAGCTTTTCCAAGTTTTACCAAGTAATGCTCATCTTGCATATCAAAGATTGTATGGAATCTAAAGTTTCCGGCGGCATTACCCTTGGATCTGACCAGCAGCCATAGAACAAGAGTGGCTTGCAACCGTAAACAGCAAACACTTACTAGGACTTCTTGAACGTGAAGGATTATTTCAAAAAGCCAGTTCGGTATTTCAACTGCACATGTGCACAATAACATGGGTCACGGGTCATTCGGGCAAACTAAACGCGTGTGGGTGAACGCGCAAGGTGGTCGCACAACGCGCACACGTTAAATTCAATTAGAATGGGCGTTCGCGTAAAATCGCGTGGCATTACGTCAGCAATTTTAACACGAATAACCTTTGACCTGGACACTTCACCGAGTTACCGAACTGGCTTAAATAAGTATATCGTCACAGACACCACGAAGTAACACCCGAGTTGACTTGAGTGCGCGCCACGCGCGCGTATTTTAGAGAATCGAGTAATTTTCGTTTTCACGAAGTAACACCCAAGTACACCGTCACTCAATCGGTACATTTGCGTTTCGCCAGTTTGAAGGTTTTTATTACTTTTTTTGTGTAACCCAACAAGAATACAAATGAAGTAAATTCCTGTCAACCCTTTCAAAGCGTTTTTCTCTGCACTGTATTTCCGCAACATGCTTTTTATTTTGTGAAGTAAAAAATCGCACGTCACTGTCCGAAGTGCGCGCGCACACTTGGGTGTTAGTTTGTGAAACCGAATTTATTCATTTAGCGGTTTTCACGAAGTAACACTGGAGTAGACTTGGGTGTTACTTCGTGGTGATAGTGACGATATGTGTGGGGGTCAAAATGCAAGCAATTGTAAATGTGTATCCTATGAGAGGACGCGGGTGGAGATCAAGACTCATGTGTAAGTAAGAATATTGACACATTCATACTTTTGACCTTGTAATCCCTACCCCAGAAAACGTGTTTTCATTTATCATATGCTTTATATACTGTAAATGTGTAAAATGTTATGCACCCCGAACCAGAAATGTGTAAATGAATGAATGAGTGTTACTAGGACTTTTAAAGGTGTGATATAACTTTG
Organism: Hippasteria phrygiana; assembly: GCA_037893225.1. NCBI lineage: Eukaryota > Metazoa > Echinodermata > Asteroidea > Valvatida > Goniasteridae > Hippasteria > Hippasteria phrygiana. Next base: position 1,211,396 of record JAZGUH010000401.1, on the reverse strand, counting down.
GGGAAAGTCTCCAAACTGATAAATTTCCATCCGAAAGCTTAGGCCTACTGTTTATAAAGATGGTACCAGTACCATGAGAAATCTTTCTGTCCGAAATGCTGTCATCTTCAAGAATATTGCACATTGTAAGTCCAAAAATACAGTGGCTTATTTCGATTTCGACAATCAAAATAAGACAATAAGAATGTGCACGAAATCACTGCTTCAAACAGAACGGTTATTCACTATTTTCCAGTGTCTGGGATGGCAGATTGAGCTGAAAGTTTCACAGGTTAGATATTTCATGTATATGTTTAATCTCTCTGACTGCAACTATGTCCTCAGCTCTGCCAAAGAGTGTCTATGAAGAACACAGGTGCAATTTGTCATACAAAGGGAACAGAGATACGTATCAGTAGGTACAGCCGAATGCTTTGTTACTTATTAGCGTGTTCATTCCACTATGGACTTTATGCGTAGATGCCATCTTTGAGGTTTTACCATTTAAGATGGCTGCTACTCATCAGGTCAATTTCAAGTTGTCGATAATCGATCAGTGTTTAGTACGAATACAATGGTCTTTGTAGGACACATTGCCCATTGTTGTATTAATATAGAGTAATTACAGGGCAGATGAACTTACTTCCAGTCGTCTTGTCAAACTCGGGGCCGGTCTCCGGCGTCCGAGTTTCTCCTCGTTCCAAAATAAAGGTGGCACCAATGCCTTGGGACTGCCTCCATCCGCACAGCCCGTCTTCGAATTCACAGTTGAAGACCTGGTTTCGCTCTAAATAGAAAGCAAACTTCTTAATAGACAGCTCAGGTGCACCCAGGATTTTCTAGTTGCCCTCTGCACGGCTGGGTTGAATGAGAGGTTATTCAGGCGATCGTCTGCCACTTCATTATTGATTCTTGTGTAAAAGCTTTTTCATGTAAATTTCTGCAATATACAGTGTGTCCCCAAAAAGGGAAACCGACAAATACATCAGTATTCCTGATTTGTTGAGATTGATCATAAAATAATATATATGTACCAGAAGGGTTAAAACGTCAGCTGTCATATGACACCAAAAATGTGATGTGATCCAATCAGGCATTCTGACATAATGATCACTTTACTAAAACAGGTGCAAATGCTGTTTTGGACACTTTCAGTTTTGCGCAGTTGAGCTAGGGCGTCACTGTGAAGAAAAGGAATTTGGCAAACATTTGTTACCACGGAAGGGCTGGAATTACCATGTCACTATACCTATCTCTTTTTCATTTCTTCTACAAATTCCTGTGTCAGGTGGGTAGGCACTTCAGATGTAAAGATGGTGAAGTTAACGCAACAGCAAAGGGTGTTCCAAAGGGCGTTAACTGTACCATCTTCATATCAGATTGCCCCAACACCCAATTAGCACACCTTTTCCTTGTTCAGTGCGGACGTAGTATGGAACAATGAAATAGACAAGCAAGCACCGTATTGGTCCTTCATGTACCTAGCGGGGTAATAATTTGTTGTGAACAGCATCATACCAAACGCATACCAAACGCAAAAACCTTAAAACTGTTTAAAAAAATAATGCATGGTTGTATACATTTTGAATGTCTCCTGGGTGGCAATTAAAGTTAAAGAAACTTAAACTGCTGACCAAGTATATTATTTTTCTTTCTAAAATAACTCATCGGTATACTTTTCTTTTGCTGTTGAGTCATAGAAATATAAGCAACCTGCTAATTTGTATAAAATCACCTGCGATTTCCCGTACATTATGCTTTTAGCAAATGTATCCTATGGAGCACGGGCGGAGACCAAGTCTCCTGTGTAATTGATAAACCCTTAGTGCTGACAGTACTCCACTCGGATTATCGAGTATATCCAGTGCATTGAGAAATATGGATACTCATTAGCTACTGCGCGCTATACAAACACTGGTTTCTTTGAACACGGAATAACGCATCGGCTGTTTGAGGTGAAACCCCCGCCCGCCATATTAGTACTCCAAATACAATACGTTTAACAATTAACCTTTTCTAAAGGGTGGACTTTCATTCTCGTTAACAATCACTGTATTCTTCGGAATTCCCATACGATGGGAGTGATAGTATGGTCGCTGCTGGCTGTATTTGTTTTCGTACAGCTCACAATGGCCAATGACTTATCCAAATAGATCAGTGGCCAGTTCGCGCTGTACAAACAACTGAAGCTAGCGAACGCTCAGGAAGTAATTTTCTATTCAAAATGGACAGGACCAGGGAAGATTAGGACGATGTGATTTTGACAATGGCTGTCCAAAATCAGATGTAATCTACTATTAAAAATCAAATATTAAGCCAGTTAAGACTGTTAAAGCTATTGTCCCAACTTGACATTGACATTGTGAGTTATAGTTTAACACACATAATTCCAGAGTTGGTAATCAAATCATCACAAGTCATCACAAGTCACATCACAATTCAATTTACAAGTCTGGTCTCAAGTCCTGTAACAAGCTATTCAAACACACTATATAACAAAAGTATTCCTTTGTCATTGTTCATCCCATGCAGCTTGTGAGCTGACTTGTGATTGACTTGTGACTGGCTCGATTGCAACTCTGAAAAATTCCTAAGACTATTGCAGGAACACGCACCTTCCAATATCTAGGAATTGTGGCATGGAACAAGTTGAAAACCTGACAGGGACAGTCTGAGTCTCTATCAAAATGTTACAGTTCTCTTTTAGCTAAATCTTAAAAATGCTGTCCTTCTGATCTTTCTTTTACTTACTTTCTTATGTATTTTGGTGTATTTTACATTGATATTTGTATTGAAGTTTCACGTTTTAACGATGTTTCAATCTTAATTTGTGGTTTGTTGTTTGTGGTTTTCATGTTTAATATTTGTATATTTTTTTTTTTTTTAAGGTTTCATTAATCTAAATTGTTCTTTTTGTATTTAGTGGTCGTTTATTATGTTATAATTTGCGTTTCCTTAAATTATTTTTCCTTTTTATACAGGCCCTCGGGGATAGCAGTTTTTAACTGATGAGGCTACCCTGTTTAAATACAACTGTAAATAATCTCATTGTGATTCCGGGCTCTGTATTAGATTTTGGACCATTATCTTTAAAATCGCATCCATATAATCATCCCGTCCATTTTAAGAGAAAATAGCATCTAAGGGTTTTTGTTCTGAGACCAGACACAAGATGAAATTGAATACTTCTTGAACGTGTACGATACGCATTGTCAGCGGGGGTCAGATTATATATTATTCCCGTGTGCACGCGTGCGCACGCGTTCCTTTGCGTTCCCTCCGGTTCTTTTCAGAACCACACAAACTCACAAAAGAGATTTAATACATGGTGCTACCGCAAACCAGTTACCCTTGGTTTAAGTTTGCCTCTATTTGAGATACCTCCAGATGTTTTACAGAATGGGTTTATTTTTTTTTGTCTTGAACAGTACCAAGTGTGTGTTAAATCGGTTGACAATCGCTATATAAAATGTCTATAGGTTTTACTTCAGCCTTTTTATGAGACACCTCTAGATATTAAAGAATTGGTATATATGTATTATTTTCTCTTTCACAACACCAATTGAGTGTTCATGGTTATTTTAATATATTGCTGATACATGTATTTTGTATTTCTTTTAATTTACTACAGTAATTTTGACCGCAATCTTGAATTTAAAACATGTTTACAAATCATTTCACTTATACTTATCACTTACCTTTTTGGCCAATATATGACTTTTCTTAAATTTGACAATTTTTGGCATCCATAATGGCTGCCATCTTGAATTTGGTACATAATAGCAAAATAAAAGAATACTTGAAAGTATTTTTTAAGGGTAAAAACATATATCAAATCATTTCATTCATGCCATTATCATATTTTTGGGTGATATACGATTTGTCTCAAATTTGACCACTTTTGCTGGCCATATTGGCCGCCATCTTAAATTTGAAGCATGATAGCAAAACGAGATTACCAGAAATGAATTTGTAAGGGTCAAAAACATATATCTAACAATTTTATGTATGGTTTTATTATCTTTTTTATCTGATATATGACTTTTTTTCCAAATTTGAAAATTTTGGGCGGCCATATTGGCCGCCATCTTGGATATCGCCAGAGCATCGGGTTTTTTTCACTGTTAACATCCTAAATGTGTTTGAGGACCTTAAAAACGCACCCGAAAAAGTTGGTGTGCATTAGTTCCGGGGGGCGGGGGGGGGGGGGGGGGGGGGTGCAGGGTCCCCATACATACTCCCCTAGATATTTAGACTTAAATTACGACTCATCCAAGATGGCGGGCGCCGGAAAGACTTTTGGCGCAAGCGCATATTGCTAGTAATATTTGCCTATTCCATATTTATTCTTAATTGTCACTTGTTAAATTTACTTCAGATACATCATTTCGGCAATTAATGAAAACATTTGCCAGGATGGCTAAACGTTGCTTTAAATTACATTGATTATCCTCGTTTGGTTCATACAGACCTATTTATAGATTTTAACTGTTTTGATTATTACAAAATTGTTCTTTGACGAAGACCCCAAAAGACGTGCTTTTCTGTCTTCTCTTTACAGATTAAAATAGAATACTGCAGATCTTAAGCCAAGGTCTTAGCGGTCCTCTTATTTTAAGGCTATTCACACTAATATGGCTTTAAAGGTCCCCCAGAGTCGGTAAATAACTCAACATTCTCTTCACTATTGAGAACGAGGATGAAATACACCCAAGAGATGAAGTTTGTTATGGATCATTTTTGGCGGGGGGGGTAAAAACATGCCAGACGGCATGGAAATTACTGCCCCACATCGAATGAATGGGAGAATGACGCAACATTGTACACACTAATAATAATGTCAATTTGTAAACGCATATATCCACTGTAATCATGGTGTTGAAGGCGCTACATTGTTACCCCTGCTCATCAGGCCTATCATTCATTCCTGAAACTTTCTCAGCTCCCTGGAGAGAATACAGCCCCGCCTGCAAGTTAAGGGCACATGGGCTAATCAAACACATAAACATCACTGCCATTACAGGTACCACTCCTGGGTGGAGAAAAGAAACTTGCTCAGGTGTCTTGCTCAGAGACACATGTACCATGACCCCTGGCTGGACTTGATCCTAAATCTGTTACAGATCTTGAGATCGATACACTGGACCATGAGCACCAAGGCACTCCGCATTACGTAATGAGCCGGACGAAACCGGCTGCAATACGCATCTGACAACGTGATTCTCAAAATATTTAATTGATACAGCAGCGTAGCCGGGTGGTGTGTGGGGACGCAGGGGTGTGGGGGCGCACACCCCCCCCCCCCCCCCACATAAAAAATCGCCGCCCCCAGTCTCCCCCACTGAAAATCTCGCAAACGGAGAAAACAATAGTATTATTAAGAAAAACACTGTGAGCGTCCGCCCCCCCCCCCCCCCCCCCCCCCCCCCCACTGTAATATCCAGCCACCCACTCTCCCCTGGAGAGAGCACTGGCTACGCCGCTGCATTGATAAAAGGACTATACTACGTTTGTACCCCCAATGTAAGGTTTTACAAATAGACGTTTTTTGGTTGTTGCTGCTGCTGCTGCTGCTGCTGCTGCTGCTGCTGCTGCTGCTGCTGCTGCTGCTGCTGCTGCTGCTGCTGCTGCTGCTGCTGCTGCTGCTGCTGCTGCTGCTGCTGCTGCTGCTGCTGCTGCTGCTGCTGCTGCTGCTGCTGCTGCATAATACTAACGCTTGTTATAACCACCTTTGATGCACAACTTGGTTGTGTGCATAATGCGTCTCTTAAAGTAAGTCATACGTGGAAATTAGGTCATTTTAACATTAGATCGGTATTCAACGGCAACATACATATATAGAAACAGGAGTATACTTTCTTTACTATGGGTTCTAAAATAATTTGCACTTTGCTTAAACCTGCCAAACGGCATAAATAAGTGTTGCTATGAAATTAATTTAACTGAGGGGTACAATTGTTTGCCGTGTTTGGTTTAAAGCTGATTACCACATTATGCATACTTACCACATGCTCCTTCGTACATGTCAACATCATCTATGGCCACATCACCCAGCTTGTCATCGACCAGAACAGCTTTGAACACAACGTTGTAATCAGCTGTCTGATTTTCTATGTCAATCAGAGCCTGCTGCCACGCCTTTTTTCCTGTTTGCTCTCCTCGCAAGCTAAAGATAGGCTCGTCGGGAAGTTGACCTGCCTCATTAGTAGGCTGCACGTGAACACCGAGGAAACCTTAAGAGACAAAGTATCTGCCCATCATTACCAAGCACGGTTCTGTGTGTGTTGGCACTACATGTATTGTATTACTACTGAGGACACAAGGATAAAGAAACAAGGAAATCATCGTTGTCCTCTAAGGGAGGTCTAATGCGTACGTATTCTATGGGAGAATGTTAAAATAAAGGGACAATAGAGAAGACAAAGCATTGTCCTCGTAGTACACCACTCTCTGTGCGTGTGCTTTCATTTGTTAAGATCAGGAGTGTATTACACAACATTCTCTGTCCACGTTTCTTGAGTTAGTGGGCGTTGCTACAAGCCCTAGTTTCTGCGTTTGTCAGTGCGAGTTTGAAATTTACCAAAGTCATTGGTAAAGTGTAAAAGCATATTGTATCAAATTTCTATGTCCTTCGGATTGTTTAGATACATTTGGTTGGACAGCATTTAAAGACCAATTTACACATACCCGACAATAAGCCAATTCGGTATCTTGATGAAGTAGTCCAGGTCAAAGGTTATTCGGGATAAAATTGCTGACGTAATGTCACTCAATGTTCGGCGAACGCCCATTCTGATTGAATTTAACACGTGCGTTGTGCGACCACCTTGCGCGTTCATACGCGCGCGTTATTTATCGCGAATGACCCATGACCCATGTCATTGTGCACATGCGCAGTCGAAATACCGAACTGGCTTATTCGCGCGTGTTTCTAATGACACACACATCAATATGCACGTCTTGTCGCACGTCTTGGCCGCGCATATGGAACAGCATTCATTGATTTGTGTGTATTTTGAAAATGTTCCAGTGACTTTTTTCGTAAATTGACTATGTCTTGGCATGTTTTGTCGTGCAACTTCGCCCCGTAAAGGCCAATTGACACCTTTCCATTTGCGCAACAAAGTCGTGCGGGTAACGTGAGTTTGTATATGCCGGCAATCGTGGACCTAGGACAAAAGAATTCGAGCGTAGACAAAGGGGTCCACGTTTGACCTAACGTCCACGATTGAAAATCGTGTACAAAACCAATGGGAGGCCTTCCGAAAAAAAGTATAAACAAAAGAGGAACAATGGGAGGTCCACGATTGCACCCGTTTACATGACTGTGTGCGTTGACTTATGTGCATCTTAGAAGAAGAATATATAAACTAGATCGGAAGCGCGTGTACGTGCACGCAATATATCTCCGAGGACAAGAGAAGAAAGGAGACACAAAGAATCCTTTCAGTCCTCGAACGTAGAGTCTTTTGTTGAAATCGGTCCTCGAACGTAAGGATACGTGCTTAGTCTATGGGGTTTGGCTATATCAAGGGAACAAAAGGAAACACAAAGCTTCGTCCTCGGACGTAGTAGGGAAGTACGACTGTGTGCGCGCACACCATTCAGTGTGTGGATAATTTTCTTGTTGGGCATGGACGTGCTAAAAAGTCACATGAACAAGACGACGACCAAGGAAGAATACATTTAGTAGTAAGAGGCAACGGGCGTAATACAAATCTTAATTTTTGCCGCAAGCAGTTTAAGTACAATCCCCCCGGACTGCTGGTCCTTTTGGCGGCGATTTTCGCATTCAGGAAACATGAAGCTCAGGTAAAAACTTTGCATTAAAAAAAGGAACAAACCATTTCGCCTTAAGAGGAACTGCACATTCGTTTTCTGACAAGCCTTGCAATAAAAATGTTTCATCTCCTTGGGCCAAAAAATGATTTTAATCACTATCACAAGGGCGTAGATTCCGGAAGGATGGGGGATATATCCCCCTACTTTTTGAACCAGGGGGCATAGAAACATCCCCAATTTTTTTGTTAAAAGAAAATACGGGAAAGAGAAAGTTAAAAGCAGAGGCCAGGAGCCAATACGGAAATATATATATTTCACGAAAAATGCCCAATTGGCGGAAAGAGGGTTAAAATGCGGGTAAGTATATATGGACAATAATTAACACACAACGTGTAATAAAGACCGCCCCCTAGTTTGACGGTCGACGGTTTTCGAGAATTTCATCATCACCCCCCTCCCCCCTCCCCCCCCCCCCCCCCCCACTTGTAGACTAGAATCTACGCCCTTGCACCAGGATGATTGCAGTTCGCACGTGTTTAAAACATTAACCACAACAATCTAGTAAAATGTTCAATCTGCTATGTGCACTGACCAGCAGTGTTGGAGGTCTCGAGACCGGCCTCGGCCTCGAGGCCTGCCCGGAGGTCGATGTTTATGGCCTCGGCCTCGGCCTTGGCCTCGGAGTGAAAGGCTTTGGCCTCGGCCTCGGCCTCGGAGCCTTCCGGACTCGATGATCTGGTCGAGGCCAGCTCGAGGCCGCCCACTTTGACAAATGTTCCCACCAATTCACATGTGTTTTCTGTTTCAATTAATTTTAATTATTTACCTCATCAAACTTTCGAGAAGCTGCCACAGTGGGTTCCGTGAAACGAAATAAAGTTTCAAGTAGATACGCACGAATGAATGGACTTGTATTTGCATTATTGCACCATGGAGCTATAGATAGCTCCCCGATTGCATGTACTCACGTATGCACATGTACATGTTTTATCTTAAACTTGATTGAGTGGATTATTAGTTTATTACGTGTTTAGTAGCTGGCCTCGGCCTTGGCCTCGGACGTTGTAGCCTCGGCCTCGGACGTTGAGGCCTCGGTCTCGGCCTCAGAGGTTGTGGCCCCGGTCTTGGCCTCGGCCTCGGAGGTTGTGGCCTTGACTACAACACTGCTGACCAGTTTATATTCTTTTGTTTGCTAAAATACAGCTCGTCGGGACTTGAACTACTTCAACTACTACTTTCGATGTGCCCAGTGATTGAGTTCGGTGGTGCGTCATTCGGTGACGTTGATTGTGCCACAGTGCCGAAGCACAATTATACGCGATGATTTAATGGACTTGCTTATTTGACTCACATTCTTTCTCCCCCCTTTAGACAGGGTAGGATTTTGTTCGTGGTCGGGAACCAAATTTACAGTAGGGCAGAAATTGGAAACAGAGAACTAAAAACGGATGGAAACGATGGACATTTTGGTACGAATAAAAATATATAACATATGAAGTGTGGATCAATTAAATAAACAAGGACACAGCGAAAACTAATGGGCTTTTAGTTGTACCTAGTGTGATAATTAATGGCTGTAAACACCAAAAACTTGGTTCAATCCTGGAGGTAAGCTATTAAAGTAACTACTAAGAAGGGCAATTCTTTTGGCTCCTACATGAAGACGTTTGAATATCAATCCTTCATTATAGTGTACCAGTGATATACTTCCCATAGATTTATTATAAAGTTGTAATAAATAAACGATTTTGACGAGTTTTTGGAAGTTTAACGGGAACCATAATGACGGTTATTCAGGTTACAAAAAGGACACGGTTTACATGAGAAGATTCCTAAAATAAGACACAGCAGAAACAAAAGGTAATATTTCTATCACTACTTGATTTGCATAAATCTAATTTCAAGCATAGGCAAAAGTAATAGTTATGTTACGGGTAGTTGCGTCACAGTTTCTCCACCGAAAGAGTAGCAACACTTAACATACCAGAAAGTGTCCTTTGTATATGCCGCAAATGCACATTCTAAAGAATGATTAACTATCAAGCAAAAGTATTAACAAATGCTCAGTTAGTTACTTGTAAGTGTCGTTTGCGCATTTTTATGGACGCCAAAATACAAACATACAATGATAGTTAATCAAGTTATAGAGAGCTAAAGTGTGGCTTTTAGCCTTGTATTGGGCGGCTTCCATAAAAAGTAATAACGTGGAATTACCCAGATAATCAAATTGTTCATTTGTATAAAATCCATTGCCGCTGCCCTTGCATTGTGCTTAAGTACGTTAGCGTGTATTCCAAGGGAGTGCAAGCGTAGATAGAGACTACACGTATGTGTTATTCTTGGTAAAATCTACGCTTGAACTTAAACAGGAGCATATTAATACACGGGAGTATCGGTCTACATGTACGCCTGCACCTCCCATACAATACACGTATAACGGCTTTGTTTCAACAAAACCTACCCACGGCAGATCCAAACATGTTGTACCAGAAACTGAAACACGTAGCAGTGTTCTCGTCGTTGTCTGTTACAGTCACGTTAGGGCTCACAAGCACTGCGTCACCTTTGCTGGCATCTACTTCAAAGAAGCAGTACACACCGCTAGAATCTGTTTACATACCAAAACATGAAACGGAGGGGTTCAGAAGGGGGTGATATGATTTAATTGGAAAGAAATTACCAGTACTATCTTGCGGTACGTGTTAGGAACTGTTCTATTTGTGTTTGAAGATTTGGTTTTTTGTAACAACAATGTGCATGTCCCGTACATGTATGTCATTTTTCCTTATGTTACTTATAGTCTGTTTTTGAGACCCAGTGTTCATTACTGTACTTCAGATTAAAATTAGTGTAAATTACGTTCTACATAATTATTTTCGTCTTTCTGTATTACAGCCGGTCTGTATGTGTTTCAGTTATTGCGTTTTTGCGTTAGGGTTCATTATATAGTATTTGTTAGATGTTATTTACATATGTATTTTTCATTTTGCATTCTTGTTTTCACACAAATACGAAGTTAACTTTGAGCTTAGTATTTGCATGAAAACAAGAAGAATGCCTCACGGAATAGCAATGTAAAACAGAAATAAAGATGATGAATGAAACTGTGGCTTTGTGGCATCCCGACAATCTAGTTTGGATTGGCAAATGTCCTGAACGGTTTTCCCCAGCTCTGTATTCTTCGGGTGACATTTTATCAGCCCAACATTCATGGAAATCGGTCAGCAGATGTTCTATAGTGCTGCACTACAGTGGAGTAGTGATCGGTAAAGGACGTTTTATCAATTATCTTGTTAAAATATTTTTGTTGTTGAAAATTTCAAAGTGAACAAAGAAAAGTGGCCGGAGCGGGATTTGAACCTGCGACCTCCGGAATACCGTACTGGTGCTTTTCAAACTATCTTGCCCTATGTTGACGGTTTCCCAAATTGCCAGTGTCTGACTGACTAGGTAAGGTTTTTCTTTGAAAGTTCGCCCCAAACAATTAGGGTAAAAGCCACTCAAGGTATGGAGTTACAAAGGGAAAATCAAAGATGAAAGTGTAGGAATTAATATTTCTGATTAAATACCTTTGATTTAACAGAAATAACATTTTGTAACTCTGACTCACCACCTCTGGTGTGATCGAACGCAGG